>OY282641.1:31283864-31319572 GCA_958299015.1 Tetanocera ferruginea | reverse complement strand
AAAAAAACAGTTTCTAGGGCAACGTGAGCGGCAGGAAGTCATTAAAATTAGGGCACAAAGGAAATCAGCTAACATAAAGACGTTTCTGTGTGTGTGTTTGTGTCTGCTAGATAAAAGTTCAGATAGCATAGCTTATTAATGAAAAATTTGTTGAATTAAGAAATTTAAGAGCAGATTTTTAGATACAGGAAATTTAAGTATCTAACAAATTGAAAGTGTTTAAAAATTCTAAAAGAAGAGTGGATTTTTGTTTTATGGTTACATAGCCCTATTGTAACTTTTTATGCAGTAAACGCATAATTCTGTTTGTTTCAAGCTTAAGTTAAGCAACTTTTGGCCTTTTTTTTAATTTGCAAAATGTTTTAACACTAACTTCTTAAAGGTTTTTTTCGCAATTGTTTTAATTGCTTTCTGTGTGGATTCATGCATCAACATTTTGAAACCTGTTATCGTTGTTATCGTTCTATTAACGGCCAGAATTTCATCACGTAACTCAGGAGCTTCTCTCTCTCTCTCTCTCTCTAACTCTGTCACAAAATGACGCCTTATTCAGCAAAAAATAAATTTTTGTAAATTTTCAATGCTTTAGTAGATATCAACTTTGCAAAAAAGTTTTCAAATACCTTTTTGTTAGACTTATTCTCTTTTCTTTTTTTTTGTATGAATGTACAATGCGTAAGACTTTTTTGTGTATATAAAATTTTTTTTAATTCCAATAAAAAGTTTGTAAAAGTTATCAGCAAAATATATTTCAGTTTCTTGCTTGATATTTTATTTTAAATTATTAGTAGGAAAATTATTTGACTATGAAAAATTTTTAATTTTTGATCTGCCTTTACAACAAAGTTAAGTTAAATTAGGGTATTCTTTTAAACCGGACCTCTGCTGCTTTGCAAAAGTATCAAGTTACATTAATAGTGCATTCAACAATCTTGGCTCATCTCCAACTGCATAACTTTGTTTCAGTTCAAGTTTTCCTTTTCAAGTTACATTATATGTAGCAAGTTTTCTCAAAGTAACAATCAGTACAACAACTTATAACGGTAAATTTATTGAAACTCCTGAAAGTGCATACAAGTTGAAACTCTATTTAGTTGGCAATGAAGAACAGGAATAACAACAATTACAGCCAACCACAACTAGTTGTATTAATAGCACTGTAACACATACACGCTCACACAGCTTGCATGCATTGAATCACGCATACGCTGACATTGCACTTGCACTTGTCGGCTTAAGTGTTTACAGTGTATTTGTGTGTATGTTTTTGTTTGTTTGTTGTTAAAGGTTTGTTGGTCGCGAAATTGTTTGAAACTTTGTGGCACACTTGCATTTGGCAGCAAAATGGCTGAAGGCGTTTCCTCCTTGAAGAATACTTGACTGACTGACATTGATAGAATGCTGGTATGTTTGTTGTTGTTTTTATTTAAGTTATTGTTTACCTTATTGACTTCAGTCAAAGCTGCAGTATATTGTTCATTGCCGTTGGAAAACACTTACCATTCCACACAACATATTCTGTGATAATCTTGTTGTATGTCACTCAAATTTAGGTTGTTGAAATATTTGAAAACTTTAATGCAACTCTCTAGAAAACTTCTAGAGCAGAGAAGGGTACAAATTAAATTTCCTATCCAATGGGATTGGAAGCAAAATGCTGCTTGCGCGACATCGACACATGTACAGTGTAAGCTACTTCGTGTGGCTTACGATCGTGTGCATTCGACTGTTGGTTTGTTTTTATTTTGGCAGCAAATCAAGTCAGTTGCTTTTCAGCCTTTGTTGAAATAACATATCTTTGTGCAATTTTTTACAATATAGCGAGAAAATACGTAAAATCTTTCTTTGTTTTTCTCTGCTTTACACACAATCAAAGAATGTGTCTTAAGTCAAAGAATTGATTTTCATTTCAAAAATAAGTAAAGAAAGTCTTAAGTCGGTCATATCTAGGAAATACCCTAAACCTATTTTTCCAAAAAACAAAAAAAAATATTATTGAAAATGAGTGTGTCCGTTGGCGGATGAAGCTTATATTTTATATGCATTTAAATGTTGATGAAAAATGAACATATACCAAGTTTTATTCCTGTAGCTCATAGTTAATGCCTTTATTGTGCTTTCCCTATGGGAGGTGGGCGTGTTCATGGACGGATTACTCCCAATTTTGGAACACACCTTAGTTTTGGTATAAAATACATACATACCAAATATAATTTCTCTATGACAAACATAACCTTATTTATTGACTTTAAAACTTTTTGGGTTGTATGGGAAATAGGCATGTCCGTTGGCGCATGACGGCCATTTTTCAAAACCATCTTTGTCTTGTCATAAAAAACATACGTGCCAAATTGTAACTATGTAGGTTAAACAGAGGCTTATTTATTGCGTTTTTAATTTTTGCGTTGTATGGGAGGTGGGCGTGTTCGTGAGCGGATGACACCCATTTTTCGGAGACATCTTTATGTTGATACAAAACACATACACACCAAATTTAATTGTTGTAGGCTAATTATGAGCTGAGTTATGAAGTTTTCAATTTTCGCGTTGTATGGGAGGTAGGCGTGTCCGTGGTCGGATGATGTCCATTTTTCAAAACCATCTTTGTTTTGTCATACTATATATACGTGCCAAATTTAAGCTATTAAGGTTAAACAAAGGCTTATTTACTGCGTTTTTAATTTTTGGGTTGTATGGGAGGTGGGCGTTTTCGTGATCGAATGACACCCATTTTTTGAAGACATTTTTGTGATAATACAGAACATATACACACCAAATTTTATTGTTGTAGGTTAATTATAAGCTGAGTTATGCAATTCTAAATGTTTACGTTATATTGTAGGTAGGCGTGTCCGTGAGCGGATGATGTCCATTTTTCCAAAGCGTCTTTTTTTTCATAAAAAACACACGTGCCAAATTTTATATCTGTAGGTTGAACAGAAGTTTATTTATTCCGTTTTTAATATTTGCGTTGTATGGGAGGTTGGCGTGTTCGTGAGCTGATGATACCCATTTATCGAAAACATCTTTGTTTTAATACAAAACTATACATACTAAATTTTGTTGTTGTAAGCTTATTATGAGCTGAGTTATGCAGTTTTCAATTTTTGCATTGTACGGGAGGTAGGCGTGTCCGTGGGCGGATACCAAAAATATTCAATAATGCAGATCCTTGGGTTCATGTGATCATGTGTACGAAGTTTCATTCATTTATCTCAACTCCTTCTGCTTATCCTGTGTTTACGGACAACTCACAGACAGACGGACGGACAGATGGATATGAATAGCTCGACTCACGAGGTGATGCTGATCAAGAATATATATACTTTTCTATACCGCACTCGCTTTGTTCTATGCGTTACAAACGTTTGCATAAAGTTAATATACCCTGACCTCTCAGGTTTAGGGTATAATAAAAGACAAGTCAATAGAATCAATGCAGCTTTTGTTATTAATAAGACTCAAAACATTTTCTTTTAACTCAAAAGAAATTTTTGCCGTCTAGAAATCGTGCACATTTACTTTAAGTTTGAAAGTTTTTTCTTTTAATTTTAATGTAATTTTGTCTCAGTGTCATCCGGATCTTTTTGCTCGCCGGACATTGCTTTTGAAAAGTTTGAGCCTCCATTTGTATTCCGAACATATGTCTTCTTGGTCGGCTAATTTGGCCAGTTTGAAGAAATCTTTTAGGTCACGTCTTTGCTCTGCAAGATCAGAATTCTCCCATGGTGGTCTGATTTTCCGCTCCGTTCGCGTGGGCTTACAAGAGGATTGATAAACTTTTGTAAGTAGGTTTGAAAAAGTCTTTAGAGATTCTTCGATGTCGGATTCTGATTTAATGCGTTTTGGGGAGGATACTTTAGTCACAATGATTCTTCTAAGATGATTTCAGTTTGTCTTTCTGGGGTTTCAATTTACAATGTATCACATATCGATATGTCCAACGTATAAGTTGGTAACTCTGTAATTGAAAATGTGAAGTAAGAACATTTATGTTAAGATATTGTTTTGTAGAGAATACAGAAAAATAAAACCGAGTATGGATAACAGATGGAAGTACAAATTTCTGTGCTCAGTTTAGGTTTTTACTTGATATCTTGAGTTACCAACTTATACGTTGGATATATCGATATGTATGTGTCAATGTGAAAATGTGAAAATTTAAAACATCTATATTTGTGGCTTTTTGAGAAATTAACTTCTTGACAAACTACGATTACATATAAATTTCAGTTTAAATGTGAAACCTTGAAATTAATTTTTTCAAAATAAGAATTTTGCGACATATCACCATCATTCATTCATGCCTTAAATTATAAAGATATCAAATGGTCACTGTACCTTTATTTTAATATGAATTATCTGTTTTTTTCCAAAATAAACTTTTTACACCTACTGTCAAAAGAACCATCATATTTTTATACCTGATATCAACACTTTTCAGAAATAAATATTATACTTCTAGTTTCTCACACTCCTTCAACCTAACGGTGTATAGTGAAAAAAAGGTTGATTGTAAGAATTATGGTTGTCGTTAATGGCATGGTTACATTGAAGCAGGCAATTAATTCCTAAAATCATGTAATTTTATACGCATGTATCTAAACCGCATCTGAAAATTAAAGTTTCCAAAAAAATTAGTAATATTTTTAATAATACATAAACCTTTTTAGTTGAGCGCACAGTTAAGACTGACTTTATTAAATATTAAAAATAATACATAACTTACGGACTACTATTTACAAAGAGTACTTAAGAGATAAAAGGTTTAGGAAAAAAGAGTATTTCATTAGTTTAAATACATATCAATTAGTAGCAAAAGTACTTTTTATTGGACTTAAAAGTTTCGTTAAGTGAACAGCATCAACACATACACACACTCAAGCTAGAATACATTCTTAATTTATATGAGCCGCCACATCATTTCAACTTAATTATTTACTCTTTAGCCACATCACTCAAAATTGTTAGCATTCGTTATCTTGGCTGACCCGCAGGCAAGGCGCTTTACTACTAAAGCAAACGCCGAACTTTATGTTACTCGCGCTTACTTTCATGCCTAGATTGTAACATACTCATACATAAGCATTAGCTTAATTTTTATGCCCTTTTATGGCTCTTGTGCTGTGTTCCCATTAAAATGTGTCTTCCTTAGGCTTGATTCCTCGTTATGAAGTCCTCGAGCAACGCTAAAACGTGGAGTATTAAAATTTGCTGTCATCCAATGTGTTGTGCGTGATTGCAGAGGTATGGAGAGTATTTTTGTTGCTTTGTTGAATGTGTGAGAGCATTTCAGCTTATAAAAAATTAATTAAAAAAAAAAAACAAAAAAACACAACAAAAATGCGCACTAATACCTTTTAAGTGTTCGTTTCGAATGGTTTATATGCCGCTTAAATTATTCACCATGGTTTTTAGTGTCTACTTTATGGCACATATTTACGCAGCTTTGCAGGGTTTTCGGTCAGGGGTAGGTAGAGAAGAAGCAGCTGTATGTGTTTGAGAGAATATTTGTTTTGTAGATTTTGTCAAACATGGTCTTGAGCTTTAAAGGAAATTTACAGTTTTGTTTAAACAAACGGGAAATCAAAAATATGGCTTCGAGAGCATTTTTTTACCTTAAGATAGGCTATTTTCTATAATTCACGTCTTGTTTATATAAGAAAAAAGAAAAGAAATTCTTTTCATTGCTCTAAACTTGTGCTTAGCAACGTGCAGAAAGAGTCTTAAATTGCACTTAATTTAATTTGAGTCACAAATACTTGAAAGAAGTATATATATTTTTTTTAATGAATAAACACACAGCCAGATTAATTCACAAACACTCACTTAATTGCAACCGAAAAAATTATTGCTTTTTCTGTATTTTATTTTTCTATTTAGTATGTTTCAGTACAAAAAAACAAAAAAAAAAAAAAAAAAACAACAAGTTAATACAAATTTAATTAACGCAACATCTTAAGAAACTCTAGACAAACGAAACAACAAAGCAAGCAAAAGGGTGATGCTAAAGAGCCTAGCTGCTGGAATGCTACTTCTAGATGAAGGAGACGCAAGTTAATGAAGAGCATACAGAAGGTCGTCGTTGTACATAGCTGGTATCATGGTGAAAAGCAGGCACAACGTAATTAAGTCTCTTTAATGTACAAAAGCGGATTAAATGTAGTTGATGTTATAAACAGCAACGCCAAGACATGACAGACACTTTGGAAGACACAAGAACACAAAAACGGCCGATAAACATTTTGACAAATTAAATTACTTGCACACAAAGTCATACAACTGCTGGTAGTTGCTTTTTCACCCACTCACTCACTCATGCCATCATTCTTTGTCACGACTAACAACTATCTCGCTCTAAGTAATTTCAAATTTCTATTCCGTTAGCGCTACTCCGCTCGTTATTGTTAGTGGTTATTGTTACGACAGCTACCAGTGTCAGTGTCAGTTATAGTGTTGCTTTTGTTTTTGTTTTTATTTTTTGTTGATGTAGCTGATATTTGATCTTTTGGCTAAATTCCTCAACCAGTGACTGAATGCGTAACGCAGTGGTTACACTCGAAACCAGTTGCCCGTTACACTTGTCAAGGTTACAAATAGCAAAATTGTTTCTTATATCCTAGTGAGCACTTTAGACATATCTTTATATATTATAAATGTAACACGCTGCCGGTTAAGAACTCATAATCCACTCCATAAGAAGGGTGATCCCATTATTTGTGCTGAATATTCAGGAATAAGCTTTCTTAACATGGCATATAAGGTTTTGTGAAGCGTACTTTGTGCAGACAGGACTCATCATAAGTCCATTTATTGGATTTTATCATCGGGGAATAAAACCAGGCGTGTAGTCAAATGAGAGTTTTCAGGGTGCAAACTATCTTCCATAAGTAAACAAAAAACAAATTGGCCATTTCAGCCCTTGAAAGGACTTTGACCGAGCTTCTTATGATCAATTGTGTTGTGTGTGTTATTAAATGTTTGCACACAATTGACCGAGAACTGGACCTACATGTTTTATGCCGACTCCGAATGGCTCATGTTCTCAAGAAGCTTTACATGGCATTATTTACTCTCTGAGGTTTGCCATTGTCTGCAGAGAGGTGGTGACCGATCAGAAAAATTTTTTTTTGAAAAAAACTTTTCGCCGCGGCTGGGCATCGAACCCGGGCTCCGAGCATGCTAAGCCACACACTTAACCTGCATGCCACGGTCACCACCATAAGTACCGAGAAATAAACAAACATTTAACTCACACTAAAATATAAAAACCAATGTTGATAATTTTCATTAAAAAAAAAAAATAATAAAAAAGAAACAGTTTCGATAGTATCGTAAGTGTAGACGTAGAATTCCGTTTAAGTTGTAACCTCTTATACTTTGTCTCTTTGGTCCGATTGTTTTGTTCATTTTGCACGAATTTTTATTGATCTTCCAAAAATTAAAAAATAAATGAATAACACTCAATTATGGACTACTTATCGATGCCAAAACAAAGAAAAAGTTAAATAGTAAGTATGATTAAATGAACAAGCAAATAGAACAAAATTTCAAATTTTTTCGATCATTTTGTTAAGTTTGACAGGTTGAGTTCATTAACTTAGTTGAAAAGAAGGCGAAGCAAATGCACTTTCCATTGGTGCCACTTTCGTCTCTGCCCGATGTATAGTTTGCGAGCTACAGTCAGTTTAACTACTAAATTCAAATTAAAATTAAGACCCCGATTTTAAAAAAATCGTATGGTTACTATATTTCACGCTGAGCACATGTCCCTTCCTCTCGTCTCTGTCTAATATTTAGTTTGCTAGCTACACTTTCTGTTCGATTTATAGTTTGCAAACTACACTCGCTAGTGCTAGTGGGACGTAGAATCCAAATTAATTTGCATTAAAAACAAAAATTAAAATTTTACGCCATCTATTGGGCAAAACCATAAAAAGAAATATGAGCTAACTCTTTTTTTTCATAAAAGTTAAGTCTAACCGGATCACAGACCCATATCATAAATTTGACAGATTGGTTCGTGGCCACTGGTTTCAAAATAGTATACTAGAACAGTAGTGCATACATAAACCCAATGCGAACTAATGCTTACAATGCTGCCAAAGTGAACGAAAGAAAAACAAAGAAAGCAGCAGGCACATAAGCAGCTGATGATTGATTTTCTTATATAAAAACATGCATTTTTCTTCTTATATTTTACTATTTTGTGACTTTAATATAATAGTGACAAAATCCAAAATTAGATATTCATTCAGCGCAGAGTATATCTGATAGTTTAGTATATATATTATCTTTGAACGAAGAGTATTAAAGGCTGTAGGTATACACTAAAGTATTCGCCAAAAACGTTGCCTAATGACCTTGAAAAAAATCTGTTAAAACGACCATACAAACCGCGCTGTAAGACATAATTCTACGTCAAAAAAAAAGAAACAATTTCATGGAAAAATTCCTACGGGTTCAAAAGTTACAGCCGGATTGGTGAGAGTGCATTTTTAATTTTCACCTTTTTCTTCTTCTTTGTTCACAAACTTTGAACGCGTTTATCTCAAAACCATGTTTTTCGTACTTGTTGCGGCACTTGCGAGTTCATTTTTTGATGAAGATATTAAAAAGAATACATATTATATTATATTTTTTAGATAAGGAAAAATTATCAGAAAAAGAACTGATTTTCATGTTTTTGCGTATAACTCAAAAACTCAAGCTGATGGAGATAAACCGAGTTCTTATTTGAAATAAGCAACCAAACTGCATTTGGAATTGGTAATCAAGATCTCTGCACTTTTCATAAAGTTTAATTTTGTTACTCTGTGTAATTATTACACATCAATGCAATAATGATTAAACTAGTCAAAAGTGTTAATTTTTTAATAGGTACAGTCCACCGGAATAGTATTTCGAACTGAAAACTTCTAGATGAAAAAATAATGACGAAGAAACCACTTGGAAGCTCTTTTGAATATGTTGTAACTGTTGATACATTTGATATAACAGTTATATATTGGAGGGATGATAAAATTATTAATTTGATGTGGAATTATTGTGGAAAAAATACTACACTTAAAGTGGAAAGTTTCAACAAAAAGTTAGGAAAAACAAGTAAGGAAACTCTTAAGTCGGTCTTGCCCAACTATGGAATGCCCTAAAACCTCCTAAAGGCAGCAGTGAAACTTCTTTAACAGTAAGAAATAAAAGAGATTTTAATGTGAAACAGAGAGAGAAAGTATCTGAAAAGAAATTCTATCAATACGTAATGGAATAATAATCTGTTTATTCAATATTTACATCCAGGAACCGTACCGACTATGGTTTTTATCGAAAGTGTCAAATGTTCAAACTGTTATCTTTTAAGTTTTATTTTTTCCAACAAAAATAAAAGTTATTTTGTGCCTTATAGTTTTTTGGTCAAAAATAACAGTTACTTTTGACTTTTATTTTATAGGTCAAAAATAACAGTTATTTTCGGCCGTTTATTTTTGCCGTCAAAAATATCAGGTAATTTATATATTTTCAAAAGCCATTTTACAGACTAAAAAACTTGATACCATTATTTTCAACTAATCGGTGAGACATGTTACACATGGTGTCAACAGTTCAATCTGTCAAGCGGCCCTTAAAAAAACACAAAGTGCTTGATATTTTTGACCGAAGAAATGAAAGTCACAATATAACTGCTATTTTTGACCGATAACATAAAAGTCAAAAGTAAATTTCATTTCTCCCCGAAAAAATATAAGGCAACAAATAAAAGTTAAATTTTAACTTTTAAAGAATCAAGCAAAAATTTAAAATGCACTTAATATTCATGAGGCTGAGAACATTTGTAACATATTGGTTTATTTGAAAAAGTTTTTCAACCACTTTTTTCATTTGAAAATTGTTGTTTGAGTTCAGATGGTGTTTTAGTTGCTTTCGAATGTCTCTCAACATTGTCACTTTTTGAATGCTAGATTGCATTTGCATAGTACTCGTTGAAGGAGCCTCCGAAAGCAGAGGCAAATCTTGTTGATTATTACCTCCTGCTTCCTGATCAAAATAATTGCTGTTGAGTGAGGGCCTCGTGCCCTGAGCAGCGAAAGTCGATTGTTGAGTGTATCAAGTTGGTTGGCTATAAAATTTAGTTGAGATGATGGCTAAGTTCCAAAATACATTTTGACAAAGCATCATTGTGTTTTTCTGGGGATTGGTTCTTTGTAGATTCACCATAATACGCTGATGCTTGGTAAAATGCATTTTGGAACTCAGCCGATATTGCAATCACCTTACCTTCATCATTAGTTGCAGAACCAGCTGAGGCTGCATTCTTTAGAACTCTAATTTGCTATTTATATTCATGAACGCGTTCTGCTCCTGTTTTAGCTATTTTTCTTAGCTTTGAGACGTTTTTGGCTGGCAAAACTGTTCTCGGCAGTCTTAAATATTGCACTTTTAACACTTGTTGCTTTTAATATTATATTGAATAACTTGTTTGGAATGTTGTCAATCATCTGTCAAGTTTTTGATAACAACAACAAACTTATCAGCTTTAAGCTTTAAGCTCTTATGCAGCAAACAGGCAGTATATTTTTTCCCGTTAGATGTGCCTAAATATTTTCGTTTCAGGAATACAAAAATAAATTTTCCGTGCATACTTGTAGGATGAAAATTAATGTTACGTACGAATGTTATGCGTTCAATATTAACAACATTTTGTTTGCTTGTTTATTATTAGCATATGTGCCGTAATTGTAGAGTTTCCGACTATCAACATCAATGGTCTGGGGTTCAATTCTCGATGGTCTGGGGTTTTGAAAATTTTCATATGCATTGAAAACGTTAGCCTAGCGTCACGAATAAGAAACCTTGAAATTACACTCGCCGTCAAATAAGTTTCACTTCAAAAATGCATTAAACTATGATAGCCTACAAACTTTTCAGCCCAACTGTTAGCTATTATAACACTTTAAACTCTTAAAAAACAGTCAGTATGTCAGTAAATAACCACGAATAATAGAAAAAAACCTGATATTTTCTGTACCATTTAAGGAAATTTTTGACGCCACAATTTACTGCACTTACATCTTCCTTTAATGCACAAAAAAAAAATTGAATTAAATTTAAAAATGTTATAAATATTTAGCAATTTCCCACACACACAAAAACACAAGCGCACACGTTTGAATAAATTTTAATATTTACAGGCTTTGCAAAAGTGTACAAAATCCACTTAAACTGGCCTGCGTATGCTTGACCATTTTAACAATTTAGTGCCACGGTTATGGTCCACACCATAATAACTTTAACGCCAAAGACAAGCAGATGGCGCTGCTACTGCCGCTGTATCTTGTGGTTTTATATATATTTTTTATGCTTAGCAGCTTGTTGAGACAGCATAAAATGGAAACAGGAAACAACAAAATCCTCTACGAATATAAGGCACCAAAGTGGCTTTCTTGTGTAAAAAATCAGCATTAAATTTTTTTACAACCGCAGCATTTAAGTCGGTCTGCCGTTGTCAGCACACCCTGCATGCGGCATACGTAAAGTGCCTTTAAATAGCTACGCAGAGCAATTTTAACATGTTGTTTTTTTTTTTTTTGCCATTTACCTTCAGCCATCGTTGCAACAACCTCTATTTAATATCGATTTAAATGGCTTTTTGCTTTCTTAACACTTTAGTGGGTTGACTGCATAATTTTGTTTTTTGGTGACCCTCATCATAAATTCAAGTGGTCTCAAAGTCTTATATGATGAAAAAGCTTTCTAATAGCTTTAAAAAAAATGCCGCAACTGAAAGTGATTTTTTCTGTTTTTTGTTTTTCTCATAGCTACATAGATATTTCTTCTCTGTTTCTGCACTAAACCTGCTTTGGTTGATTTAGTGTAAATTTTATGTTCATCACAGAAGGTAGCGTGTTCGGCGATAAAATCTATCGATAGCAACAAAAAATAGCCCTTATTGCGGCTGTTGTTGTTGTTGTTGTTTTTGCTATGTTTCAGCCCTCATCATTGCCCTTGGTTAGGTTATTGTGTTTAACCATTTAATGGTTTTTGGACTTTTATGCTAGAGTGTTCTAATCCAATTTTTTCCTTTGGTATGTATGTGTATTTTTTTTTCTTTTTCCTTTAGTCTATATATTTACTGCTTGTGCCCTGAGAGCTCTCATTTGAACCTTCTAGTACACGTATGTGTGTTTTAGACATTTAAGTTAATAGCTTTGGATAAATGCTCTAAGCCAATTTGGTGAACATTTCAACCAACGACGAACCGATTGTTGCAGGAATTTATTTTTGACCAGAAACTTAAGTGAATTCCAGCTGACCTTACAGTCGTTTAAATTCTGTTTTGAGTTTTCAGTATTGTACTTTTTTTTCTTTCTCAGTCTAGAGTAAAATGTGTGTGTTGACAAATTACGTAACATATTCTGAGTGGGTGTTAACAGTTGGTTAACGAAAACAAGTATTTTTTCTGGAATTTAATTACATATATTATTATTCCAAAATTAATGGCAATCAAAGGATCAAAGAAAAAGTGTTTTTGGTGATTTATTTATTTCTTTTTTATCTTATAAACAGATCTATTATTTTACATACAGTTTTCTTTTTATTTTATTTATACATACAAGATGTATGTATTAGTATTCAAAAACTATCTATTAATATACAGTTAGAACAGTTTTTGTATATTTGTATTTAAGCATATTTTTTTCTATCAATAAATCAATTTCTAGAAAATATTATTGAACATTTTCCAGCTTCCTTTTATTCCAAAATTGTTTGAGGCAATATTTAAAAGACATACATGTAGGTTTTATTGAAAGACATAATAATCAGAGTCATAACTGTTATAAGGAATATCTTTAAAAATTGGACCATAACAGTTATATTGTAAGAAAAAAAATATTTATCAATAATAACTATATTTAAAAAAAAAAAATAATTTTTCTCTGAAATAAGAGTTATGAATGAAGAAAATATTTGTTCGTTGCTGATAACGTCTATTTTTAATTTTTAATTTTTTACGTTGCCTCATAACTGTTAAAGACGAGAAAAATTTTTTTACGTTGCTACTAATTTGTATGAAAAAAAACCTTTGTTACTTTTTTACGGCAACATGTGTTAGATTATCAATTGTAATTTTTTTTCTTGCTCTCAGTAAGAGAATAAGGAGTTGTTACAAAATTAAGCATTCATAAAAAATGCAGTTGTGAATACAACATTAGTGTATTCTTAAATCGTATTTTAGGGCAAGAGCAGTACAAGTGATTTTTCGGAAAAAATTAGTAACATACATATGTATGAGAAAAGAAGAAATTGATATTTCATTAAAAATAAAAGTAGTAAAGGTAAACGCGGATTTCACAATTTTGTATAAACGTATTTAAATTGTTTGTTAGTTAGAGAAAGAGAAGTATAAGTGCACTTGGACTAGACTCCTGAATAGAATAAAATTTTTGTTTAGGCGAAAAATAGTATAATTGCAGTTGCTGTACTTCTTTTTCTGATTTTTCTTAACCATAGAAGTAAAAAATTCAAATTTTGTATAAAACTTTATCACAAGAAGAACCAACTACTCATTTTAAGAAAAAACAAAAATACAAAACAAGCAACTAAAAACTATGCAAAGATTTTTATTGGATAGTTACAATAAGGGCGGTGCCATGCCCCTTTTCCAAAGACTGCTTAAATTTATCAGTCGAAGGGCACGACTCAATAGTTAGTTCTAGGTCAGTTATAGGTCAAAACTTGTATTTACCGAAAATTTGTGTTCTTAAAAAATACAACGCCCCTAGGAGGGGTAGGAGGGTGAAAACAAACTTTATGACCTATTCTCATACCTAGCAAATATAAAAAAAAGTTCTACTACAAAAATCGTGACGCGAAATTTTTATATATTAGAAATAACGTAAAAATGTATTTCTCTACAATAACTCTTACCAGGCAAGGTAAAAAAAAGTTTTTGAAAATAAAAGTTATGAGCAACGTAAAAATTTTTTTCTCGTTTATAACTGTTATGAGGCAACGTAAAAAATATAAATTGAAAATAACTGTCATGAAGCAACGTATAAAATATTTTTCAAAATATCGACAACTTTTTCGACCAAAAAAAATAAAAAACTGTTATTTTGGGTCTCTGATAATAATGTATTCATTTTATTTAAGACAAGTTGTACATTTTATCTATTATTCTTATGTATTTATTTTGTTTGTGTTATTTTAGACAAGTTTTACATATAATTTATTATATTTAACATGTTCATCAAGCTTAAAAAGGAAAAGGGTAACCTTCCATTCGGTATCGTTTTTTAAGACAAATTCGTCCAAAATTACGCTTCGTCAACATATATTCGTTCTGTTCGTTCTGTTCGTTCTGTTTGTTCTGTTCGTTCTGTTCGTTCTGTTCGTTCTGTTCGTTCTGTTCGTTCTGTTCGTTCTGTTCGTTCTGTTCGTTCTGTTCGTTCTGTTCGTTCTGTTCGTTCTGTTCGTTCTGTTCGTTCTGTTCGTTCTGTTCGTTCTCTTCGTTCTGTTCGTTCTGTTCGTTCTGTTCGTTCTGTTCGTTCTGTTCGTTCTATTCGTTCTGTTCGTTCTGTTTGTTCGTTCGGTTTGTTCGTTCTGTTCGTTCTGTTCGTTCTGTTCGTTCTGTTTGTTCTGTTTGGTTTGTTCGTTCTGTTCGTTCTGTTCGTTCTGTTCGTTCTGTTCGTTCTGTTCGTTCTGTTCGTTCTGTCGTTCTGTTCGTTCTGTTCGTTCTGTTCGTTCTGTTCGTTCTGTTCGTTCTGTTCGTTCTGTTCGTTCTGTTCGTTCTGTTCGTTCTGTTCGTTCTGTTCGTTCTGTTCGTTCTGTTCGTTCTGTTCGTTCTGTTCGTTCTGTTCGTTCTGTTCGTTCTGTTCGTTCTGTTCGTTCTGTTCGTTCTGTCGTTCTGTTCGTTCTGTTCGTTCTGTTCGTTCTGTTCGTTCTAATCGTTCTGTTCGTTCTCTTCGTTCTGTTCGTTCTGTTCGTTCTGTTCGTTCTGTTCGTTATTTTCGTTATTTTCGCTCTGTTCGTTCTAATCGTTCTGTTCGTTCTCTTCGTTCTGTTCGTTCTGTTCGTTCTTTTCGTTCTGTTCGTTGTTTTCGTTCTGTTCGTTCTGTTCGTTCTGTTTGTTCTGTTCGCTCTGTTCGTTCTGTTCGTTTTGTTCGTTCTATTCGTTCTGTCGTTTGTCGTTAAATCAGTGTTGTCCTTTAATAATTCCGTCCTTTTCTTGTCGTCCGCGTTGCTTGTTCATCGTCTGGTTGGCATATTTCTACATACATATGCAAATTTTAAAAAACGCTGTATCTGACTATCAGCATGGTTTAGATTTTGCCAAGTGTTCATTCATTAATCTAAAATTTTTTCCCCATCTAATTAGAAACTAATTGGAAAATTTGAACAAAAGCGACGTTGTCTTCTCTGATTTTGATTAAATCTCATTCATTCGTCTTTGTTATCATAGCTTGAAGACTACCTCTAAGGTCCAACCCAATCTATCCAGGAATAATTTTTAAAATTTTAACCAACTTAAACCGCTCTTGTGGAAAATCGAATCATATAAACAAGCTGCAATTTATTGCAAAATACATTTACACGGTTACATCCTGCAAAAGTTACTCTGCGGGGAACTTGATCTAAATATTCGATTTTTAAAGTTTGAGGTCCTTTTATTAAGAATATTCCCATTCCGAATATTGACTAGGCTAAAAACTCATAAAAAATAGCACAATTGTTTACAGAGTTCTCCGTATATCTGGCTTATTCTGGTTCTAATAAGCCATCTGCCCCGTTGGACTAAGAAGACATAACTATTTTCAATAATTTAGGAGCAATGGCATCTCTAAGCCCCAATACTCCTAAACCCAGAGCCACATCACCACCAAAAACCAAGGCTTTGGCAACTAAACCGAGCTCAACTCTTATGACAGGTTCCACAATGAAAAAACTTTCCAGCCGAGAGTCCCATAGCAGAGACCTCAGCAATGCTGTACCCTCTTGCAACACATTCTCCACTCAGCTCACCGAGGTGTGTGAAGTGGCTGTAGCAGAGTCTAGCGATAAGGAGGTGTTTATTCTTTAAGTATCATTATCCCGCCTGATGCTTACTAGCTGGGCGATAAACTCAAAACTAGGGGATTTGACTGTTCCAAGATTTATCACACTGCACTCCTATGGGTGGAAGCGATGAACCAATTGCTGAAAAACATGGAGGAGAGTGATCACCAGACGAAAGCTAACGCAGATGATGTTGCCATCTTTGTAAAAGTTACATTCCACAAAAGCTATGCTATTTAGTGCATTCTGTACTCATTAGCGCAACCAAAGGGGGGTTTTGGGGGTTTAAACCCCCCAGAAATTATTGTTGAACCAAGCAAAACAGGATTCAATCAAAGTGAGTCACATAAAAAGTAATCACACATCTTCTCAAATGAGTGAAAAACCCCACTTCCGAAACTGGAGAAAAAAATTCACAATTCATCATTTTATATCATACTTTTTCGAATTTGTTTCATAAAAATTTCCCTTAATTATCGAAACATAGCCGATTTTAAGAAATATGGGCTCATAAGAAAAACAATTTTGGTTTGATTTTTATTCCGTACATCCGTTTATATCCAGTGATATATAAAAGTTACATCAATAAGCATGAATAAGCAAATGCTGACTTCTATCGAATTAATATATTTTTGACCATAAGTCTTCACGACACTTTTTTAAATAGGCATTTTCATGAAACAGATTTTGAAAATGCAATGGAAATTATGAATTATAATATATTTTCTACCAGTTTCGGAAGCCAATCGTACCTTAACATGTGGTTTCACTGGATACTTGATTCCCTCAAAGTGGATAAAATCGCATGATCTTGGCGGCCATTGGACTGTTCCAAAACGTGACATTAATTTCTCACTAAACGAATTTGGCACCGCCTTATTGAAACCACATGTCAACTAATAATAAGTCAAACTCTTACATATTGGGTGCAAAAAAAAAATTGATAATCATCGCACAGTCCATTGGCTGTAACGTTGTGATTTTCATTATTTTTGAAAAAGAACGGTTCAATGCTGCCGCTGGCCCACAAACCGCATCAAACAGTGCATTTTTTGGGGGCCATTGGCAGCTTCTAAACCGCCTCTATCTTTAATTTATCAAATTTGGCAATTTAGTTTGTTGACGTACCCATTAAGCCAACAATGAGCTTCGTCAGTGAAGACAATTTTTGGATAAAAAAATGGATCTTCATCCAACTTTTCTAAGGCTCATTCACCAAACAAACAACGTTTTGATAAATCATCCGGCTTCAGTTCTTGCACCAGTTGTACGGACTTTTGTATTGTTTCATATCGAGGTCCTTACTTCAAATGTTCAAGGTGGTCGAATAACAATAATTGTTGAGAACGGTGACGTATTGCGATATTCATTGTCACTGGCCGATACAGCAGATCGGTGGGTCGATTATGACAGCCATAAAATGGAAATATAAGCGAAACACATTTGTCTCAAAGCACGAATTTTAATTATAAATTTCATTGATTTGCAAAAGCTGGCTGTTTATCAATCTAGTTATTAACCCTCTAACCGGCAACTTTCTAATAACGATCCAAAATGGTTGGAAATTTTTTTCTAGCATAATTTCGGCATTAGAAACTCAATGGCATCATCCATTTGTCATTTTGATGTTTCTTTTGCCCTACAGGGAGGAAAAACGGAACAGTGCCTTGAGGCACTCATATCGGTTTAAGCCAAAAAGTTGACACAAAAAAAGTTCGCGCCGAACGACAAGAGTGCCTTGAGGCACTGTTAATTTTTTTGCTCTAAAACATAAAACTAAATATTTATCAACACAACAAATGTGTAACAATGAAGTTTATGAACTAACCTTTCCGTGAAAAAAATTCTTCAGCTAAAAGCACGAACGTTCGTTTTAACCGTTCATTAAAAAATAATTAAATTAAATTAATTAAATGGTTGGGAATTTTTTTCTAGCATAATTTCGGCATTAGAAACTCAATGGCATCATCTATTTGTCATTTTGATTTTTTTTTTGCCCTCCAGGGAGGAAAAACGGAACAGTGCCTCGAGGCACTCATATCGGTTTAAGCCAAAAAGTTGACGCAAAAAAAGTTCGCGCCGAACGACAAGAGTGCCTTGAGGCACTGTTAATTTTTTTGCTCTAAGACATAAAACAAAATATTTATCAACACAACAAATGTGTAACAATGAAGTTTATGAACTAACCTTTCCGTGAAAAAAATTCTTCAGCTAAAAGCACGTTTTCAAAATAAAAATATTTGATGCTGAAAATATGATTTTAATTAAAACAAAAAGACAACCTTTTTCACCAACTATTCGCAAAAAACTGACAACAAAAGACAAACGGTTCATAATATAACATTCTAATTAGAGAGAGAAATGTTGCTAACAGTATGATAGAGAGCATTGCATTCACTTGCATAACGGTAAATTACATCTTCATATGTAAAATGTGATATTTGTGATGCTTGCCCTGAGGCACGCTTACTGGTTAGAGGGTTAATGGTGAAATGGAAAACCTTATAAAGCATTTTTGGCGTTGTCAAATGTTACTAATCACGCGTAAGGTGTCAAAAAATATAATATGAAAATAATACCAAAAAAATCATCCTTTATTAAAAAAAAAAAACAAAGTAAACATATGCTTTGTTTGAACATTATTGAAACTTATGCTGTGACGTGAATGAAGCCTTTGAAAAAAAAAAACAGTTTAAGCAAAACACAAGTAAAGAAAGTCTAAAGTTGGTCTAGGCCGACTTTAAAATACCCTAAACCCACTTTTCAAAAACAAAAAAAAACATTATTGTAAATGGGCGTGTCCGTAGGCGGATGATGCCTATATTTTATATGCATTTAAATGTTGATGAAAAATGTACACATACCAAGTTTTATTCCTGTAGCTCACAGTTAATGCCTTTATTGTGCTTTTGCTATGAGAGGTGGGCGTGTTCATGGACGGATTACTCCCAGTTGTGGAGCACACCTTAGTTTTGGTATAAAATACATACATACCAAATTTAATTTCTCTATGACAAACAAAACCTTATTTATTGAGTTTAAAACGTTTTGGGTTGCATGGGAGGTAGGCGTGTCCGTAGGCGGATAACGTCCATTTTTCAAAACTATCTTTGTCTTGTTATAAAAAACATACGTGTCAAGTTGTAACTATGTAGGTTAAACAGAGGCTTATTTATTGCGTTTTTAATTTTTGCGTTGTATGGGAGGTGGGCGTGTTCGTGAGCGGATGACACTCATTTTTCGGAGACATCTTTATGTTGATACAAAACACATACACACCAAATTTAATTGTTGTAAGCTAATTATGAGATAAGTTATGAAGTTTTCAATTTTCGCGTTGTATGTGAGGTAGGCGTGTCCGTGGGCGGATGATGTCCAGTTTTCAAAACCATCTTTGTTTTGTCATACTATATATACGTGCCAAATTTAAGCTATTAAGGTTAAACAAAGGCTAATTTATTGCGTTTTTAATTTTTGGGTTGTATGGGAGGTGGGCGTTTTCGTGATCGAATGACACCCATTTTTTGAAGACATTTTTGTGTTAATACAGAACATATACACACCAAAGTTTACTGTTGTAGGTTAATTACGAGCTGAGTTATGCAGTTTTAAATGTTTGCGTTATACTGTAGGTAGGCGTGTCCGTGAGCGGATGATGTCCATTTTTCCAAAGCGTCTTTTTTTTCATAAAAAACACACGCGCCAAATTTTATATCTGTAGGTTGAACAAAAGTTTATTTATTCCGTTTTTAAGTTTTGCGATGTATGGGAGGTGGGCGTGTCCGTGAGCTGATGATACCCATTTATCGAAAACATCTTTGTTTTAATACAAAACTATACATACTAAATTTTGTTGTTGTAAGCTTATTATGAGCTGAGTTATGCAGTTTTCAATTTTTGCGTTGTATGGAAGGTAGGCGTGTCCGTAGGCGGATCCAAAAAATATTCAATAGTGCAGATCCTTGGGTTTATGTGATCATGTGTACCAAGTTTCATTCAATTATCTCAACTCCTTCTTCTTATCCTGTGTATACCTACAACACACAGACGGAATGACGGACGGACCGACGGACGGACGGACATAGATAACTCGATTTAGGTGGTGATGCTGATCAAAAATTTATATACTTTTCTATACCGGACTCGCTTCGTTATATGCGTTACAAACGTTTGCACAAAGTTAATATACCCTGGCCTTTCAGGTTTAGGGTATAAAAAGCATTATGTTTGAACAAGAAACCAATAGTGAAAATATTGGACGCATTAATTACATAAAATTGTTTTCATATATAAGCCCGACATGTGATAAAATCCCTACAAAAACAATTCCTGGTTGCGCCAGTGGGCAGGTCATAACATTTTCTGATAATTATGTTCACACTTTCAGAGAATTTCTATAAGAGAAAATTTAACTTTGGAAAACAAAGCTAAAAAATTGTTTAATTGTTAAAAGCTTTTTATTTAACCGATTTCATTACCTAATTTTTGTTATTTTCCATAATTTTAAAGTGTTCGCAATAAAAAAATTAAGAATTTTGATTTGATTCCTCTGCTGGAAATAGAAACAATCCTTATGTCAAAAAAATCGATTGCTTTGTTGTTTGACAACTCTAACAACAGATAAAAATGTGTTCACATTATCTGAGCTTCATTCCTTGACCTATCATATAAGAAGTTGTATGATTTTTGAGATAGTCTGAAGAAGCTTTTACTTGGATATCGATAAAGAATTAAATATAGTTAATAAAGCTATTAAGAATAACCGACAGATGGTGATATCGGCGAAAGTCCAAGGTTACTTCTCTATTAACACAGTGAACACTCAAATACCGATAAACAAGTAAATGCAAATAATAAAACTATAAACTAAAGACAAATAAAAGTTCGCGAAAAACTATCAAGGATGACTAAAAGATCGAGATGTCGGTAAAAGACCAAGAATAGTTTTCTTTTGGTACAGTGAACTCTCAAATACTGATAAACAAGCGATTATAATTGAAACTATCAAAAATAACTACAAGATTATAACGTGTTGAAGGCATCAAAATAAGTCATTAGACAAAGTATATTAAGAATCATTGGTTGAATAAGTAGCTGCCATGAACGTGAGTGCTAAAATATAAAGCGTGCATGCCAACAAACCGCAGTAGACAATGCTACAAATCACACAACTGACAAAAAAGTGTTTTTTTAGATTAAAAGAAATAAGTTTTTCTAATCGCATATCACCTCTTAGCAGCAGAAGATAAACCTCGGAGAATAAGCAATACTATGTAAATCCTTTTGAAAATTTTTAATTTGGCACAAAATAAAGGTCTATCAGTTATCGATCAGTTGTATAAAATTTATAATACGCGCAACACAGTATATTATAAGAAGGTCGGTGAAGTATATTTAATACTTGATCTATTATTTAATCTTTGTTCATGCCATCAAATTTCAGCCAAAAAGAAAAAATGCCAAAAAGAATAACAGCTAAACTCATTTCAAAAATTTTAGAATATAATTTTTAAGATTAAAATTGCCACCTTATATCAGGGTATAAGACTTTTCTGTTCAGATTTGATGGCCTCAAACATATAATTTTTAAGGTACAACCAAATTTGTACAACATAATGAAAGTAATAACCTCACTTTGTACTAACTTGACTTTAGCGGTTATTTCTTGTCAACACAAATATATATATCAGCCTTTTATAATAAAAAAATAAAAAAATTTTCATAACAAATATAGCACATTGAAAAATTTAACCTAGTACAAGTGGCTTCCCTTACATACCAAAATAGTGAAAAGGGTAAAATTGTTTCAATTTAAATAAATATAGAAAAAAATTATTTATGTTTCTTTCAACTTTTAACGCAAAAACTTTTTATTCTTCAACCAAACATTTAAAAAAAAAACAATAATAATTTTCAGGAATTTTTACAAAGTTTTTCGCAATTTATTGCCTTATTTGAGTTTTGTGGGTTCAGCAAGAATTTTGTTTTGTACAATAAAAAGTTACAATACAGCTCATCATGAAAATAAGAAGAAACAAAACAAACAAATAAGCAAAATCAGTGAATTTTATCAAAATTATTGAGCCATAAAATCGCACAGCCAGCAAAGTACGCTTCACTCAGCAACAGCCTATGCGTATTTTTGCGACCACAAAAATCAAAACAAAATCAAAAGAAAACCAAAACAAAAAAAGTAGAAAGTAAGTAAAAAAAAACTTGTCAATAAAAGTGCTGTCAACTTGAAATCTTTAATTATGTGCTGCAATCAATATCGATGGGACAGAATTGAAGAAAAAAAAAAAACAAAAAACTTAAACAAAAACTTTGATTTCAGTTGGTATGATTTTGCCTTCGACTTAACTTAAGTCATTTGTTTTGTGCGTTTTTTTTTTTTATGTTATTGTGTTTCGCATATATTTGCTCAATATTTGTTGACTTTTGTTTTTCACTTTCTTGCATTTAACCTTTGCAAGCTATTTGTTCAATCTTTCTGCTGGTGCTGCTGCTCTTGAAATGCTTGAATGGTTTATGCGTTTTCCTCTTTATTGCTTCTGTTGTTTTTTTGTTTATTTCTTTTCTATTTTTGTCATTTTTAGTTAAACAATAAAATCAACAAAAATGATAAATAAAATAAAAATCAACTAAAAATAACAAATACGAAGTAACAAAATAAAAATAAAAAAGAAATAAACAAGTGCGTATAAAGCACGACAACTTAATATATATTTCTTGCTTACTAAACGCACGTGCAAAAGCAATACCGGAAAACGGAAAATGCCACCGCCATGTTGTTTCACTCATCTGAGCTGAGTTTTGCGGTTTTGCTGCAGTAAAGAAAAAAACAAAATAATAATAAAGAATGTAACACAAGCCAACAATAACAAAATATTGCAAACGTAACTGCGACAGAATAATGAAAGTTATTGGCGGTTGTTGTTGTTGTTTGCTTATTAAGTTGTTATTGTTGTTGTTGTTGCTTTTGTGTTCTGCCGCTATTTGTTTAGTGGCCATAAATTTGTCGCAAGTCATTTGTATTTGTTGTTGTTCTTTTTAATTATTTTTTGCGCCATTCCTTTTGTAGGTTCTTTTTTTTATTATAGCTGCTTTACAGTTATTGGTCGTTGTCACTGCTTGGATTTCTGTAGCAATTATTTGTAATTGTTAACGGAAGAGTGATTTTTTTTATTTTTTGAGTAGCACAGCTTTATCCGCTACACTATTTTTCTTATTTTATAACTTAGTTCACCTTTAATACTCTTCTATGCCTTCTATTCTTGTCTTTGCTATAAGACAGAAACAATGTCGATAATATAAGGCAGAATTTTTTGTTTCCGATATATATCCTTTATCTATAGCATATTTTAATTTTTATAACTTCGTAATACACTCAGTTTTTATTAAATTTTTCTACTTTTTGTGAACTAATCTTAAGTACCTTTTATATTTTGTTGTTATTAATTTACCGAATTAGATTTCTGATATTAGTCTGATGGTTTGTACCCAATTTCGCACCCACATTTACTTTTCCATCTCGTATTATTTTTATACTTTCTACAAAATTCGGCTGTCGAATACATACAGTAACTTAAGTTACAAGCATCACTGTTCCAATCAAATTACTAATTTAATAAATAACATCAAATACTCACATTTCGCTAACGGTAAAGTATCTTATTGCATAAAATGTAATATAATTAAAGAACTTCTCAGAACCTTAACCACAATAAATTATATAATGTCTTCTCTCTGAACCACGGAACCAAAAACACAAGCTTACTCACATGCACACGCATACACAAACTCACATACGCTTACACACACACACACACACACACGCACTTACTTTACCTTTTAATGCTTTCACTTTGTCAAACTTATTATTCTTGCTGCCCGGCAGTTAATGTGAAATACAGTTTTTTTGCCTTCAAATGGTTAGAAGCTAACATTTTTAGCCAGACATACTTTTGTGTAACTCTATGCATGAGTTAACTCACTACGTACTGTATTAACTGTATTATATTTGTATATGTATATGTGTGCGTTCATGAAAATATGCTGCAGTATATCTGTTATGTTCTAAACCTTCTACCATTCCGTGTGAATTGATGAGCTACTCATTATATTGCGTTTTGTGGGAAATTTGCTGTCAGCAATTAATTCCAAATGAATATTTAATCATTGAACAACATGAGCAATACACACCATAAATCGCTAAACTTGACAATTGCCTATTACCGCATTTACTAACTACATGGGCTGATGTAGTTGATGGAAGACAGTTCGTGAAGTGAATAACATTAGAGATCATGAATGTCAATTAGTTTTTAGATGAAAACTCTTGCATCTTCGAGAATAAATAATTCAGAAAACACGTTTGAAAAAAAGAAGTTTGAGCTGCTTTAATACGAGTTGTCTGCATGGTAAGGTTTGTTTCAGTTCCTTTAACAGATTATAATCGAATGCATGCTGAATAGTTTTTAATTACTTTACGTAAAGCTTCTTAAAGTATGCGATGTACCTTAGCCCTGGCCTTAGCCCCGGCAGCTGAATACGTCACAGGATCTGAATAGCTCAAGGCAAAGAAAATAATAGCCAAATACATTTTTGAATAACCAGGCATAAAACTCATCTTGTCATATGACCGGGGTTTCGGAGGAAATGCCCTACCAGTTAAGGATGAAGAGCTGCGTATGGCAAGCTAACTTTAACTCCATGAAGCAAGCAATCGCTTCTGACGTGCAGGTAACCCCGGAGCATCATCTAGGAAAAAATGCTAACCTACAAAGTGCTGCTACTTCTCTGGAACAACAGTCTAACCTGAGAGCATTTGCTCTTTCGTAAAAAGGGTGTAGTTTTTGAAAAAACACAATCACCTTTGTAGAAAAAAGACAAGGAATCTAACGTGGCGATGGCCTCTATAGTGAAAACAGTTGCTGAAGTTGCTATGGAACATATTATTGAAAAACTAGTAAGGTATATCTTTGACTTGGCCGAAGTTAAAATACCGCCACGGCCGATTCCTAAGAGTAAAAGAATCTTAAATTGGAGAGCTTTTTGTATGATACTTTAAAAGATTTTGTTATTTTTATGTGTCTAAAATACAAACATATCAAATTATTTTCCTGCAGCATAAATATAAGCCTTTATATATAGTTTTCAATTTTGGGGTTGTATGGGAGGTTCGTCTGTCCGTTCGACTGTCCGTCTGTGTGTTGTCCGTATACACAGGATAAGCAGAAGGAGTTTAGATAGTTGGATGAAACTTGGTACACATAGTCACATAGACTCAAGGATCTGAACTATTGAATATTTTTGGAATCCGCCCACGGACACGCCTACCTCTAAGCTCATAATAAACGTACAGCAATAAAATTTGGTGTATATGTGTTTTCTATAAACACAAAGATGTCATTGAAAAATTAATGTCATCCGCTCACGGACACGCCCACCTCCCATACAACCCAAAAATTGAAAACGCAATAAATAACCCTCTGTTTAACCTATAGAGCTAAAATTTAGCAAATATGTTTTTTACAACAAAAAAAAAGATGGTTTTGAAAAATGGACATGATCCAATCACGGACACGCCTACCTCCCATACAACGCGAAAATGGAAAACTGCATAACTCAGTTCATAAAAAGCCTACAACAATAAAATTTAGTATGTTTGTGTTTCATATCTGATTTCAAAGATGTTTTCTTAGATTGGACATCATCCGCTCACGGACACGCCCACCTCCCATACAACCCAAAAATTGAAAACGCAATAAATTAGCCTCTATTTAACCTACAGAGCTAAAATTTGGCACGTATGTTTTTTATGACAAGACGAAGATGGTTTTGAAAAATGGAACTTATCTGCCTACGAACACGCCTACCTCCCATACAACCTAAAAAGTTAAAAACTCAATAAATAAGGTTATGTTTGTCATAGAGAAATTATATTTGGTATGTATGTATTTTATACTAAAACTAAGGTGTGTTCAAAAATTGGAAGTAATCCGTCCATGAACACGCCCACCTCTCATAGCAAAAGCACAATAAAGGCACTAACTGTGAGCTACTGGAATAAAACTTGTTATGTGTTAATTTTTCATCAACATTTAAATGCATATAAAATAAAGGCTTCATCCGCCCGCGGACGCGCCCATTTACAATAAAATTATTGTTTTGTTTTTGAAAAGTGGGTTTAGGGTATTTCATAGTCGGCCTAGACCGACTTTAGACTTTCTTTACTTGTTTAAACTATTTATATTATTTTTTAAGTGTTTTGTTTTTGTTATTAAATAAATAAAAGTTAAAAAAATAATTAAAAACTTTTAATATATTATTCATAAGACTTTCAGCATGTTCTATTTTCTGCATTTCCGCAGAAAAGTCTACCGTGACCAAAATATTAAAACTCAACCAACATTTTTTTTTTTACTTGCATTAATAAAGAGAAATATTCAAAGTTAATTTAATAAAAATATTGAAATTTTTCCCATTTTGCATTGGCAAGATATCGGGCTACCAATTTCAAGTTAATGTTTTGGTCAGTTTTGTTTATTTCTTTGAGCATTTTCGCTTTACAATTTCCATTTGTAAGAGTAATTGTGCAATTGAACTCTTATGCAAAACTTTTGCTACAACAACAACTAACCGCAAAATAAATGCAAAAGAGCAAATAAATATCAATTAACGGTAAAATTTTGATTTGCTTTTAATGATATTCTGATGTAACGTCACGCCAGACAAAAAAGCATTTAGTTCTATTTTTTCAACGCTGACATTCAAAAGTGCGTGATATTTTGCATTTTAATAAATTTTAATAAAGTTAAGTAAATTATATAAAAAAAATCGTGAAGAAGAAAAACCGTTAATTTTATATTAAATTTGAAAATTGAGTAACGTCACGCCAAATTGCTCGAAGTTTGCCTGATTTCGTTACTGAATTTGGTTGCAGGTATTTTAGTGGAATTTTTTTTCCATCTTCTCATGGTTGATGGGGTAGGAATCAAATAAATATAATATACTAGCGGATGTTAGCCGGTGTTATTTGGGGTTGTGCCTTGAGCACAGAAAAAGTATGATTTTTAAAACTGCTGTCATTTTAACATTTTTTAAATTATCAATTAAATTTTTAAATTTTTTAAATTATCTTCTTTTGAGGTTTTTCCCCTTCCCTCCGTCAAAAGTGTGTAGTCTAATTTCCGTAAAATAGTACTTGCCGGTCATATTTAAAAAAAAAATATATCTTCAACGTCTGGATCTGACATCTGGATTCTGAGAAAAATGGTCACGCAGTTTGAAGAAGTCATTTCGAGAACATTATCTCAAAAACAAAATTCTAATTTTAAAAAATCCTTTTGGGATCGATTCGATTTTTGGATTGCCTTTGTTCAACTTTTGTTTCGGTCAATACTGTTCGGTTAATTTTTGTTCATATTTATATAGCGTCTGCTCGTATTCGTTAAACTTCTTTTTATTCAATAGTCTTTGGTTCTTGACTTCGTTTGCCTTGATTTCTTAATTTTTGTCGAAAGAACTTTTAGAATCATAGGATCTATTGCAGTAACAGATACAAATTTTTACCAAGTTTCATCAAAACCGGTTCATCCGTTTTGACGTGAATGAGCCAGATATTTGTTGATTAATTGACATTAGTTGATTGAATAAAGCCCCGTCCGAATAAATTCCGTTCCAGGGTCAAGTTATTTCACGAACCAAATTTAAGTGAAATCGGTCAAGTCATTTGAGAGTTTTTGAGTCTTAAAAATGCACTACTTAAAGGGCCCTCTTGCGGAAATCTTTGGAATTTTTATAGCCTATATTAAATCTTGGGCGCAGTTGAACCTTCATATCAAATTTCATTGAATTAGGTTCAGGTATTTAGGAGTTATTATAAAGTGCCACGCCCACATATTTCCGCCCACTTTTTTATGCCCCCTATGAGCTTCCTCTCTATCAAACGTACTCGGTGTCCAAATTTCAGCTCAATCGGATCTACGGCGCGCGAGCATATACGGAAATCAGACAGACAGACAGACAGACAGACAGACAGACAAACAGACAAACATTTGAAGGGCTTATTGTAAAAACATGATATGCAACATAAAAAATATTTCGAAATAATCAACCTCAAAGTTTTTAAAAAATGTATATTTGTATGAAATCATTAAAATGCTTACAAGAACTATTACGTATACAGCCAAAATTGATCGGGTAATGGTCGGAATATTTTCAGTGGATATTGATAATGCATCAAGGAACGTAATGAACATAAAATATGAACTTTTAAAGCAATGTGGCATATCATGTTTTTGCAATAAGCCCTTCATTTGTGTTTTTATATTAGATAAAAGCTAAAATTTATGTTTTTTATACGTAAAATTTTTTTTTACAAATTTTAACTTAAAATGTTCGGATGGAAATTTAAGTAACGTAACGCCAGTAACGTCACGCCAGATGACTTAGCCAAATAAAAAAAAAAACCGAGAAAAGATTTTTTAATTTGATAGCCAGCAAAAAAACTCATATTTTTTCAAATTCTTCCAAATAAAGTTTTGAATAAAAAGTTTATTATAAAAAGTTTTGCCTAATTCGCAGAGTTTTGCAAATTTTCTAGTCTAAGACGAAAACCACTTCTGATTTTTGTAACGTCACGCCAGTGCATATTTTTGCTAATATCTTTTAATTCTTACAGTCGATTGTAATAATTATTTTACTTAATATAGAGCAACTTAAAAGCAACGCAAATATAAAAAAAAGTTTTTAAACTAAGACTTATTCATTATTTTTTTTTAATTTTTTCTTAAGAAACGTACAATGTTTTTAAAACTTAGACTTCTTCATTCTTTTTTTTTTAATTTTTTTTACGAAGCGTACATAACGCCAGTTTGGAAATGCCCATATGTATCTTTAGCATAGTGTTGTAACAGTAGTTTGGCACTATATTTTACTCGCTAAGCTGCGTTTACCTTTAAAACACTAAGAAATACGTACTATGCTTCTCTATGGAGCAGTCTTTCAAATTGCGGCAACCACTAGTCTGGACCGATTTTACTTAGGCAACCTAATATCATCGTGTTTGTTGTAAAATTATCTGTATTGTATATATATTTCAATAAAAATACAGATAGGTGTAAATTCAACTCACATAATTATGCCTGACAACCTTATTGTATGGCCCGTCATCTACCCACGAACACGCCCATTTTCCATACAACTTCGAAATTGAAAACTCTATAAATAGGCTTCTCCTTAGCTATAGGTATAAAATTTGAAAAGTTTATATTATACATATATCAAAACTAAATTGTGGAAAGAAAGTAGACGGCATCTGCCTAGGGACACTTCCATCCACTTCCCATACAACCCACTATAGTGAAAACTCTGTAACTCTGTCCGATGGATTTACCACGCCGAGGATGCCCTTACCGCGCTTTATGAAAGAGATTGGAGACGGTGCGCGCAAAGCAGAGACGCCTGGCGAGAGCTGATGAAGTCGGCCGTAACCCGACAACGGGTGGTCATGGCCACCTAAGTAAGTAAGTGTTATTTATAAAGTCGATACAAGTCAATTAAGAACTAATTTTAAATACTAAATTTTAACTGAAAACACAAAATACAGTTATACACCTCCAATAAATAGTGGGGGAATATCAATGTAGCAGGATTCATTCCTCGCAATAGGAAGAACTTTAGATTTCAAGGGATTAATAAGAAGTAAATTGGTAACAGCTTACTTATTCATTCAGGTCAAATCATAGTTCAATCTATATGTCAGATCTTCTAACAGTCCCGTTTGTCGGGAAAGACACACTTGAATGTCATCAGCGTATGCATGGACAGTTGCAAATTTACAAAATGAAAGAACATCTTTTATAAACACGTGAATAGTTATGGACACAGAATATGCCCTTGAAAGACTTCGGGTACCACTAATCTAGGGGAAAAATAAACATATGTACTATAATCCAACTCCTTCCAGGTAGTTGGTCTGTTAACCAGAGGCGTTCCTAGGGGGGGGGGGGGCGGAGGGGGCGGTCCACCCCGGGTACCACCATTTTAGGGGTGACACCATTTCGATATTTTTTTTTTTCTCAAACAATCAAGTGAAAAAATATTTAACGCTAAAAATGTGTATCTCATTTTTTTAATAGCCGTTTTAAAATTTAAAATTCTGCTTGCAATTCGAAACAATGAGAAGAAAACATTGTGGAAACGTTTTCAAAGCTAAAATTAATTAAAACTTATTCAAGGTCTTCCAAGGGAGAGGCAAGAGTTTCCGATCTTGCTATTTTATCCATTGAAAACGAGCTTCCAAGTTATATTGATTTCGATGAGGTTATTTCGAAAGTTATTTATTTGTTAAGCCTACAATGCATCGAAATGGTACAAGAATAGAAAAAATGTTAGGGTATAACAAAAAAAAAGAAGGTTATTGGAATTTAGCAAAACTTTTCTGTAATTTTATTTAAAGTATTTCTTTTTTATTTTAAAAGTATTATTTGCACTTTTTTATAAACAAGAAAGATTTGCAAATTTAAAAAGTGATTTTTTACGAAAAAAATGTAAATTTTGAATAGAAAAATATTAAAAATTTATCAAATTCCCAATTTATTTCCAAAATTGTATCTGCACCTTTTTATAAACAAAAAGTTATCCAGGTTTACTAAAATTACTTTTTGTGAAAACTTATAATTTTTGCATAGAAATATAATTTAGCAAAGTTCAAAAGGGAATTACAAAAACAAAAGATTTTTTAATTTTGTAGTGAATCTCACGAAGAAATTATGGTGATGAAAGGCAGCAGTGATATGAGTGATAAAAAAAAGTTACCATATTTATTTTTCTATTATAAATAACATAAAATGTGTCTTAAATTGGATTTTTAAAAACAAATAATATAGGTGCAAGAGTGGTACCCTTAAGGTTTTACCAATTTCTATCATTTTCAGTTCACATCTGTTACTCTTCTTGTCGCGCATTCTCACTGAGTTTTGATAGGATCGGGCTACTTTTGTATGTACTTCCCAACTTTTGAAAGCACTCGGATTCAAAATAATGTACAAAATAAATATAAGTTTAAGGAATGTACCCCTAGGAACTAACAGATTTTAACCATTTTTGCAATTTTGCTTATTTAGCTTAAATTATTCAATCATACAAAATTTAATAATCATCGGAGCACTCCTTTTATTTTTGTACCAATTTTGTATAGTATGAATACTCTGTGCAGCGACAATAAAAAGCATACTTTCAAGAATTTTTTATGACATATTGTTATTACAAATTTATTGTGAAAACATTGAAACAACATTTGAAGATTTTTGAAAAAAATTGGTACAAAAATATAAAGTAACAACCGATTTATTGCAGTTGTCCACTGGTGCCTCAAAAAAATTGGTTTTTGCAGTGAACGCGATGAAATGTCGATGTTTGCAGTGAACGCAGTGAACGGTTTTTGCAGTGAACGCGATGAAATGTTGATGTTTTTTACAATAAAATCGACCTATTTTTTATAGTAAGATAGATACTAATCGAAAAATTAAAACGTCATTTGAGAGTTATTTGAATGTGCAATATGTGGAGAAATTTTTAAAATGATCGGTTCAGTAGTTTTCTCCAAATCGTGGTCACCGACTTTAAAAATTACATGTTTGGGAAAATCGATTTAAAGTTTTGTTCAATGGCAGTTGAAGGCGATCGTCCTCAAAATTCAATACAATATTATTGAGATGTTCAAAACTTTACTCCGACCTTAATAAGTTTTCTTTATTTAACCTTTTTTTCGAAAAACATGTAGATAATAATGAAAACACTAAAAGTACCCGCCCCGGGTGACACCAAGCCCAGGAACGCCTCTGCTGTTAACTTGACACCGCTAGAACTAAACTGAAAGAAATTTTTTAATTTATGACAGAGAAGAGTATGATTAACAGAATCAAATGCTTTGGAGAAGTCAATAAAACAAAGTAGAGTCAAAAAATTGTGGTCATAAGAAATTTTAATATCATTCATGAACTTATCTGCAGCTGTGGATCAACTGTGACCTGGCCTAAAACCAGATTGCAGCGGGGATAACAACTTATTTGTGTTTTAGTATTAAGCAATTTGAAGGCTTTAAGGATTTAGTAAGGAGGATTTAAGTAAGTGAGTCTAGAGGCAGATGCAGATTTGGCCACAGTTATCCTTGGAAATCCACAGACAGACGGGCAGAGCTAAATCGACTTAAAATCAAGAATAAATATACTTTTCAAAATTGGACTCGCTTATTTCTAGGTGTTACAAACTTTTGCACAAAGTTAATATACCCTGACATTACAAGGCTCTTTTTCGTTATTATTTCAATAAATTGAAACGAACTTGCATTCATGCTGGTTATTTATACTAATGTAGAAAAATTATCCAGTGAAAAATATCCCTAAGTATAACAAAAACACACACATGTACCATTACTTACAACTCTGTTTGTAGATGCGAATCTGCAACTGAATGTTTTAATTATATGAAGAAAATAAAAAGGATGTTACTTTCACGCTTATCCAACGGTAATTACAACTAATTAAGAAAATAATTTATACTAACTATGTGCAATTTACAAAGAAAGGAGTTCGGCAAAAAAATTGAGAGATACAGAAAAAAAAAGGTGAAGAAGCTTGTGAAAATGAAGAAGCTTGTGGTAACTTGTTGTTAAGATGTTAGATGCAAGCATAATTATCATTAAAGGGCATGACAAAAATAAACTTTGAGATATTAACAGATACATATAAATGAGATGAAAGCACATACTTGAAAGGTCAGAGCAAAAAGTTATATTTAAGTATGAAGAAATTGAGGGGAAAAGAGGCTGAGGCTATTTTAGAATTAATAAAGTAAATAAACAGGAAAAAACTAAATAAGAGCGAAAAGCAACGTGATATTGTGAAAGATAAATTAGAAAAGGTGAGAGAAAAGTCAGGGGGTGATATTGTGAAAGCTACCTATAAAGGAAAAAAAGGTAGCGGATCATAATTCAGTTATAAAAAATATGCCTTTGCAAAGTTTTACTTATAAAGACTGCTGCAAATCATTCCTTAGAGTATGCAATAATTTTTATAAGAATTTTGAGTACAAAAAAGAAACAAGAATTAAATTTTTGCTTAAGAAAAAATTCAAATTTTATAAACATGCAATAACAATAGAGTTCAGCTACTACAGCTTTTTCGCACTTTCTCAGCATTAACCCATTTAAAACCACGACCCATAGCATAAAATGAATTTTAGAATAAAATATAATAAAAAAATAAATTTCTGACATCCAACTTATATGCATATCTTTTATTTTAATTACTTTAGCAGAGAAAACTTCTTTTAACTCCTATAATTATGCAACATAAAACCATTTGTGTTGTACTTTCTTCCACGAATTGTTCGAAATAAGTTATCTTTAATTATTTTCATTGCATAATAAGCTATTTTTAACAAGTTTTCTGCTTTGAGTTTCAAGTTTGACTAAAGTTTTTTTTGCGCTAAATAACTAGACTTCCAAAAATATGCAAAAATTTTATTGCACATAACAGCTAAGCAGCAATATAAGAACTTTTTTTTAAAAAAAATGCAGAATTAGCAAGTAAAAATGTTATGCAACACATTCCGAAAGCTAACGGTGAGCTGTCAAAACTTTTATTTAAGAAAGTTTGTAGTTTTAGAGAAATATTTTTATATTTAGTTTAGTTTTTTAATGCAGTTTTGCAGTTTTTAACTACAAAGAACTGCCACAAAAACTTGGGAAAATTTTTTAAAGCACACCAAAAAGTATGCAATAAGAATTTTGCCGGAGCCAGCAGGTTTTTTTTTTACTATGATAGAAAAATTGTTTGTGTTTGTATTTGTGTTTGTTTTGTTGTAGTTAACAAAAGCCAACAGAGTTAATTGGAACTAGCCGCAATACAGTTTTTTGTCACCTGTGTGCAGTGAAACTTCAGCACTTTTGGGAACTAGCGCACAAAAATATACAACCTTTAATTGTTTGCCTACTCTTAGCAAAGTATGACCAAAAAACAACAAAAAATCAAACCAAAAACAAAGCCAACATAGAAAAAATCCAAAACAGCGCAATTTTCAAAGACTTTAATTCTCAAAAGCACTTTAAAGACCAAACACAAGTTTGATCCTTACTGCAGGCAAACATAAAATGTTAACATGTTACATGTTTTCTATTTTAATGTTAAATTCTACTGTCGAAAAACAAAACAAAACAAAAGTTGAAGACAAACAAGGCTGTAATTTTTTGGCAACATTTCATTTCATATATTTAGGCTATCGCCTAACAACATATCATGTCATTTTGTATTAAACATAACATCACATGTCATGGGATCGCTTGTTACATACCTCAATTTTATAGTTTAATTGAAACTTTATGCCTTAAAGTATGCAAAAGTCAAGATTTGTTGCCTTATATTTGCGCAATCAACTCAAGGGATGATAAGCTTAAATTCTACACTAACGCAAACAATTTATACTCAAAAGTAGGCAACAGTGTACGGCACGTATATTTTATTACACACAAAATTTCGGCTACTTCAAAAAGGAATTTTTTAAAATTAATTCAATGTCAAAAGAGTACGAATTCTCTTGACCTTTTTGTTTTTGTTGTTGTTGTGTGTATTCCAAAAGATGTAATTAAATAATTCTATAATTGAACATTTTTGCACAAATGCCTGAATTTATGCTCTGCTTACTCTAAAATTTTCGCTTTTAGAGTAGAGAGCCCAAGCGAGAGCTTACTTGCAATTTCTCAGAAAAATCAGTTTTTTTTAATTTCGTTGTTTTGCCATCTTTATTTATTTATATATTTGTCTCTGACCCTCAGAGATTGTAGTTCAAAAACAGCAAAAATGATTGAAATTCTTATCCATGTGTATGAAGTATACAAGAGCATTTATGTATTATCTACTTGAATTTATGAGACAACTCAAGAGATGAACACTTAATTTTGGTCAACTGTCAAAGTTTGAGTCTAAAAAATTTATTGGCACTCAAAGTATAACATAATAAATCACTTAAAGCATATTTAACTGAAATGAGCTGTATGTTGGAAATGCTATCTTTCCAACAAAATATCAAAATTAATTTAATTCTGCCAAATATTTAAGAGCTTCAACTTGTAAGTGATTTTGCTACAAAATTGTATTATTTTGTTTTTATTCAATTAGTGCCAAGAAGTTTATTTAGTGCGCTTTCTTGAAGTGTTTTATGTCTGGCATAAAAATTTTCAAAGATATGTCAAAACTATTTAGGACTTAAAGTCTTAAAGTATGCAATAAATTTATTGCACAAATCAATTAAGAACTGAGCGTAAACGTTTTGACACGAAGTATTATTGAAAAATGTCCGAAAATTCGCAATGAAAAGTTTGGAATATATTTCATGATCAAATAATTTTCCGCAAATATGTCTTCTGCACGTTAATAAAAAAAGTTTTAATAAGAAAATTATAGCATAATTAAAATATATGCTTTAATATATTATAATTATAATTATAAGAAAATATATTATAATTATCAACTTAAATAAGTTGAACCTATCAAGCTTTAAGCTGGATTTTCTTGTTAAACTATTTTTTGTAAAGGATTCAACATGAGCATTCAAGGTTAATTAAGGCTAAGTTTGAGAACAATAAATCATAG
>OY282641.1:30981364-31278864 GCA_958299015.1 Tetanocera ferruginea | reverse complement strand
ATTCGATTAATTCAAAAACTCTTCTCTAACCAAATTGTAAATTGTTTAAATTGCGGATTTTTGGTAAGTAAATTTTATATCTGTTTTAAAAAGTTTCGCAGTGAAACCACACATTAAATAATTTTGCTCTATATTCCTTATGGTTGCATAGAAAAATCAAGCTTTTTACCTACGGGAACAAATTGTTACGTTTGGATTGCTTTCTCAGGTATCCTTTGTGTTAGGTTTGAAATAATTTCCGTTTCTTAACTTGAAAATGTTTTGGTTTTAAAAGATTTTCCAAAAATAAGCAGGTTATTTCCAAATAATGAGGTGAAAGTGCAGAGAAAATAGACTTTGCAGAGAAAATATTTTTTCCCAAAATTTGTGTATTTTCTGTGTAATATTGAGTACTGCTGGAAATATTATCGAATGGCTGGATAGGCCAGAGGATGTCATTAGATTAATATTAGTATTATAATATTAATAATAAAAGAATAATGAAGGTAGAAGGGTTAAATTAGGTTCATTAGGTTCATTAGGGACTGTGCATCATTAATTTGCTTCCGCGTGACCTTTAGAGAATATTAGTTAAATAGTTTTTTTTTGAGAAAGTTAGTACATACTTTTATAAAGGCTCCCACAATTGTCTGAAATTTTCATTTGGCTACCAGCAACAGGTTCTTTGTAGCGAATTTCAGACATGGTGTATATATATAATATAGTCGTTTGATCTGTTTGATGCCTCAGTTCCAAAGAAATATGGAACTACATACTTGCAATCGGAAGACATCTCCAAGTGTGCTGTTTGCTCAGGCTGGTAGTTGATGCACTTATGTGAATCGTACTCTTGGTTGCACACTTAAGAAACTCTTCTATGGAGAGAAGAAGTTGAGCAGCACTAACATGCAACCCGTACGGAAATCAACGCAGAGGCTATGTAGCGTTAAAAAGGCGATTTAAAGCAAGTGATATATTGTTGCAGAATAGCGAAAAATTCGGCCGTGTTAAGAATTCTAAGGTTGCGGTTATAGTGAACGCCGAGTCAGACTGGCAGGCAAACAGGCAATGTAAACAAGTGAGATAGATAGCTTTTTGCATCTCGTTTTTTCACACAGATTTCAGCCTGCCTGCCTGTCTGAATCGCGTTCACTATAATCGCAACCTTAGTAGGTTTTGCGATAAACTCAAAAGTGTGGATATGTTCGGAAATAATTAGTTCGAAACAGTGAATTTAATGTAAATATCGGAATGCATGATTAGCGGATTTAAATCCGACGTTGAATCAAATTGGATTACAGAACAGATCTAATTATAATTTACAAAATTTATTAACTTTAAAATACTGACCTTTTTAAACTTGACCAAGAGTAAAATATAATTTTTTTTTTTAATGTTAAAAACCAATTTTTAATGAAATATTTCACAAATCGTTAATTTTTTCTGTTTTTTTTTTTTTTTCATGGCTAATATTAATGTTTGTAATAATATCTTTCAACGACTCACCCAGCAGAGCGATTATTGTCATCTAAAAACTCTCGTGTCACACTTACCTGAAAATAGAAAAATAGAGAGAAAAAATCATTAAAAATTATATTCCATTACAAATCTACAAAGCCTTAAAAATACTAGACAACAATTTTATGAACTGTTAAATGAGCCCACAGTAACGACAACAACAACAAAAAATACCATTAACAACAATAAAGTGTACAGTTTCAATTATGCTTATTTAGCTTATCTTGCTCACAGAGCTTAAAAATGAAGTACTTGAAAATGCTATAAAAAATGCGGATGTAAAAAATGTTGCACGAATTAAAATATTACAGAAATAAAGTAAGACAACAAAAACAAAAACAAAAACAAAAAACAACGAAACGCAGTTTTTGCTCGTTATCACGAAGGCACTTAATATTGAAGGATTTTTATGTGTCACATCAATTTTTATGGCATCATTCAGTGTTGCACATTTTGCGAAGCTATAATCGCACAGCTAGCTCAATTTACGACATGGTAATGAGAGAAAAACGCACTGCATGCTGGTGGTAAATATAGAACGTGGATAAAGTCGAGTAATAAAAATTTATATTTATAAATTGTATGAAGTGATAGCAGAGTCACTATGTTATAAACAGCTGTGAATGAAACAAAGTGGATTGGTTAAAGAAAATAGTGAAGTCTTAAATAATGCAATATTTTTGTAAGATATGAAATTGTGAATATTTTGTAACATTTTGTTTAATATAAAATATTTGTTGAAGTAAATAAAGGGTGTTTTTTTATGAGGTTAATTTTTTCACTATGGATTACTCTATTGTCTAATAGTTGTTTTGACAATTTAAAGTGACGTCTCTACTCAGTATTGTTTGGCAAATCATCATGAATAGGTTTACTCTAGAACAATGTTCCCAAATCGTGGAAATTTATTTTCAAAACCAATATTCAATTAAAAATTTTTACAGAGCACTTCATGAATTTTATGGTGCACATAATCGTCCGTCTGAGACCACCATAAAGAACGTTATTACCAAATTTCGGTCTACATTTACTCTTTTGGATGCCAAGCCACCCAGAAGAATGAGAAGAGTGCGTACAGAAGAAAATATTGCTGTCGTTGAGGCCAGTGTCCTTATTTCTTTAAAAATGAGGAAGGACGACGCGTTACCGTGAATGGAAATCGATACAGAACTATGATCAATGAATTTTTGTTGCCAAATCTTCAAGATATGGATGTGGACGAAATGTGGTTTCAACAGGATGGTGCTACTTGTGATACTGCGGGCGAAACAATCGTTTTATTGAAAAAACATTTCAACGAAAACATTATTTCGAGAAATGGACCGGTAAATTGGCCTCCGCGTTCGTGTGATTTGACGCCACTTGTTAATTTTTTGCAGGAATACGTGATTGGTTTATATGGATAAACCAGCAACGATTGACGCTTCGGAAACAAATATTCATTGCTGTCATTGCTTAAATACGCCCTCAAATGCTTGAAAAGGTGGTCAAAAAGTTGGACTTCCAGAATGACCTTTGTGCAAAACAGTCGTGGTGGCCATATGCCCAAGATTATATTTAAATGTTAAATGCCAAGAAATTATCTACCAAATAAAAAGTTTTTTTTTGGCTACATCATAATTTGGCATGTGTTTTATTTAAATTTCAAATCAGCAAGCTCTTAAAAAAATACCCCTTACAAATTATTAAAATCAGTTTTATTATTGAGTGTATTTTTAAGCTTTTCAAAGATCTTTTTCACTTTTTCATGTATCTGTTGTCCTTCCCTACCTTCTACGGTAGTGGCCACATAAACATGAATTCCTCTTTTTTTTCTCATTAATAAATAAATTTTGGCATAACTAGTTAACCTGAAACAAATCCCAACGGAAAAATCAACTGAAATATTGCCATTATTTTTACAAATTGAAACTTAGTGGTAAAGAATGCAAATACTTGGCTATAAATAAGCAAAAAACATAAGCATTAATGATGTCTTTTTTTTTTGCTTTCTTACTTTCTTACTTTCTTGCTGTGTCTGCCCACGCTTTTATGTTTTGTCTGTCGTTCATTGCACGTGATAAAGGCTTATTTCGCTCTTATAACGGCAAATGATAATAATTTATATACATATATATATATATGTTTATTCAACAAATAAATCTGTATATTATCACATCTCGAGCTAAGCCCGAAATTAGCCCATGTTCAGGTGGCAACCCTGAGGCTATTAATATCAATATTTCCATGTTGAAACATATTTTCAAGCCGAATACATATAAAAAAGCAAAGTCATCGTTTACGTTATGCCCACATTTAAGCTGCAAGCTATTCATTATCACAGCCATTCAGCATTGACTGGGGAAAACAAGCAACAACCACGTCGAAAAATAGCAATAATAATAACAACAAATCAACGCTAACAACAGCAGAGTGGCAACAAAAAAAAAAAGCAACAAAAAAATTAATGTATAAAACAAACACACACACAAAAAAAAACACGAAATAAAACCAAGGTCAAGCATATCAACAAAGCACCCCAATCAGAGGTCACTCTATGCACGTTGTTCGACCCACACCCATCACTATTGTGTGGCTGCAGGTTTTGTCAGTCACAAGCTTCAAGAAGGTGAAAAACTAAACGCGATCTCACATTCATTTATCCTGACGTTTGGCTTCCGTTTTCATTGTGGCATGATATGTTGACACAGGTTTGCCTTTAAATAGGCTATAGCAGTTGCCTAACGTGAGTTGCACGAGCAGATGGCAGCTGGCTTTGTGTGCTTTGTTTGTGTGTTGTTTTGCTTCTTCAATAAGCTTAGTTAAGAAATGATTGCAACCATAATAAGCGACACATGATCACATGTTATTTTTAAGCATCGCAAAATGGTGACACATCGGCTATTATTAATATCCTTAGTGATGTCACAAATGTGTGTGTGTGTGTGTATGAGTGTATCGGTATTTGTGAGGGTGTTGCACATTATGACCACGTTGCTGCTCATGTTGCTGTTTATTGTGCAATATTATCAGCAAATTCTCATCATTTCAAGGAAGTAAGACGCTGTCATACATAAAATTGAGCCGACAAAGGCTTGATTGATGTGTATTTGATTTCCGCTTTAAGGTTGGGAAATTTTATGGTTTCAAGTTTTATTTCTAGAAATTTAACTCACTGTATTAACTCATAATAATTAATTCTGTTGGCAGTAAAACTAATGACAATAGCATGGTTTTTATACAAGATTATTTCCATGAATGCTTTTAATAAAAAAAAAAAAAAATTGAGGTTTTTTAAATAAATATTAGGATCAAATAATCATAGAATTGTTTTTGTTTTAGTGAAATTTTTTGCTTTAAACCAAGAGTTCAGTTGTCAAACCTGCATTGATTCGGATATGCCAAGATAGAAAAGAGGGCGCGAAACAAGTTGAACACGTTGATGTGTGGCGGAGCGCTATAACAGCAAGCAAATTTGAATCTGAGGCAAGTTTTATGCCTGTCCTCAGTCAGTTCGACTAACATCTCTACCACCAACTACAACTACCAAAATTGTAGGAGAGAGGTGAGTAAGCTGAACACCTATAGATTTATTGGACATTATTTATCTCCAAATTAATATTATTCACGTGTTATTCTACCGCTAGGAAGAGCATATCAATAGCTACAGCTTTGCTAAAGAAACTGATCATTTTATTTTAACATTATATTTCATTGTTTAAATAATTGATTTTCCATATATTTTGTTTCGGAATACAAACAAAAGAAAAAAATGTGCTTACCTTCGCACCTAACATGTGATTAACATACGATTTCCACGCCATATTGAAATCAATGAAGAAAGAATGTTTTGCCACGACAAGCTTGGAATCTCTTTGGGTCATTAAAATTCAATGAAAAGTTTGAATTCGAAACAAAAATGCTAATAATTTTTTCACTGTAACGGACTAAGGACTAGTAAGGACTAGTCCAGGGACTAGTTCATACGGACTAGTCTAGGAACTAGTTCATACGGGCTAGTCCAGGGACTAGTTCAACAAGACTAGTCCAATAACTATTCCAGTGAGTAGTTCATACGGACCAGTCTATGGACGAATTCATTTGGACAAGTCCAGGGACTAGTTCATTTGGACTAGTCCAGGGACTCGTTCATTTTGAATAGTCCAGGGACTAGTTAATTTCAAATAGTCCAGGGACTAGTTCTTTTGGACTAGTCCAGGGAGTAGTTAATTTGGACTAGACCAGGGACTAGTTAATTTGAACTATACCAAAGACTAATTCATTTAGACTAGTCCATGAACTAGTTCATTTTGGGCTAGTCCAGGAACTAGTTCATTTGGACTTATATAGGCACTAGTTCATTTGAACTAGTCCAGTTCATTTGGACTAGTCCAGAGACTACTTCATTTGCACTAGTCCATGTACTTGTCCAAAGACTTGCAGTGGCGTAGCGAGCATAACTGGCGCCCGGGGCAAAATAATTTTTTGGCGCCCCAAATGAAATAATGAAAAAAATTATGATATATTATATATATTTTTTAATATTTAGTACAAATAATTATAATTCACTTATTAAATTACATTAATACAAAAAACACTATGCGTGGAAATCAGAAAAAGGTTCTGTACACGACAGTTCATTATATTTTGTTTCAGATTTAGGGTCTCTTAACACGAAAATCGCAAAACAAGTTTTTATAGTTAAGCCTAGTAGGGTAAACTGGGGTACCCTTGACTTTGGTGCACATTTGATTATGACGTTTTCGGTATGAACGAACCGTTATTTTACAATAATTTGTTTTATAAATTTTGCATAATTTTATTTCAGTAATCGTCACGAAGTTTGACGATTCTTGCATTACATGAAGAAAAGTAACAGAAAAGTTCTTATGTTTTGCGCGCGTAACTGTTATTTTCCGGCACTGATATGTAACGACTGACCGAGTTATAAAAGTTAATCAAAGTACCTTTTACAAAAGGTAAAAACTATTTATTTTTTTTGAAAATATAAGTGAATTTCAATAGAACTAAATATAAATTAAAAAAGTTTTTAAAAAAAAAATGCTGAGAGCATTTGGGTACATTTGACATTTTTGATTGAGGTACATTTGACAAATGTTAGTTGTACGAGTACAAAGATCGAGTAACATCGAGATGTTACCAATTCATTTAAAAGTTTTTTAATATATTTCTAAATTGGTTTTAATAAAAAAGGTGGTTTCAAACATTAGAATAGGTGTATCACTAGCCGAAGAAATAAAAGGACATGAAGAGAAAATAACGTTGGTTAAGGAATGAAGACTGAAAGTCTAAGGATATTAGTAATTCTGAGCTTTGATTATTTTGGGTTGTTCTGTAATGCTAGTCTTATTTTTTCCCAAGTATTCAGCCACTTCATTTTTAAATTATTTTTTATGTAGAGCATTAACATCAGTGGAATTCCCAAAAGCGTTAAAGACACTTGTGGTTATCGTTAACTGGCCCTTAACTACCTAACCTGTTAACTAGTATCCATAACATCTTTGCTAGCAATGTTTATTCCTAACTTTGACAGTTCGTTAAAGATAACTGTTGCTTGCTCAACTACTCGCTAACTGAAATAATAAAGTTTATATTTTTTAATTTCAATTAAGTAAATTTTACTATATATAATTTTGACATCAATTGTATCGAACTGATCATGTTACATTCGATATTTTAACTTTATTCTACTCTTACAAACACGAACTAAAGATGTATTGAATTTTTGTATGAATAAGGCTGGTCTATTTTGAGAAGTAAAGCATGACTTTCTCAAATTTTTCAATTTCTTCACAACAAAATATTTGTCAGAATTTTCACGCAACAAAAAAATGAATGTTGCGAGTGAAATTTCACGCAAACGGATAGAGTACTAGGATTTACGTGTTTTTTAAAGATTTTATAAGATTTATAAGATTTTTAAAGTTTTTCTCACTTTTTTCAAATATAGTCGCATATGTTGAAATATATCTTGTACACTTCTTGTTCAATATTAATAATCATGCTAAGCCGAATAAAATTTCTAATTTTCTTCATGTTTGATCAACAAATTTTTTCATTTGGATAAGTAGTTTTTGCGCTATCATAATTCATAAAAAATCGAAAACTATTTTAATTTTTAGTGGAGAATATAAACTACCGGCGAAAGAAATGCGTGCAAAAATACGGTCAGGAGATGCATTTGAGTGAAGACGCTAAAATTCGACATTGTACTGTATTTTACATATTTTATTCAATTTTACACTGATTGATACTGAAATAGAAATAAATATTTGAAGTGCTACTCTCAGGTTTGGAAAAACATCTTTTTCTTTAAATGGAAGTCTGGCCCATTTAAGTCTGTATTATAAAACTCACCCAAATTTTTACAATTCTTTTCAAGATCGTTGTACGGATTATTCTTACTTAATAAATTTTCAACGTTAAGAAAATACCAAAATTTGGTATTAAGGTCCCTTGTCTTGTAAATTATGAACTTATTTCCTGATGCAGACGACCAAGAACGCTTTTCATAACGCCAGATTTTTCGCTTTCTGCGGAAAGACCATATCTCGAGTCAATTCTCCGCGCTTTTGTCGGCGACATTTTATACGGATTGTTGTATCGGTTCTCCATTTTTTACAAAGATTTGTAGCCTTTTCGATAACTTTTTCACATATCTCGTTACGAATTTCTGCAAGTTCAGTCGCCAATAATTTGAGATCATGGAACGCTTCTTTAAACTTAATTTTAGGACCTTGTAATCTGAGCTGCACACGGTCAATTCTCTTAGAGTTCAAGCCAGCAATGGACTAAAGTTACGATATTTAAATTCGGTTTAAGATAAAGATTGCAGCATTTCTGGTGTACCACTTGTGGCAGTATTTTCATCTGCTAATTTTTCTTTTAGTTCTACGTATTCTTCCAGACCCTCGACAATAACGCTAACTGCTTGCGCTCTGTCGCTCCATCGTGTTGCAGATTCTTTAACAGGTTTTGTAAAGCATTTTTAACAATTTCCATCGTAATATTGAAGGTGAGAAAAAGAGACGTATGCTATCAATTATTCGAAAACATGTTACAAAGATTGAATCTTGGTTAGCTGTCACCAGCTATCACAATGTTGCCTTGTTAGCTATCACAATTTACAAATGTTGCCTTATTTTTTTTCTATTATTCTTTCTTGAACACCAGATATGTGATTTGACATAAGGGCAGCATTATCATAGCATTGTGTCCTACAGTTGGCTAACTTAATTATTGAATTAATTAATTAAAACAAATTTTTTTGCAAAACTTTGCTTGTCTTGAGAATAATTTGGCGCCCCTCTGCGAGTGGCGCCCGGGGCATGATGACACCCCCTGCCCCCCCCCCCTCGCTACGCCACTGAAGACTTGTCCAAGAACTGTTCCAGTTACTAGTTCATACGGAATAATCTAGGGACTAGTTCATTTGAATAAAAGAAAATATTTAATATATTTGGTGAATCATGAACCAAATCAACGGCGGTACTGAAAATGATCTTAAGTCATATGTTTAATTGACTACATCATTTAGAGATATAACATCAGAAGCAAAATTAAAGTCGGCACAACTGCTTCTGAGTGGTTTATTTTACAACTAGTCTACTACTTAATGTACCGAATATATATACATATATATTTATATATATGTATATATGTATATATGTTTATATGTATGTTCTAAATTCCGATTAAAACGGGAACAAAGTTAAATAACTCTGAAGGAGGCGATCTGGAACATACAGAAATACACCAATATTCTTATTCACGTGCAAGCATATTGAAAAAGATGAACCTGAATCTTTAATACATGTTAACTCGAATGTTAAAACTTGTGAGTTTATTTGTATTAATTGTATCAAATTATATATCATAAGTTTGACTACGACTATATTTGTGTTTTCCTTTAATAGATTTCTATAATGAAATATAAATTTTCTACATGAATAAATTCAGGATGATCAAAAACTGTTGATTACCTTTTTAATAGAAGCAAATATATTTGGATGGATTAATTCTTATTGATTAATTTTTTTTAACAATCGGACTGAAAAGTGTTGAGTGTCAGCCAATTTTGTGTTCTATTCGAAATATATAGTTTAGACCGACCCAAAAAAGAAAATAAATGTATGTTCTTATGTGAGCACAGGTATAAAAAAGTTCAATTATGTATCGAAACAAGCCATTAAAATTTTGGAACGAAAATACTGATGCTTATTACTTGACCATAAAAGTTGAGTGGCGTTGCACTAGTTATGAAAATTCAGTGAACTATAAAACCGATAATAATAATATATGACATAAATAACAATGAGTCTCTTTAAGGTCTAACGCTATGTTTCTGGAGTCGCTGAAGATGGTGATATAACTTTTGATGTGGTTCGCTTGCTTGATTTAGGGTTATTTCAGAAATAGCTGCAACACTGTGATAAAAAAATTAAATATTGCATGTTCATGACTTCATAAGTCTTGTAAAAAATTTTGAAATTCTTTTTTTTATAAATCCATTTTTTACCCAACAGTTGTAGAACAAAACTAGTTAAAGAAATAAATACATCTATATTTATATTTTTCTCCATTTGCTAACTTTTAAGTTAAATAATCAATAAAAAGTGCAAAATGAAGATGTTTTAAGCCTTAACTTACAATAATTTATACATGACCATTATTATGAAATATAATTGGTATTAACAAAATAAACATATTTCTTAGGGAAACTGTATTTTGGAACCAAATTTCAATACTTCGTTTCGACAATAAACTCAAAACAAAAAACAAAAAAAAAAAAAAAACACATTGGCCATTTCAGCCCTTGAAAGGACTTTGACCGAGCTTCTTATGATCAATTGTGTTGTGTGTGTTATTAAATGTTTGCACACAATTGACCGAGAACTGGACCTACACGTTTTATGCCGACTACGAAGGGCTCATGTTCTCAAGAAGCTTTACATGGCATTATTTACTCTCTGAGGTTTGCCATTGTCTACAGAGAGGTGGTGACCGATCAGAAAAATTTTTTATTGAAAAAAACTTTTCGCCGCGGTTGGGGATCGAACCCGGGCTCCAAGCATGCTAAGCCACACACTTAACCTGCATGCCCCGGTCACCACACGGTCACGACAATAAACTCATTATGTTCAAAGCAATAAAAAGGTCTCTTTAAAGTAAAGTTTCGAAACACAAATAAAACTTAAAATACTCTGCTTTCAATTTTTTAATGAAAACCTTAAACTTCTTCATAAAAGCAATCTTTCCTTTGACAATTCCCTAGACAGAAAAGCTTTAATATCAAGCATGAGTTACTTTAATATTGATTACAGCATTTCCAATTTCATTTCTATACAATTTTATTTTAGATTTAATTTCTACGTCAATAACATTAATTATGACAATGAATTCGGTATTAAATTCGCCATTATCATCGTTTTCAAAATCATTGTCATCATTTCTTTGATTCCTTTCTTTATGCCCATTTAATAAAAATTGATTGAATCTCTTTCAAGTGCATTAGCCGTATACTTTCTTTACTTCCGTTTACATTCCACACTTTCGTATTTTACCCCTCCTGGATTCTTTGGCACATCATTATTTAGCGACATTAAAGCTCACTGAGCCATTCATTGCCGCTGCTCCTGCTGCTGGTGCTGCTTAATTTATTTGTTCCTCAACAATTTGTAGCAGAAATCATGCAACAAACCGTAATAAATTCGTTGATTTGTCAATAAATTTTCAATAGCAAAGGCTGAATATAGGTGTGTGTGTGTGTGTGTGTTTGTGTGTGTGTTTGTCTATTTTGGTGCGTTATTTTTGTTATTCCGCTATTGACTTATAACACAAATACACAAACGCGTCTTATGCACGCAAACAATAATAAATCTTATTGACACTGCGTGTTTATAAAATTTCAATGATTAATATTTCTTCGATACATTTTTTGCACACCACAAAAATTCTTAATTTAGTCAATTTTTTTTTTGCAATAATATTTAAACTGATTGAGAGAAGCAAATTGCATAACATTGTAAAGAAGAATAATGTTGCATAGTTAAAGCGGCCATAATTAACAAATACAAAAAATGTAACGTTTGCATAAGTATATTTTTAGACTGTAACGGTGCTATGTATTACTTTACTAACGTATAACGTATTACTAGCATTTCAAATTATAATAATTAAAATGTTTTGCTTCTTCTACTTTCACCAATATCAATATCAATATTTCTGAAAAATATTTGTAAATTTTTCCACAACATTTCCGTTGCCAATTATTCAAATTTTTACTGCATTTACAATAACGACCTCCGTCCGTTCGCTCTACCACCAACATTAAAATTGGCTTCATTCTGTCGGTGAAAACAAATTGTGCCAAGAGCTACAACGCCAACAATAATAATACCAACAACAGCAATCGACAATTGTGTATGAAATGGGCTCTGAGAGCGGGATGAAAGAAAACATTGAAAATCAATATTTTTCTAATGAAAAATCGAAAACCAGGAAGCAAAAAGCAGCACGTGTATTTTCTTTTACGTTAGCCAGGAAATTTTAAATTAAAATTCTAACAAATACTATGACAATGGTTGTGAGTTTTGTTGCTGCGTGAGTAAGTTATGAAGAAAATCTGCAAAAACGAGAACTTCCATCTTGCTTGTGTTACGTTGTTTTGGTGGCAGAAAAATTTATGTTAAGAAATAATAGTTATCTTTAATTAAATCTAAGCTGAGGTTGCAAATATGATTGTGTTAATGACGTGGTGATGTTGATGTTGATGTTGATGTTGATGTTGATGTTGATGTTGATGTTGATGTTGATGTTGATGTTGATGTTGATGTTGATGTTGATGTTGATGTTGATGTTGATGTTGATGTTGATGTTGATGTTGATGTTGATGTTGATGTTGATGTTGATGTTGATGTTGATGTTGATGTTGATGTTGATGTTGATGTTGATGTTGATGTTGATGTTGATGTTGATGTTGATGTTGATGTTGATGTTGATGTTGATGTTGATGTTGATGTTGATGTTGATGTTGATGTTGATATTGATGTTGATGTTGATGTTGATGTTGATGTTGATGTTGATGTTGATGTTGATGTTGATGTTGATGTTGATGTTGATGTTGATGTTGATGTTGATGTTGATGTTGATGTTGATGTTGATGTTGATGTTGATGTTGATGTTGATGTTGATGTTGATGTTGATGTTGATGTTGATGTTGATGTTGATGTTGATGTTGATGTTGATGTTGATGTTGATGTTGATGTTGATGTTGATGTTGATGTTGATGTTGATGTTGATGTTGATGTTGATGTTGATGTTGATGTTGATGTTGATGTTGATGTTGATGTTGATGTTGATGTTGATGTTGATGTTGATGTTGATGTTTGATGCTTGATGCTTGATGCTTGATGCTTGATGCTTGATGCTTGATGCTTGATGCTTGATGCTTGATGCTTGATGCTTGATGCTTGATGCTTGATGCTTGATGCTTGATGCTTGATGCTTGATGCTTGATGCTTGATGGTTGATGGTTGATGGTTGATGGTTGATGGTTCATGGTTGATGGTTGATGGTTGATGGTTGATGGTTGATGGTTGATGGTTATGGTTATGGTTATGGTTATGGTTATGGTTATGGTTATGGTTATGGTTATGGTTATGGTTATGGTTATGGTTATGGTTATGGTTATGGTTATGGTTATGGTTATGGTTATGGTTATGGTTATGGTTATGGTTATGGTTATGGTTATGGTTATGGTTATGGTTATGGTTATGGTTATGGTTATGGTTATGGTTATGGTTATGGTTATGGTTATGGTTATGGTTATGGTTATGGTTATGGTTATGGTTATGGTTATGGTTATGGTTATGGTTATGGTTATGGTTATGGTTATGGTTATGGTTATGGTTATGGTTATGGTTATGGTTATGGTTATGGTTATGGTTATGGTTATGGTTATGGTTATGGTTATGGTTATGGTTATGGTTATGGTTATGGTTATGGTTATGGTTATTGTTATTGGTGTGATTATATCCATAACTCCAATGAAAACAGAGTCAGCAAATGAAGTGAAGTGTGTGGCCTGGAAATATTTCGCTTATTTTACAACAGCAGCAACAGGAACTGAGGTTGTAACAACCACAAAATCCAAAGCAGCACATTTTTTTGTTTCAATTGTAGAAGTAGTGAAAATTTTTAAGTAAAACAACGACTCTAAAGCATACGTGCTAAATATATCAGAGGTGAAGATGTGTTTTTTTTTTTTTGTTTCTGTTGTTGTTGTTTTTGAGCTATGTCATATTCGAGTGTTTCTTTCTTTATGTCTTTTTTTGCGTTTGCTTTTTACCGTTTTTTTCATAACCTAGTTACTTCGTAGTTATTACAAGGTATACTTAATGTACAGATTTTTTAAGATTACAAGCATGAACATCTCTGTTACTGCTTTTAAGTTATATTAACCTTTAGTCTCTACCACTGTTAAATATTGTAAATCTACTTTAAAAGGGGATTTTATTCCAAATAGAGAATATTTCTATGAACTTTTATAGTCGATTGGTTCCGAACTAGTGCTGACCTTTTTACAATATCGCTGTACATATCAATCTCTATCCGAAACTTAACACAGACATCATTTGTAAGTTTTGACCGCAATCTTAATATATACTCTCATAGAAACAGGCTAAAATACTTCTTTTAAATGCACAATTTGTCATCTCGAATCAAGATTACAGTAGATTTTGAAATAACTTGAAATAAATTTTTGTTTCTTCGGCAACAAACAAACAAGCAAGAACAATTAAAAAGCCATCAATCACAATGGCAGCACCTATACAGATCATCATCATCATCATCCTATCATACCTTTTTAACACTTATAATGACATCGTCATTATCATCATCATCATTCTTGTGCCAAACCACCTACACACGCATAATAGCACATCTACAACAAGTTTAGCACGCATTTCGCATGTCACGTGCCATGGCATGAATAACGTGAACTTGGCGTTTGATTAGTAATGACTTTTTGCGCCATGTTTTATTTTTTCATTTTGGGTTTTTTATAATTTAAGGGAAATATATTTATTTTTAAATAACTTTGAGTTGAATATTGAAAAAGGTTTAATATAAAACTTTTCAAACGGCTATAATAAGGATATTTTTAACATCGAAAAAACTCATCAATGAAGGTTTCCCTCCCTCCAGGAGGAGGAGGCAATAGTTTTGTAGCATTTAAATTAATATGAACTGGTCATAAATCTAGTGGTCACACCAACATATGTAGTAACAACGATTTCTAAAAAAATCTACATTTTTATAGTAGGGACTCAGAAGAGAAATAGATTAGGGCAGGATATATTGGAATGATATGTTGAAGGTGAAAAAGTAATAGCAGCTGGTCATATATTTGACTCTTCAAAGGTTCAACAAGGAGGTGTATACTACGCTGTATACAATTTTTCTTTAGTTTTCATACTTTTTGTAAGGGAACTACCAGAAAGATGGCAGAGAGGAGATATGTATATGAAGGAAAGATTAGAGAAATAAAACTTAAATGAGCTGGTCGTAAATTCGACCCATCAAGTCATCACTTCTACACTGTTATAACGTTTTTTCATAAAACGTGCATTCTGCAGTGAGGGACTCATAAGGCAGGCAGATAGGAGCTGGGTATGTTGGAATATAATGTTGGCGATGAAAAGACAATAGCAGCTAGTCATATAATTGACCTTTCTAGGAATCACCTCGGGGAGAAACGAACTATTTTTCTACTCTTTAATTAAGTTTTTGAATGTTTTCTAGGAAAACCTCTAGAAAGGTAACAGATTCAGATCCAGGTGGTTGGTTAGTTAAGCAAAAATATTCGAGCAATAAAATTTAAATGAGCTGGTAAACATTAGCCCATCTAGCAGCCAACCCGATAAAGTTACAACGATTTTCAAAAAATTTTCATTTTGTAGAGAGGGACATCTTACAAAAAATATACAATAGAAAAAAATACAATAAAAAAGTTGTAGGTAAAAAATAATAACAAAAAAATAAAAAAAAAATATAAAAATTCTTCAGGTGGAAAAATAAAACTCCAGAATATATAAGTACAGTGGACGTCCAATATAACGAATCTTATGTTGTACCCCTTGTTCGTTAAATCGAAAAATTCGTTAAATCGATCGATTTTTTTGTACTAATTTTTTAGCCCCCTCTTTAGTTAAATAGTTCGATGCAATGCATTTTTGAAGAATTCTCTTTATTTCATAACTAAAATTTAAAACATGTTTATTTTTTAGAAGAAGTCTTCAATTCGCGTTTGTTTTGTAACGGTCACAATGCTTTTTTGCACTGCTATTTCTTTCAAATCTATTAAAACTACAAGTTTTGACAGTTCAATATTGTTTTCAATTGCCTATGTAATGTATTTCTATAAAACGATGTATAAAACGATCGATACAATTCCACTCGCAAATATCCGAAATCCTAAGTGAGCACTGAACAATTTATTTGAAAAGAAAATCTTTATTATGAATGGCCCTATTGGAAATGTCAAGGACTTACGTCAGGGAAGACTGATGCTGCCAATGCAACTAAAATTTCTGTACGTTCGTAATATAGAACCATCATTTGAGATAATTTTGCCAGTTCGTTAAATCGAAAATTCGTTATACCGAAAGTTCGTTGTATTGGACGTCCACTGTATGAAGTTTTTTCTACATTGAAAAAAAAACATTTTTTTTACATTGTTGGTGGTCTTCTGGTAGGGTGTCAGATAGGCAGTAAGTTAGCAAAAGAACACTGTTGGGTATTAAATATTAATAAGAGCTGGTGATATATTTGATTCATCTAGAGGTCACAGAAAGGAGATTGATGGGGACTGAATAAGTTGAAATGAAGTGTTTTAGATAAAAAAAGGAGCTGTCATACTTTTGAACTCTTTAGGCGATAACCAGAAGGAGCAATGAATTATTTTCGACAAATTGCGGTCAGCTTTGCCTCCTCTGTTTGGGACCAAATTTTTGATTAAACATTTCTTTTTTACTAATAGTCTTAGAAAAATGACTTTGGCAGTCTATACAGAAAAGTTTTTTGTACTTTAAATCTATAAAGTTTTTCGATTTTACAATTTTGATAATTTATAATAAAGTTATATAAAGTTTTCATCGTGTGCAGACTCGACAATTCCTAAGCTTAGAGTTCTTATTGAATATTTAATTAAAATTCCTTTAAACTGCACGATTTGCTCTGCTTAAAAACAGGTCAAATGAATAAATTCCAAACGATAAGTTATGCTTTATAACATTAGCAACGACAAAAGACAATAAAGCAATAAAAACATGCATACGAACTGTCAACTAGTGGTCTTAAAGGCTTACAAGGTTAGGCAGCGTAGAGCGAATAGCTTTCAACAAATGTAAAAATAACAAAGTTTTATAAAACTCGGCAGTTTATCGGAATTTGTCAGATGTGTTCACAGGTGCATTTATAAAATGCGAAAATGAAAACACACACACACACACATAAACACAAATGTACTAAGTCAATAAATAGCAGCGCAACAAAAGCACATTTACACACACTGACACATGGAAAAATGCTCATATTTTATGTTCACACACAGTGACACCAACGCAAATTGAACCAAAAATACAAAAACGCATTTACACTTTTGCTTACAGGACACAGGACGTTGCACACATATGCAATTCTGCATAAGCACAACCAAACACACACACACACACATGCAAACATATTTGCATAAATATGCATGTAAATCACATGCGCTCCACTTGTGTTGTTTGCCATTTTATGGTATTTTTCTGTTGTTGTTTTTTGTTTCATTTGAAATGAAAACCTTTGCTACCATGAAATTGCTTTTTCGCTTTGAATTCATGTTAGTGTGTGTGTGCGTAGAAGTGTGTGTTTATGTATTTTACACAAATGCATATGGGTTTGTATGGCTGTGTTTGTATGTGTGCTTGCTTGCTTGCTTTGCACTGTTATTTTATATTTCTTTTGTTGTTGCCATTATTTCGTTTATTTGATTTTTATTTTTTCTTATATACAGGCGTATCTCTTTTATCATCCTAAGTTTTTATTTGTTGTGATAATTTTTTATTATAAATTTCTATGAAGCGCAACTCTGAGTTTGAAGGTAATGCAGCAGAGCCGCTAAAGAAATTTGAATTTGTTTCTTATAAAAACTGCAATTCATGCGCAACAAATAAAACATTAAAGAGCACAACAATAATAATTAAAATTTGTTCAAGCAGATATTTACACAATTGTCTTGCTATTAAAACTTTAATGAATTATTTGACAATCAAAGCTATTAAATTATTTAGAACTATTTGTTACTCATACGCCCTGTAGTCCCGAATTATAAGTAAATAATAACAAATCACTCAATTGGCTGTCACAGCTAAGCTTCATGTTACCCAATTTGTCTGCACATACATCAAAATTCCTGGAGGTTATTTCAAGTTCAAACATTTGAATTCCAACAGTAAGCTGCTTATACACAAAGCTATGGTTGCTTGACTGGCAATAGCAACAGCAACAGCAACCCTTCATCTCTTTTGATTGCTTGCCTTTGAGCAGACTATTGCTTATAGGAACAATTTTATCCCTAATATTTGGGATAGTGCGGATGAATCACTGACTTCTAATTATGAATTCAAAATTTATTCATATAACTTTACCTGAGTCAATATCATCTGTCATATGGTTTTATGCTTTATTTAGCTTAAATGACTACAACTTCTAATAAATAACTAAAAATTGAGTCAGATTTTCGTCTATTTTGAATTCAATTAAAATTAATTGAATAAACTTTTATTCAAACAAACAGTTCTTCTATTTATTAATAATATGTTGCAAGTGTTTGATGTACTCATATATAATGTGAAAATTTTGATTAATACACTCTTAATACCTTAAATTACATGTGTTTATGATTTCCTAGAAATAAATTATGAACTGTGAATAAAAGTCACTTATTTACCATAAATGGGAAAATTTCTCATGAAACTTTTTGATATCATTTTGTGTCATCGTAGCTTTTACCATTTAAGCTGAATTTAAATATAAAAGTAATTAAACTTCATGTGCATACAATACATGCAAACGAGTGTATAATTTTGTGTATTGTTTTTAATGTATTTTATGATTGAAATGAAAACGACTTCTTAGTTTTTAAGTACGTAAGAAAGTCAGTAAAAGTGGGAGGGTTTCTCAAATAAATAATTAGTATTTTTTTTTTGCCAATGTTAATAAAAATTGTATATTTGTCATTGGTTCGATCGAATAGCAAAGTAGCTATTTGCATAATTCTGTCCATGTAGTAAGCTTGCGCTGTTTAAAGCTAATCTTTTTAATAAACATTTTTGATAGCAAAGTAAACAAGGTACTTAAAACCATGTTGCACCGGATTTTATTATTTGCCATAGCTTTATGGAAGTGCAATCGAAGTACAACAGAAAGCAAGAATCTGAATATAGCATAGTTACTGCAACAATTATAAGCGATAATCACCTTACTCTCAAATTAATGTTAAAAAAAAATCTTGTTTTAAACTTTGGAATCGCCATATATGTAAGTCCTATAAGTAGTTGTTCGACTTTTATGTCATAACTTTGGCTAGAATAACCTAAAAGCACCAGATTTTGTGTGTATATGGATCAATAAAAAGCAATAAGTCAATTCTTCTTTAAGTCAACTTAGGCAGTTATCTCTTATGACCAAAGAATTATTATAGAAGTCAAAATTACTATTTCAAAATTTCTGTTCTGATATAGAACACAGCCTAGAAAACAAATCAAACGCCGACTGCCAAAGGCCTCAACTTTCGATGCGACTGCAATTCGAAAACAACTAAACAGCCCAACGCAGTAACTCGGATTAAAAATGATAAACTTAAAAGAATATAAGAAAAATGTTCAAAATAGTGTAGCGTTTTTGCCTCAACAAGTTTTGCGTCAATTCAATCCAATCTAATTCTATCAGTTCAAGAACGCAGAAAAAATGAAAAAGTGCAGAATACTTTAGAAGTCTAGAATACATAAATATCTTATTTTGTTTTAAGTGAAATTTAAAAAACTTTTAATTTAGTAATTTATATTGTTTTATAATTTATGCAGTTAACTGGATGTCTCAGTTAGCTAAGCAGTACACAAAAATGCTCGTGTTAATATCATCACAATGTTTTCTTATGACTCCACCTTAAAAGTATGGATGTTACGCCGAAAAAAGCAAAACATCCACTTTTTTAATCGATCATAGAGGTTGGCCCCTAAGGGTTAAAAAAAATATCCATCATTTAATAAGGAACTTTGATAAGGAAGAAATGTGTGAGAGTATTATTTCGCAATAGTGAGGCAGTTGGGCCGTTATGGGCTAAGAGATGGTATAAAAATTAAGTGTTTTGCACCAAAAGAACATACTACAAAAAAGAAATAGTTTCAATGGTATCGGAAGTGTAGACTTAAAATTCCTTTAAATAGAAACCTTTCCTGCTTTGGCTCTTCAGCCCGATTGTATTGCTATTTTTCACATATTTTTGAAGTGATTTTTGAAGTGAAACTTCTTTGGCGCCGAGCAAAATTTTAAGGTCTCTTATTCGTGACGCTAGGCTAACGTTTTGAATTTATTTAAAAATTTTCAAAAAATTATTGTCGCAAGCGGAAATAGAACTCGGACTTTCTAATTAACATCCCCTAAGAGTCGGAAGTGCTACCATTATGCCACATATGCACATGTTAAAATGGCAAACAAAATTAAATTAATATTGAACGGGTTGTGATCCGTGTGTAGCTTACCACAGACACAAACCATGTCACAAACCAGAACGCGTTTTGATGCGCACCATTAGATTTTCATCCTACAAGTGTTGCTGTACATTACATTACTATTGAAAAATTTATATCAAACGGTGAATTGAAAAAGAATTCAAAGCAAAAACGAAAAAATCGTTGCAAAATCGCTGGTACCTTTCCGTTTTAATCTCTACTCCCGATCCCACGAATCGATGATTTAAATCATCCCAATATCAACGTGTCTGAAATGGGACAAACTATACATCGGACAGAGACGAAAATGGCACCCGTGGAAACGCCATTTTCTCAGCTTGAGATATAGCCACCAGTCGATCTCTTAGACAATCGGGGTATTCAAACAAAACAAAAGAAATTGGCCAATTTCAGCCCTTGAAAGGACTTGGACCGAGCTTCTTATGATCAATTGTGTTGTGTGTGTTATTAAATGTTGGCACACAATTGACCGACTTTGCGAGCTAGACTAAAATAAGCAGTGGGATGTAAATGGTTGATCATTCAAATTAATTTGCATTGAAAACAAAAACAACAATTTATCCAGGAAAAAACGGGTTCATTTCTTAAATAATCAACGCTTTCTCTGTTAGATGCAAACATCAGTCTGCCGAATAAATAGCGCCATCTATTGGGCAATAGCAAAAAACGAAATATGATGCAAGTCTGTCTTTTCATAAAATCTAAATCTAATCGGACCACCCTCTTAACGTGGAGTAGAGAATCAATGTTACGAATCAGTAAGTACAAAACAAAAACAACACAAGCAAAAACAAAGAAAGCAACAGATACAGCATAAGCAGCTGATGACTGATTTTCTTATATGAACACATGCAGTTTTCTTCTTATAATTTATTATTTTGTGATTTTAATATAATAGTGACAAAATTCAAAATTAGATATTCATTCAGCGCAGGGTATATCTGATATTTTAGTATATATATTATCTTTGAACGATAAGTATTAAAGGCTGTAGGTATACCCCAAAGTATTAGCCAAAAAATGTTTCATGGCCTTGAAAAAATCTGTTAAAACGACTCCATACAAACCGCGCTGTAAGTCGTAATTCTACGTCAAAAATTTATGTAGAGCATTTCAATATCGTAAAACGGTTAATTTAATTCAAACAAAAAGGATATTTGAGAACCCTCCAAAATTTTTTATAGAAATATATATCTTGGGAACCATATGTCTCAGATAGTTAAATAGTATACCAAAATGTTCGTATTTAAATTATAAATAATTTCTAAACACATAACGTCACTTCAAAACTATGGATCCTATGTCGCAAAATTGGCAAGAAGATCGATTTTTGCGTTTACATAACGTCACGAAGGTGGGTCGGTATGGGTTAAAGAAAATGTGTCAAACATTTTTTTTTCATCCATCAACAAGTTTTTATTGCTAATCAAACTGAATCGGTTTCTATCCTTACGCCCTATTGAGTATGCAATTTTATTGAAAAGTATATATATTCTTGATCAGCATCACCACCTGAGTTGATTTAGCCATGTCCGTCTGTCTGTCTGTCGACACGATTACAGCCGTAATTTTCAAGCTATCGTTATGAAATTCAATATTTGAGCTCTTTTCTTAAAAACTAAGATCAATTTTGAGAATGAGCTAGATCGGATGAAAACCACGCCTACCTCCCATATAACCCCAAAATTTAAAACTCTATAAAGACGCTTATGTATATGAAAGTTACAAAACTGAAACTCGGTATTTGTGTATTTTATGTTAAAACTGATGTGTGTTGGAAAAATGGGCATAGTCCACCCTTTTAACACGCCCACCTCCCATGCAACCTCAAAATTGAAAACTTTATAAAAAGGCTTATAGTAAGGAAGTAGGAAAACAATTTGATATTTTTGTATTTTAGACACATAAAAATAATAAAATCTTTTAAAGTATCATACAAAAACCTCTCCAATTTAAGATTCTTTTACTCTTAGGAATCGGCCGTGGGGTATTTTAACTTATGCTAAATCGAAGATAAACCTTACTAGTTCTGATACAGGTTTGTGTGCGCTAAACCTGCCAAGGGACTTAAAACAGAAACAGAAACATAAAATCCAAATAAACACCGTCTATTAATGCACTTTTGTGGAGAAAAAGTTAAAAAGGAAGAAAAATAGAACTAATGCAGATAATGTTATGAAAATCATTCTGAACATATAAATGATGCTGATTCATAAATGTGTAAAAAAATCTTTAAGATCGTACAATTACGACGTTTGTTTTTACACGGTTAAAATATATTCACTTTCGAAATTGAAATACCTTTCCAAGAACAAAATCCTACTTTTTAATACTGGAAATAGAAAACTTCAGCCTTACCAATAAGGAGCTGCACACTTTCTCGTAAAATCGGTTTTGCTTATAATTGACATTTTTTTTAAAGCTCCACACTTTTTGTTTGCTACCAATAAAAAAAAAGTCAAACATTATTTTGCTAAAATGGGGATTTTTCAAAAAAGAAGAGTTTTGATTAAAAAACAAATGAATTTTATCGATTTTCGAAAAAAAAAAAAATATTTCAGATAAGTAGGAAATTGAGAAAAATGTTTATTTTTAGGCTAAAACAACGCTCAGAGAATGTCTTATATAAATGGAGTAAGCATTGCGTTAGTTCGAGAGAAGAGTGATAGATTATTGGGAGGTTGAGAGAGTAGAGTAGTTTCGGTGAAGGTGTGTTTTAAAGATGTGCAGCTCGAAACTTCCGGGGAAGACACTCGCAGGGAAATTATTCCACAATTAACTTGCAATTGAAGAACGAATTGTGTCAGTTATGGTAAGTTCTATTGGACATCAAGGCAATAATAGTAAAGAGATGAGCTTTGAGAACTGCCAGAGTGGGTGTAGAAAACAAACGAGCTGGTGGCGTCAGATCATGAATTTCTCTTGAACACTACCAATTGCAGTACCTGTACAGAAGGCTTGTAACGTAACGTTACAAAATACACTTACTGCATTTAAATATATTATATCTTTAATATTTCATATAAAATATCTTTAATATTTAATTTATTTGAGTAAGTTCATATTATTCAATATATTAAATAATCTAAGCTACTTACCTACAGGCATATTAACATAAGTTAGACCTACATGCAAGACAACGAAAACAACAAAAACGACAAAGTATTTATTTTTAGACACCAGCCAGCAATCACAGCACCAACTAAACCACATACAATAGCGAAAGCTAAAACAGCAACAACGATAAAGTAATTACTCGCAGACACCAGCAAACAATAACAGCAACAACAAAACCCACACACAATAACCGAAGCTAAGGCAACAACAACGAACGGAATATTAAATTATAGACACCAGCCAACAATAATAACAACAACAACAGAGTAGCAAGTATGACAACGGCAGCCAGAATTACATTCAGTGTTAGAATTCACAACTGGTTTCAATTGTAAAGAATATAAAAGTGTGCAACAGGCTCGATAGAACAACAATCTTCTTCTAAGTAATTAGAACATTACAACCAGATTGCGCTGATTACGTTGTTCATAGCGTAATACGGCCAGATTGTGTTGATTACGTTAATTTTTGGTAACACTTCACTAGAGTTACCGGCCAGTTTGTGCTGATTACTCTAGTTATACATTCTGCCGCCCTCTGCTCTGCACGGCAAAATATATATAGTGGGTAGGGAGTAGGCTAGCCGGATTGTGCTCGGCTCTTTGACATTCTGCCGCCCCCTGCTCTGCATGGCAAAGTCATCGTTGTATTTAATTGCTGTCTTGCTCTGCCGCCCTCTGCACTAGCCAGGGTGTGCAGGCCGCTCCAACATCAAGTAACCATACTAAACATTGAATTCTTATACTAATAAGAACAATCTTTTTCTAGGTCTAGCTACCAACCGATTACTTTACTGCTTACTACCTACCTGGTTACCAACTGACAACTGAATCGATTACCATCTGGTCACCAACCGATTACTTTACTGCTTTCTACCTGGTTACCAACCGACTACTGAATCGATTACCATCTGATCCTGGATTGGCCTGGATCGAGAAAACCACCCTCACAGGCTTAGGTAACCAACATTGGGTCGATGCTTAAGAGAGTAGAAAGAGGAAGAAATGGTTTCTCCCCTATCAAAACAATCGCACGACGTTGATTTCAGTTCAGAAGCACCATATAATATCCTGAAGGCCCTGCGCTAATGTGCGAATTGTGCTCCATTTTTAGACTAGTGTATGAGCTTCACCTCATCAAGCGAAGATCAGCTGGAGTTAAGTATTTCTTGCACCGTTCTAAAAAACCTAGGCACTTAGCCGCTTCTTTCGACACATCAAATATATGATCCTTCCAACAAAGATCAGCTTGGATCGATACACACAGAATGTCAAGAGTTGCTGACTTCACAATATCTATGCCGTTTATAATGACAAGAGCTAAGGAGCAATCTACTCGCTTGCGACTTATGAATTCAGAGCTATCATATTAGAATGAGGAGCACAAGGCCGTCCTGATGGAATTATGCCTTGATATAAAAAGTGTCTTGGACAGCACCAAAAACAACATCGAAACAATATCGAACGATTAGGCAATAAGAAGGACAAGTAATGGAGTTTCTGAAGTTTCTGGCCTGTCGGCTGCTCATGGATTGTCGGCTCCTGCAAACAGGTACAAAGAGGTCTGTTATCTTAAAGCTAGCAGCCAATAGAGCCAGCTCATTTTATAAGCTTGCTTAGTCTACTATGGGTGGTGTGTCAAGGCCAAACTCGGTATTCATTGTTAGATATGGTACAAAGCAGCGGTAAATGGTTGTTATGATGACCCTTATGAAGACCAAGCCTGCAATGACGGCGAAGTGGAGGTAGGTTTTTTATACCATGTTGTTTTTCTTACAGCACTATAGTCCGTCAGAATTTCTCTGCCCATAAATAAACTTTCTTATTCTGTAAAATTATGCATAACCTAAAAATTTCTTAAAAAATTTGTAAAAAATCATTTACCTTTTTCATGCCTTTGAGATGTCATATTAAAATTTATTAAATTCCACCAATGAGTTGCCACCCAATAGGCAATTAACCAGTGGTCTTCATATGAAGGCATGCATTGACTGCTACTTTTGGAGACCAAACACATGAGTTCATCGCTGCTCTTATGAGCACTTCTTAAAAGCCTGCTTTTTCTGCACAAAAGGCAGCACAAAAAATTTGTTTTCCATACAAAGACTGACTTTTTATATAATTCAGGGCAACTTTTTCGTTTAAAGCTAGAACATATATCAGTTTAAAAATATGACGTAATAATGACTATTATTACTGCGATATCAAATATTGTAGATTTAAGTTAATCTGACTTAAAAAAACATAGGAAAGAAGATAAAATCATAAAATATATCTAATAAGCAGAAAAAGGTTTACAAGAAAAAAAATTTTTTTCAATACTTTTTGCTTACTCCTTCTTTTAGCCATTCTTAAGAAGTGCTTCTATCAGGTCTCTTTTGAGCAATGAAAACGGAAGGCCTACAAAATTAGGCCTCAAAATTAGGCGTCATATAAAAAAGAAAGTATACTATAATAAGAGAGTATATGAGTGTGGAGCACTTAAAAACCATATGAAGGCCTGCCAGTAGTGCTTCGAAGTGCTGCCATTGCCGACTGGGCAGCAACCCGTACCTATGCCTATACACTTGGATGTGATAAATGTTTTGTAAGTTTTTGGACATATGTATTCAAATTAAAAATTTTTCTATATAAACGTCGATGTAATGTTTTGATATATTAAAAAGGTTTGTTTAATTTTTATTATAAAAATTTAATTTTGTTGTTAAAAATCATTAACACCTCCAATCGCTAAAGCAACAATTTTTTTTTACTATTTTATACCTTTTAAAGATCAATTTAAATTCATCTGAGTTAATCCGAGAACTCTTAATTTTTTTTATTTTAAATAATATATCATATGAAATTCTAGCTCTATAAAGAAATATTTAAAAAAAGTATAAATAATTAACTTATGATTGAAAATTTTAAAAATACACACATAATCACAGACTTAAAAATATTTTAAAATATGGCTGTGAAGTTATAGAAAATGAATAAAAAATAAACCACAAATGAGTTCGATATTAAATTTTAGCTACGCTACTCGTTTTGATTATTATTATAGTGTATAAGTATGCGTCCACATAAAACTAAGTCTAGACTTTTTTATTTTATTGCTTTCCACATAATGCCGAGCTCGTCGTGGGCTGCTGGAACTGATTATCGTTCTCTTCTAGAGTGGTAGACCGTGGCTGATAAGTTATAACATAGCTTAGAGCATTATCGTTGCTATTTGTTGGTTTTGGTGCGTGCCATAGGCGTAACAGACGTTTCATTCCCAAACAACATATAAAGCAGATAAGAAGCAATGAAAAAACCAAGAAGGAATAAGCTAAAAACATGAGAAAAATGCTATATTCACAAGCCACATCAAAGTGACCGATCAGCAAGTTTAACTTTTTGACGCATGCCAAGTTATTTTGCTGTGGTGAAGAAACACACATTGCAGTGCCTTCAACACATTTGCAGATATGGGGAGCAATACATGTTGTATTCTGGTCACAGCAATTTTTAGGTCTACATTTACCCGATATTAAATCATATCCATCATTACACTGACAAGTTTCCGGACTTACGCAAATTGAATTCTCACCACATTCTTTACTGCATATTGGCTGACATATTGTATTAATTGCCTCGTATCCATTCAAACAGGAACATTTATCGGGGCTTGAACATACAGAATTTTTGCCACAAGCCATCGCACAGACTGGAACACATTTCTTCTCATTACTTTGTTTAAAGCCGGCAACGCACTGACACACATTTGGTGCAACACATGCTGAATTTTCGCCACATGTGTTTAAACACTTTGGCCGACAAACGCCATCCACTGCTTGGTAACCATCTTTGCAGACACATGAGTCGGGACTGACACAGAACTCGTTCTCGGCACAGGGTTTGACACAGCTAGGCTCGCATTTTGCATTGGTTGTGTTAAGCGTGTAGCCTTCATTGCACTGACATGTCTCTGGAGCAATGCAATTCGAATTTTCTCCACATGCGTCCATACATATCGGGCGGCATATGTTGTCTTTTGTTCTGTATCCTTCTATGCAGACACAATTATCGGGACTCTTGCAGTAAAAATTGTCTCCACATGTCATGGAACAGATGGGTGCACATGTGCCATTATTTAATTCATACCCATCTATGCACTGGCACATGTCTGGTGCGATACATCGAGAGTTTTGTGGGCAATGTTTGACACAAATTGGCACACATGTGCCTTTGTGTTCTGTATAACCTGTCTGACACTGACATACGTTTGGTGCTACACATACCGAGTTTTCAACACATTCATTCTGGCATATTGGACGGCAAACTCCATAATCTTCCCTGAATCCTTCTAAACACTGACATGTTTCTGGACTGTGGCAGAAGGAATTTTCCCCACAACTCTTCGTACAAATGGGTTCACACTTTGAATTTTGCTTATGGAATCCTTTAATGCACTGGCATATATTTGGTGAAACACATGTAGCATTTTCTTCACATGTGTTTGTACACTTTGGCTGACAAACGCCATCCACTGCTTGATAACCATCTTTGCAGGCACATGTATCTGGACTAGCACAGAACTCGTTCTCGGCACAAGGTTTTGCACAACTCGGCTCGCATTTTTCGCTAGTATTGTTTTTCACGTATCCTGCATTGCATTGACACGTCTCTGGAGCAATGCAACTCGAATTTTCTCCACATCCTTCGATACAAATGGGCCGGCAAATGTTGTCTTTTGCTCTATATCCATCGATGCACGCACACTTATCAGGACTCTCACAGTAAAAATGTTCATCACATGGCTTGGAACAAATTGGTGCACATGTGTTATTTCTTTGTTCAAAACCTTCTACACACTGACACATATCCGGAGAAATACATCGGGAGTTTTGTGGGCAATGTTTGGCACAAATTGGCACACAGGTGCCATTGTGTTCTGTATAACCTGCCTGGCACTGGCATTCATTCGGTGCTACACATACCGAGTTCTCAACACATTCATTCTGGCATATTGGACGGCAAACTCCATGATCTTCTCCGAAGCCTTCTAAACACTGACATGTTTCTGGACTGTGGCAAAAAGAATTTTTCCCACAACTCTTCGTACAAATCGGTTCACACTTTGAATTTTGCTTATGGAATCCTTTAATACACTGGCACACATTTGGTGCAACACATGTGGCATTTTCTTCACATGCGTTTGTACACTTTGGCTGACAAACACCATCCACTGCTTGGTAACCATCTTTGCAGGCACATGTATCTGGACTAGCACAGAACTCGTTCTCGGTACAGGGTATGCCACAGCTTGGCTCGCATTTTGCATTAGTAGGGTTAAGCATGTATCCTTCGTTGCACTGACACTTCTCTGGTGCAATGCAATTCGAATTTTCTCCACATCCTTCGATACAGATGGGCCGGCAAATGTTGTCTTTTGCTCTATATCCATCGATGCACGCACACTTATCAGGACTCTCGCAGTAAAAATTTTCTCCACATGGCTTAGAACATATTGGTGCACATGTTCCATTTATTTGTTCAAAACCTTCTATACACTGACACATATCTGGAGCATTACATTGGGAGTTTTTTGGGCAATGTTTGACACAAATTGGCACACAAGCTCCTTTGTGTTCTGCGTAACCAGTCTGACACTGACATACATTCGTTGCAACACATACCGAGTTCTCAACACATTCATTCTGGCAAAATGGACGACAAACTCCACGATATTCGTTGAAACCTTCTAAACACTGACATGTTTCTGGACTATGGCAAAAGGAATTTTCCCCACAACTCTTCGTACAAATGGGTTCACACTTTGAATTTTGCTTATGAAATCCTTCATTACACCCGCACACATTTGGTGCAACACATGTGGCATTTTCTTCACATGCGTTTGTACACTTTGGCTGACAAACGCCATCCACTGCTTGGTAACCATCTTTGCAGGCACATGTGTTGGGACTGACACAGAACGCATTTAGATCGCAAGGCTTAGCACAACTTGGCACACATTTTGTCACGCTGGTATTGTTTTGCACGTATCCTTCGTTGCACTGACACGTATCAAAAGCAATGCATTTCGCATTTTTTCCACATCCATGCATACAAATTGGATGACAAATGTTGTTTTTTTCTATATATCCTTCTATGCAGGCACAATTATCGGGACTCTCGCAGTAAAAATTTTCCCCACACGGCTTCAAGCAGATTGGTTTGCATTGACCCAGTACATCTTGATATCCTGAATCGCATTTACAGTTGTTATGGCCAATGCATGAAGAGTGTTCTCCACAGACACGCGTGCAGCCTGGTATACATTTTTCGTTAATCATCTCAAAACCTTTCTTGCAGATACATCTCTTTAATGTGAAACTGCAGCTGCCATTCGGGCAGCCATTTGGACACATTTTTGTACAAATCCTTTGCACAACTCCGTTGACAAGTCTTATTTCACAATGCATCACAGCTATTGTTACAGATGTAAAGTGCTGCACTAGCATGATGCATAATATTATTTGAATGGAATACATGTCGATTTTTAATTTTGTTTTATTATTAAAAATGCTAAAATTTTAGATCTCGTTCGAGCATCCGTTTAGCTCGCAGTATACTTATAGATTGTTTAAAATTGTTTGCACTGCGACTACTCAAACCAGTCTGGATGCTGTGAATTATCAAGACCTGTGGACAACTTCTGTAGTTTACAATATTTATCGCACAAACATTCTTGGATTTCACGCTTAAAGTACAGAGTTTTTTGCACTATTGTGTTTTTAAACCAATTCATACAATCTGCGGCTCAAGTTTTCTCGTTTTAACATATATGTTAAAATAATAGCTTTGTATTATTTTTATTTGTTTTGCGATAAAAAAAATTCAAACAAAGTCAACAAAGTAATCTTTTTACTTTGCTAACTGTGTGGTTTTCATATTTTTAAAAGAAATAAACATTTTTTATGAATAACTCTCAATGAGTTGGTGTTTCCCATTGGAATTTCCGATAAGTTGTTAAGTTAAAAATAGTGACGAAAGAAACTGTGACATATAAATTTTACAGCTAGGAATATATTCCCAGCAAAAAAAAAAACAAAAACAAACATACATCTTTATTCAGTGTTTATTTATTGCTTTTATTGTGGAAGACCAGGAATTTTGATTCTACAAATTTTCGAGCAAATTTAGAAAAAACTAAATAAAAAGAATGCATATAACTGTAAAAGTTAAAATTACATTTTTATTTATAATAACGGCTTTGCTCGCGATATTTATACAAAGCTGTGTATATTTGCTTTATTTGTATAAAAGTACATTTTTTTTTAACTTTGAACCAAGGATTTCAGGTGTCAAACCTATTCAGTTAAGTCTGCCTTGGTTCGGAAATGGGGAGAGATATAAGTAGGAGAGAAAGTGAAATTAAGAGAAACAAGTGTAGAATGTTGTATATGTGGTGAAGCGCTATATCAACATGCTCATTTGAATTTGAGGCAAGTGGTTTGCCTTTACCTCAGGCAATTTGAGTTATTAAGTAATCTCATTCCACAAACATCTCTACCACCAACTACATCTTCCAAAGTCGTATATATTGATGAACTATTTAATTTGAATTGATTAGAAATGAGGAAAGAATTAACCCTTCGATGCGTGAACAGGTCCCTAGGGACCTATTGCGTTTTCATACGCAATTTACTCCTATTTCGGCCAGGACAACACCCCCCCAAAGTTACCATGTATTCCAAGAGAATTTTGTGGAGAATCGTAAAAAAAAAAAATCAAGGCTATCCGACCAATGGTTTAGGTGCTACACCCATTTAAATCAAATACATGCGCGGATGCGTGAACAGGTCCCTAGGGAGCTTGTACTGAAAATGCAATAAAACACTTATAAATGCATTTGTTCTTCGCTTTATTATAATTTTTTTATTGTTTCAACATATCACAGATGTGTTCTGTGAATTTTTGGTAATTTTTGGATAATTGTTATTGTGTCCTTGAAAGCATAATAATGTGGTAGTTTATTTTTGTACTATTTATATTACGTCCTTCCTTCAAAACATAATAAAGTGGTAGTTTATTTTGGTAATTGCTTTTTGCACGTGTTTTGATGAGGAGGAAAATGGGCTACGTTGGAACAGTTCGCGCAAATAAGAGGTTCGTACCGCAGGAGTTCCAGAAAAATCGCCAGCGTCCTGTCCTCACCACATTGTTCGGCTTCAACGATGGCGATATAGCACTATCTTCATATGTGCCAAAACGAAACAAAGCTGTTCTTCTTATGTCTACTCAACATTATACTTGCGCTGTCGACGAGGCCAGTGCAAAGCGGAAACCCTACAGTATTCTGGACTACAATGCTAATAAATCTGGCGTAGATGTGATGGACCAAATGCTGGGCAATTACTCGTGCAAACGCTCTACACAACGCTGGCCATTATCAATGTTTTACAATATGGTAGACGTTGCTGCACTTGCTGCATTCACCATATACAACGAAATGCAGCCTGACCAACGAAGTGATCGACGACGGGCGTTTCTCCAGCTCCTCACCAGGCAGTTGGCAATGCCAAACATTGAGAATCGGGCCCTAAACAACCAAATCACGAAGCATCCAAGGATACGCAATGCGATGGAGACATTTGATGTCAGGGTAAGAAAAAACTGCTCCAATTTCACAACCAGACTACTAATTTTGTTTTTTTTTTATTTTTTTTTTATCTTTTCAGATAAGACCAAGACCGGTAGAAGTCAATTCACCAGCATTTGCGCCAAGGACGAACAGGCCGTCATGCCGCCTATGCCGTTCTGAGTACGGACGGCAGCGGAAAACGAGGGCCTACTGCTTCAATTGCGACAATGCTGTTTGCGGAGAGCATTCTACAGTCCTCCACCGCTGCCATACTTGCGAACAGGCCACGATGGACCAACAGCAGCAACAACAACAATAGAAAATAAGATGTTTTATATTTAAATTTTATTCACTTTCATATGACCCATGTAAAAAAAAAAAAAAAAAAAAAAATCTAAATATACAGTTTTGTTCTTTAGACCAGGGATGCCCAGCGCCTAACTCTTTCCACTCTTTGCACTCTTTACAACAACTTTGATATTTTCATGATTGTTGCAATTCGATGAATTCAGTTTGAAGTCAAATCATTGCTTCTTAATGTTTTGTTGCTTTATTAAGCATTTTCATGTTGTTGTTTTTGTGTATTCAACAATTTAACTTGTGCGCTTGGGCACTGTCAGCATGCGTGTTGTTATTGTTCTTGGGTGCTGCCAGCATTTGTGTTGTTGTTTTTAACATGGTCCACTATTTCCACTCTACAACAACTTCAATATTGCAATGATTGTTGTAATTCGCCGAATTAAGTTTTCAGCTTCACCCTTACTTCTTATTACTTTATTGTTGTATTTCCGAACATTGAAGGATTCGTGTTGTTGTTTTGTGTGTTCAATTTATATGAACTTTTGCGCTGACGCGGATGTTGGTTGTATGCGCGTTGTTGTTTTTATGTGTTTTTGTTGTTGGAAAAAAGTAGTGTGGCACGAATCCAATGATTTGTTGTTATTGTTGGCTTTTTGTTGTAATTGTTGTAGCACTCTTCAAATAAGTTTTCTGGGCATCACTGCTTTAGACAATAATAAACATAAAAAAAAATTAAAAAATTTTTGCAATTTTTTTTCATAGTAAAATACTGAAAAATAAAAAAAGGTCCCTGGGGACGCATTGAAGGGTAAAAAAATGTTCACGCATCAAAGTGTTAAAGAAAGGTAAACACGTAGTACCATGGCCTGACCAGGATTTGAACCCAGAACCTTGGCAGTCAAGTACGCTAACCACTCGACTACCGAGGCCCCTACACGTAAAATAAACATTATTTTTCTAAGAGTATATTTAGTTTAAAGTTTAGAGAAACCAGGATTTATCTGTTCTTTGGAGACATTTTAACTAATTTTGGCGAAATTTTAAGACTTTTTTTAATAAGGATTTGAAAAAAGGGTATATTTTACTTTTATTTTAGTAAATATTTTTTCATTCTTTAACAAAAAAAAAAAACCTAAAAAAAAAAAATATTGACCTAACAATAAAAAATATTTTTTTTTCCTGACGGCACTTCCTCGCCACGCTTACATAATCGAACCAGTTGAAAAAAAAGGAAAAAATGCAGGATATCTCGAGTTTGGCTTCAAAAAATTGCTAAGAGTGTAAACCTAAAGTGAAGTGGTAACTGCGGGTTTTTCAAACAAATGAAGTAGAAACATAAAGGCAAATTTTTTTCGAAATTAGAAAACCATAAACCTAGAAGAAATTATAATAAAAAATGGGGGATGTTTTGATTTTTTTTAAAGTGTAAAATGAGGTAATTTTTGAAATATCAAAAAAAGTGTGCGTGTCAGCTCCGACGCGTGATTTGAGATAGCTTCTTATCGATTGCCTTGGAATTTAATATTTTCATGTACAATTGGCAAAGTGGGTAAATATATAAGCTCATCATGCAATGTCGTTACCAAAAACTGAGGCAATAAAATTGAAATAACTAAAACTCGAAAAAAAGACAGACATGTCGTACAAAATGAACTATGATATGAAAACCATATGTGCATCATCGGTATGCCAAAGTTTTGTTCCAAAGCAACTAGAGTTCCGTACTACAAACCATTGAAATTCAGTGGTGTTCTGAAATGTACTACGATGAATCGCATTGAACACAGCCAAAGCTTAAGCTCATCTCTCAGAACCATATCTGTGTCGACAAGGAATAACAACTTACCTCATTTACGAATTTTCAGGAGAGCATTTTTAAGAAAAAAATTTCTACCTTATATCTGGGTACCCTGCTATTCAAGGTATAACAATAAAAATGTTCGTACTAGTGCATTTCGTTGCGAAAAAAGAATTGAAAGTAATAACCTCACTTTGTCCTAACTCGACTTTAGCGGTTATTCCTTGTCGATACAGATATGTTTTCGCGGCAATCCGACAACATAAACAAATTGATCAGTTAGCAGAATATCCAATTTATCAGTATAAACAGAAAAAATAATGGAAAAAGTTAAAAAAAAAAATATATTGGAAACACTGCAATTAGAAGTGGGCACATTTTATTCCCAGTTGCGTGGAATAAAAGTTACTAGTAAACCTGTTGCCCAACTTCGAGCAATTCAATAAAAATTAAGTGTTAAAAACATTATAGACGTTTAATATATGATTTTATATTCAAGAAATTATTATACTCAATAACGATATATTCGATCTCAATAATGATATAAAAGATCATTATCTGAATACTTTGACTTAAAACGTATAATCTGACACTAAATTTTTTAATGTAACTGTCAAAATACGAAGACGGACTAACACTTATATTACTACTGAGCAGGGATGATATTTTGAGTGGAAAAGTACTTTTTTGAGTACTTTTGACTCTACAAAAGTAGCCGAGTACCTTCTTGCCGAAAAAAGTACTCTGGTATGTTAAAGAATTTTGCTTGAAATTTTGTCAAGAGTAAAAAAAATCATTTTTGAAAATAAAGTCATAAACTTATTGCCAAAATTCTCGCCCATTCACTTATTATTTGTCATTGATTTTAGAAATGTTGCCATAACAAGAACTTTTAAAAAAAGTAAAAAATTTTTATTAAAATTCGCAATATCTTTGGTCAGGCGGCAAAGATTTCAAAATTTTTTGGATCAGATAGTAAGATCTTCTTCAGTACTACTATTTCCAACCATTTGCTTATTTGTAACTGCTACACCAGCTTATATTTTTACGAAAACATGGTTGGTGGTCGCAATGACAACTTTTTTTCCCCCATAGAGGTCGAAACACCCTAATATACATATTTAACGGGTTCTGAAAGGAAGCATGATTATATATTGTTCCTTTATATGATAAATATAATGAAATTTTAAAAAGTATTGGTTTTAATTTATGTATTTATTCACATATTAGTGTAAAAAGTACCCGAAACAATGAAAAAGTACTATTTACCTTTAAAAAAAGTGCTTTAGAAAATCATCGGATATCATCACTACTACTGAGACAAACATTATTACTAGTCGAAAACATCGCAGCTTAACTCTTCCAGCTATAAAACATAACTAATTTCAAAAATAAACGCAGTGAAAAATAGATTTAAGACGTAATACTAAGAGATATTTCAGAAATTAATAAAAGGTACTTACAGAACATTTACAACATCGATTTATAACACCTTTAGATGAAAAAACGCCAAAAAACCAAAAAAAAAACTTATTTTTGAAAACCGTTGAAATTTGACAGGGTTATTTGCTCGGAAAGTGGAATTTTTGATTTTGGAACTGCATTTTTCGGACAATTGACATTTGAGGAATGCATAAAAGATAATTTTAGTTAAAAATTTTAAGTTTTAAAAAAAATTAATATTCGACCAATTCAAAAGCTTTTCTCAAACTAAATTTCAAATTGGTTAAATAGCGGATTTTTGTACAAAAATTGTATTTCTGTTTTAAAAGGTTGGGAACCCCCTGAAGCGAAATCACAATTTTTAAAAGTGGTTTGCACAATTTCAGCCAAAACCTGATTAAATGACATCTGAATCGATAAAATCAGTCCATTGGTCTGGGAGGAGTTGAAGTCACAAAAAAAACCTTAGCCTATTAATTATATAGATTAAATAAAAAAAAAAAAAATTAAATTTTTTATAAACTGACAGAGATATTCGCTTCCAAATATAGAACGTTAAATTTCAGAGAGTTTTTTTTTCTCTGTATTGGCGTTTGGTAAAAATACACGTTAAACAACTACAGGCAATATTAAGAAAATTCATTAAAAATACATCTGGTAAGATAATTGCTGTAATTGTTCAACGCATTTGAAAGAAAATTTAACAAAAATTAAGAAAAACAAAAAAAATTTGAAAACCGTTGAAATTTGACTGAGTTGTTTGCTCGGAAAGTGGAGCTTTTGATTTTGGAACTGCATTTTTCGGACAATTGACATTTGAGGAATGCATAACAGATAAATGTGTACGCTCTATATATAAATTTATGAATTTTAAATTATCGTTTTTTGAGGTTTTGCCCCCTCCCTTCGTCAAAAGTGTTTATATCATGAAATTTCGTTAAATTTCCGTTAAGCATATACCTGCCGGAAAAAAAGGCATATTCAACGTCCCGATCTGAAGTCTGGTTTCTGAGGAAAATGTTCAGCCAGTTTCAAAAAGCCATTTCGAGAAAAATGCGTTTAAAGTTTTACTTAGCATGCATTTTATATGCAATTTTATCTCAAATAAATTCCAATTTTAAAAAATCCTTTTAGCATCTATACGATTTTTGGATTGTTTTCGTTCCACTTCAGTTTTGGTCGATACTGTTCGGTTAATTTTGGTTCATCATTAAATAGCTTCTGCTCGTATTCGTTAAATTTATTTTTATTCGTTAGTCTTTCTGCTTCTTGAGATCGTTTGTCTTCCGCTCATTCCTTGATTTTTGTCGAAAAAACTTTTAGAATCATAGGATCTTTTTCAGTAACAGATACAAATGCTTACCAAGTTTCATCAAAGTCGGTTCATACGTTTTGACGTGAATGAGCCAGACATAATTGATTGAATAAAGCGCCCTCTCACGGAAGTTTTTTGAAAATTAAATAGTCTCAATTCTGTTGCAGGGTTGGATTATTTCGAGTACCAAATTTTAGTAAAATCGGTCAAGTCATTTAGGAATTAGTGAGTCTTACAAATGCACTACTTAAAGCGCCCTCTTGCGGAAGTCTTTGGAATTTTTTTATATTCTATGTTTTATCTTGGGTGCAGTTGCACGTTCATATCAAAGTTCATTGAAATCAGTCCAGGCGTTTTGGAGTTATTGAGCTCTAAAAACGCATAACATTAAGCAAAGCGCCCTCTTACGGAAATCTTTGGAATTTTTGATAGCCTTTGTTTTATTTTGAGAGCAGTTGAACCTTCATACTAAATTTCATTGAAATCAGTCCAGGTGTTTAGAATTTATTATGGAGTGCCACGCCCACATGTTTCCGCTCACTTTTTTACACACCTTATGTTCTTTCCCTCTATTAATCGTACTAGGTGTTCAAATTTTAGTTCAATCGGATAAACGGTGCGCAAGCCTATACGGAACAGACAGACAAACAAACAATTGATTTTTTATTCTTACCATACCTTCTTTCCAACGATTCAAAAATGATCAAAATCAGTTAAGATTAGACGAAATGGCACCACTTTGTATACAAGCCTTTTCAAGGGAATCGGTGTTTGATGACGAAAAAAAAACGTTCAAATTGCCGTCATTCAGCTAATTCTCAACCGATTTCGATATTTTTGCGTTCAATGAAAAAGTACATTTACGCACAATGAGTTTTTGTGAAAATAATAATGTTATTCATGCAACAAAAATGTCAAAAAAATTCATAGAAACATGCATTTATTTGTGAAATTAACAATACACTAAAGAATTTGCTTCGCTACACTCTTCATTTTGTATTGAATCAAATTTCTTTTTAAACAGCCTTATTCTACGTGAAATTCTACTGAAAAAAAATGCAATTTAGTTTTTATTTGCGACAAGGTAAATGGCAATAAAAATTCACTGAAAGTCGGCACAACAAAATTTGAACACTTTAACTTAAAAAATTAATTACAAAATATTGTGAGACATTGAGAAGTCTGACAAGGTGCGATGGACTCAAAACATGTTCCTCTTTAAGAATTTCTTTAAGGTTTGCTTGTGCTTTTTTAGTCGTCACACCGTGTTATAGTGTACATGGATGAAAGAATACAAGGTTACGACATCGACGACATTGGAGCAAATTGAATGTTGCCATCTCTATGTAGCTATCCTATTGTCATCCATTTTTTAGCTAATAGGAAGAATTTGCTCCGCTTACGTCATCTAACGGTAAAACATTAGGACGGCGTTATCTTGTATTCCTTCATTAATGTACAGTGTATAAGTATGCGTCGACATAAACCTAAGTCTAGACTTTTTTATTTCATTGCTTTCCACATAATGCCGAGCTCGTCGTGGGCTGCTGGAACTGATTATCGTTCTCTTCTAGAGTGGTAGACCGTGGCTGATAAGTTATAACATAGCTTAGAGCATTATCGTTGCTATTTGTTGGTTTTGGTGCGTGCCATAGGCGTAACAGACGTTTCATTCCCAAGCAACATATAAAGCAGATAAGAAGCAATGAAAAAAGCAAGAAGGAATAAGCTAAAAACATGAGAAAAATGCTATATTCACAAGCCACATCAAAGTGACCGATCAGCAAGTTTAACTTTTTGACGCATGCCAAGTTATTTTGTTGTGGTGAAGAAACACACATTGCAGTGCCTTCAACACATTTGCAGATATGGGGAGCAATACATGTTGTATTTTGGTCACAGCAATTTTTAGGTCTACATTTACCCGATATTAAATCATATCCATCATTACACTGACAAGTTTCCGGACTGACGCAAACTGAGTTCTCACCACATTCTTTACTGCGTATTGGCTGACATGTTGTATTGATTGTTTCGTATGCATTCACACAGGAACATTTATCGGGGCTTGAGCAGACGGCATTTTAAACAGACTTCAAAAAGGATAACCGACTTTCTTTTTTTTTTTTGTGAATGTATGTTCATCGATTACTCCTAAAGTACTTGTTCGATTGCCGTAACGGCAATCAAACACAAACAAAACCAACACAAACAACAATACGTGTGCTAATCACACATTATATTCAGACACCTTAAGAGGAAACATTTCGGATAACAATGCTAAAAGATTGCTGGAAAAAATAGAAGCTATGCTTACCAAACAAATTGAGCTTACGAATTCTCTTGTGAATATGATGTCAATCATAGTAGCTAAATTATGCAATTGAATTTAATAATTGCATTATGGAATGCGAATGGGCTTTCCAATCACACTCAGGAAACTGAATCATTTCTTTATTTAAATTTTATTGACATTTTTTTAATTTCTGAAACATATTTCACTAGTAAAACATATTTCAAAATCAAAGGTTACGATTTAATAACAGCTAATCATCCTAATGACACAGCGCATGCTGGATCGGCGATCTTAAAAAAATCAAGTTTAAAATATGAAATACAAGAAGACTTTAGATACCCTTTTCTACAAGCTGCTGGCATTAAAATAGCATGTAATGATAATGACGTATCGATCTACGCTATATACGTTCCCCCGCGTTATAATATTAATTGTAAAGATTATCATGACTTTTTTAAAAAATTGGGATCGAGATTTATTGTTGGTGGTGAGTATAATGCCAAACATCCTTGGTGGGGCTCTAGACTTACAAATCCAAAGGGCAGAGAACTGTATAAATGCTTATTAAAATACCACTACTCAGCCTTATCCTCTGGAAGGCCTACGTATTGGCCAAGTTATCCAAGAAAAGTTCCTGATTTGCTGGACTTTATTGTATTTTCTGATATACCAAGCCAATTTCTTGATGTGAAAGATAGCGATGAGTTAAGCTCCGACCACTCTGCCGTCATTGTTAACTACAGTACTACAGTGCCAGCACGGTCTATATGTGCAAAAATTATAACTAAAAAAACTGATCTCAACTCTTTTGAATATTGGATAGATACTAAACTGAACTTGAATGTATCAATAAAATCAGGAGAAGAATTAGACAGCAGTGTTGAAATGTTCACAAGTCTTATACATGAAGCAGCTTTTCTTTCAACTCCAAGTAGTCAACAAATTCAAACTATACGTAACAATATAGATATATCTACCGAAGTAAGGGGTCTTATCAGAGACAGAAGAAGATTACGTAGGATTTGGCAATTGAGTAGAAATCCAGTAGATAAAAGAAATTTTAATCAAGCCTCAAATGATCTTAAACAACGTTTGATTGAAATAAGGAATAGCAAAGCAGGAGAATTTTTAAGAAACCTAAATGCACGCACACACGAAGACAGCCTTTGGAAAGCAACAAAGTATCTTAAACGGCCCGTTAAGAGAAATATCCCCATCAAAGATTCCATTGGTGAATGGTGTCGTTCAGATAGGGATAAATGTCACGCTTTTTCCAAACACTTTCATTCAACAACCCTTCGATTGAGAGCGAAATACTGCAATTTTTAGACGTTCCTTGTCAAATGAATTTTCCCATTAAACATATTTCACCTAATGAAGTCAAAACTGAAATTAGCAAATTGATCTGTAAAAAGTCTCCTGGATACGACAAACTGGATGCAACAGTCGTAAAATGTTTACAAAAGAAAGGGATTATTTTACTTACGCTGTTAATCAACTCGATCCTTAGACTTAACCATTTTCTATCTCAATGGAAATGTGCGGAAGTTATAATGGTATCCAAACCCAACAAACCCGAAAACATTATGACATCTTACCGACCGATTAGCTTGCTGGTAATTTTCTCAAAAATATTTGAGAGAATATTTCTTCGACGATTGTTACCAGTTTTGGAAAAATACAACATCATTCCTGAATATCAATACGGATTTCGGCACAAACATGGAACCCCTGAACAATGCCATCGTATTGTTAGTGTTATTAGAGATACTTTGGAGCGAAAGAAATATTGCTCAGCGGTGTTTTTGGATGTTTAGCAGGCATTTGATAAAGTTTGGCATCATGGAATGTACTTTAAACTAAAAAAGCTTCTTCCTGCACCTTTCTTAATGGTACTTAAATCTTATTTACACTAGCGATGCTTTTATGTAAAAGTCAACGAGACGATGTCAAAATTATGTGAAATAAAAGCTGAAATAAAGCAAGGAAGCGTATTAGGCCAAGTCCTATATACTATTTTTACTTCAGATATGCCTACTACTGATGGTGTTACCATTGCCACGTATGCGGATGACACAGCATTAGTTACTTCCAATTAATCCCCAGTAGAAGCCTCTAATATATTGCAAGGAGAACTTGTAAAATTAGAAACCTGGTTAAATAGATGGAAAATCAAAATAAATAATGAAAAATCAGCACATATTACATGTAAATTAAGCACATATTACATGTAAATTAAGAAAGAATGATTGTCCTAAAATTACCCTCAATGGCTCTTTTATACCTCAAGTAAACAGTGTGAAATACCTTGAAATTCATCTAGACAAAAAGTTATCTTGGAAACAACACATGCTAGCAAAAAGGCTACACCTTAATATAAAAACTAAAAGAATGAACTGGTTGCTGGTTCCAAAATCAGAACTTAGTATAGAAAATAAAGTAATACTGTATAAAACAATACTTAAACCAATTTGGACGTATGGAATTCAGTTGTGGGGAACAGCTTGCAACTAAAATATTGAGATCTTACAACGATATCAATCCAAAACGCTAAGACAAATAGCTAATGCACCATGGTTCGTATCTAACAACACGATTCATAACGACCTCAATATTCCAAAAGTTAAAAACGAAATAAACAAATTCAGTTTAAAATATCTGGAAAGACTTAGTAATCATATGAATCCATTAGCTATTTGCTTACTCGATGACAACGAAAAAATCTAGAAATTTTTCATATTTCTAGCGGAAATAGCGAAAAATTTTTTTTGTAAAAGATTAATGATTTTTTAAGGGCTTTCTAATTCTGATACTAAAATGGTACGTTAAGATGGTAGAAACTGGGGTTCAGTGGGTCACTACTATAAGGGGTCAGCTGAGGTCAATGAGTTTCAGAAAGGTCTTCAATAGGTCTTCCTAAGACAAAAACAAAAACATATCATTCTGTAAGATCGGACGGTAAATAACGAAGTTATAAAGAAATATGTCAATGCGCGACCCCTACGTTCGGTCAAAAAAAAAAAAAAATATATATTTCGAAACTTTATTTCAATAACGCTTTAGATTAGCTGGTGTGCTGCGAAATTTATTTTTTCGATACGGTCTAATGTACATAGTATAATTGTGCTCAATGGAGCCCAATTAATAAATCAATTTATTATTTATCAAATCTGCTTATTATTGTAAAATAGATTGCAAATAAAACGAAAAATCTAAAAAAAAAAAAAAAATATAGAGACCATCAACGCGCACGTGCCCGTCTATAAAAGTGGGCGGTATTCGATAAAGGGACGTGTCACTATAAGAAAAATACTGTATCTCAGTAAATATTGAAACTAGGGTACTGACACTTGCAGAAAAAGGCAAAGGTAGGTACAACTCTAAATAATGACGGTCAATTAAGTAGGAGTTATTCGACAAAGAGGTGTGGCAATACTGGCACAACACTGTATCTCGAATAATATTGACGCTAGAATACTGATATTTAGACCAGAGGTAGACACACTTATTACAAATTATTTTCAATAAAAAGGGCGTCATATAGGGTGTGGCAATATAAGAAAACACTTTATCGAATACTATTTACACTAGGGTACTGAAATGAAGTTCAGAGGTAGGCACACTTATAACAAATGAATACCGAGGAAGTTATTCGACTAAGGGGTGTGGCAGTGTTTAAAAATGTATAATATCGACGCAAGGGTGATAAAATTCATTGTAAGAATGCGTAGAATTATTGAAAACACTATGACAAAGTGGGCGACATTCGACAACGAGGCGTGTTACTATTGGAAAAAATACTATTACTCAGTCAATATTGACACTAGGGTATTGAAATCCATACAAGAATATGTAGAGTTATAACAAAACACAAACAAGAAAGTAGATTAGATTCAACAAAGAGGCGTTTCATAATTAGAAAAACACTGCATTTTAGTTTATATTGAAACTTGGGTACTAATATTTCGTAGGTGGGTAGGTGGAAGTATTAAAAAGGTGGGATAGATTATAAGTAGCGTGAGGCAATTTGAGGAAACTACTTTAAATCGGTTAATACTGATGCTAGGGAACTGAAATTTGGTGCAGGGCAAGGTTGAATTATTATAAAGTATGATCAACAAAGTACATAGTCGGGATTCAAACAAGGGCATGACACATTAATAAAAATTATAAAGAGGCAGAAATTGAAAATAACCAACAAACCATGAAATAGTAAAACTTAACTCTTAATAATAAAGTTTCATAAATCAAATTTTCCTTAACCTTCATTTGCTCCTAAAAAAAAATAACATTCACGCCCCTTGTGTGTCAATTTTGACACATATGAGAATTCAATGCTTTATTGTGAAAATTTTCCAAATTTTTGTGAGTGAAAGTAATTTTTATTGTTAAATAATTTAAGAACCCAAATTAATGATGGAAAAATGTAGTTAAAGTAAATTTTTTCAAATATATGTATGCAAAAAAAATTGGAAAAAATACAAATTACTGAAATATTATCGAATTCACAGCAGCTTTTCTTCAACACACTTTACACAGACATTTTGATTGTGGTCCTTCTTGCAAGCAGATTTTGCACAGAAGCAACAAATATTTCCACATAAATTGTTTTTGGAGTCAGATTTACTCCCGTATCAAAGATGACATCTTTCTATACCTTTATTGCTGGTGGGACACTTTTGTTTTTTTTTTGTGGATGTGGAGATGTAGATAATATTTCAATATTTCAAAAAAAATTTACTGATGATACTCATTTTTGATTGACAATAAACCAGTCCACTTTTCGAATAAGTCGCGAATGGGAGAAAATTTATCTGATGACCGCTGTTGTCTTCTTCCAATTGCATCGTTAAATCGAATAACTTGATTCACATATGCAAACGTTTTCTTTGACATGGTTGCTCTGAATACTGGACGACCATATTCGCCATCGAACAATTCAGTAATGGTTCCATTTTTTGATCTGGAACCCGAAACATAATAAGTTTATTTGAAAAATAATAGCACTATAAATCTGCATATAAACGTCCGCCAATATCAAAACACCAACATATGCCTGCAACAGATTTGTATCGATTTTTAAATAGTTTTCACCATACTTAGCTCTAGCAAAGGCATTAGAATGATTTAGAATAATATTTTCGATATGTTGCGGAAAAAACAATAAAAATGCACCTTTGATATCATCAACACGAACTTTTGCATATCTTGTAGTGCCAGGAGGAAGAACAGTAAAATTTTCATTATGAACTTTCCACTTTCATTTTGAAATCGCTCTGATTTCCATACCATCTTTTGGAATAAACAGGGGATCAATATTTTCACTGACGCAATCGTAATCGTTTATTTGGCTGGGTGTATCATTTTCTTCAATATCCGAATCAGTATCGGGAAAAAACAAGTCATCGTCAAGATCAGTAGTGGAATTCCCAAAAAGTTAACGATAATCGTTGTCGATATCGGTCATTGTGCGTGCCACTTTAATAGAAAATGACAATTTTTTCATTTCGTTTCGTTTGAAAATTCCACTACAGGAAGCTCTTCATCAGGTTCATACCCTTCATCGCTGCCTTCAGAAAAATTAGCATTGCTATCGCTTGCGTTTAGCAATTCTTCAATTTCTTCATTCGAAATATATCTTGACTTAGACAAATTTATTTTTTTACTGAAAACAAGCACTTTTCACAATCAAATTTTTCATTATTTTGTCTGTTTAGCACTAAAAGCGAAGTAAATGTTAATTTTCCCACCAAAAACATGTGAAGTTGCCATATGTGTCAAAAACGACACACGAGGGTAGCCAACGTAACTTTTTGAATAAAATCCCCAAAAATACAATGTTTTAGAATATGAAAAAGTTTTTTGATGTAAAATAACGAAAGAAATAAAGTCAAAAAAGTTTGTAGGTTGTTCATTGATGGTTTTCGAAGAAAGTTACAAGAAAGTTATTCTTGTGTCGTTTTTGACACAAGGAGCAGATGAAGGTTAATAATTCTTGCAAAAATTTCAAAAAGTTCGAAAGAGTAAAGAATAAGTAACGACAGAAATAACATTTTTAAAATTATGAGCTTAAATAATATTCTCTAAAAAAAGCAAGAAATAAAAACTTTTTAAGAAAAAAAAAACCTACTTCAAAATCACTACAAAGTAAATATAATTTTAAATTACTTTTCCTATTAATCGTGGTAAAATCTGATAATTTATTTATATACATTATTAAATTGGAAATCTTGTAATTTTAATTTTTCTTGATTTTTTTTATTTTTATCATAAATAAATTATTTTTTGTATAATAATAAAAGCTTTGTAGTCGGCGCTAATAAAATCAGTTAACCCTCAAGGCCCCCCAAATTAATCAAAATAAAATGTATAAGGCAAAACCAGAGACCCAAAATATCAGTTATCAATTTTTTTTGGGTCGAAAAAGTTGTCGATATTTTGAAAAATATTTTATACGTTGCTTCATAACAGTTATTTTCAATTTATATTTTTTACGTTGCCTCATAACAGTTATAAACGAGAAAAAATTTTTACGTTGCTCATAACTTTTATTTTCAAAAAATTTTTTTTACGTTGCTAGGTAAGAGATATTGTAGAGAAATAAATTTTTACGTTATATCTAATATATCAAAATTTCGCGTTACGGTGTTTGTAGTCGAAATTTTTTTATATATTTGGTAGGTATGTGAATAGGTCGTAAAGTTTGTTTTCACCCTCCTACCCGCTAGTGGCGTTGCATTTTTTAAGAACACAAATTTTCGGTGTAAACACAAGTTTTGACCTATAACTGACCTAGAACTAACAATTGAGTCGTGCCCTTCGACTGATAAATTCGAGCACTCTTTGGAAAGGGGTCATGGCACCGCCCTTATTGTCACTATCCAATAAAAATCTTCCATTTGCATCGTTTTTAGTTGCTTGTTTTGACGTAGAATTACGTCTTACAGCGCGGTTTGTATGGGGTCGTTTTAACAGATTTTTTCAAGGTCATTAGGCAACGTTTTTGGCGAATACTTTAGGGTATACCTACAGCCTTTAATACTCTTCGTTCAAAGATAATATATATACTTAAATATCAGATATATCCTGCGCTGAAAGAATATCTAACTTTGGATTTTATCACTATTATATTAAAGTCACAAAATAATAAAATATAAGAAGAAAAATGCATGTTTTTATATAAGAAAATCAATCATCAGCTGCTTAAGTGCCTGCTGCTTTCTTTGTTTTTCTTTCGTTGTTTATGCTTGTATGCTTTGGTTTTGCACGAACTGATTGGTTCGCTTTGGCAGCACTGTAAGCATTAGTTCGCATTGGGTTTATGTATGCACTACTGTTCTACTATACTATTTTGAAACCAGAGTTCATGAACCATTTTTCAACTCAGTCAATGAACTCAATCTGTCAAATTTAACGAAATGGGTCTGTGATCCAGTTAGATTTAACTCTTATGAAAAAAACGAGTTGGATCATATATCTTTTTAAGCTTTTACCCAATAGATGGCGTAAAATTTTAATTTTTGTTTTTAATGCAAATTAATTTGGATTGCACATCCCTCTAGCACTAGCGAGTGTAGTTTGCAAACTATACATCGAACAGAAAGTGTAGCTAGCAAGCTAAATATCAGACAGAGACGAGAGGAAAGGACATGTAATCAGCGTGAAATATAGTAACCATACGATTTTTTAAAAATCGGGGTCTTAATTTTAATTTGAAATTCGTAGTTAAACTGACTGTAGCTCGCAAACTATATATCGGGCAGAGACGAAAGTGGCACCAATGGAAAGTGCATTTGCTTCGCCTTCTTTTCAACTAAGTTAATGAACTCAACCTATCAAACTCAACAAAATGATCGAAAAAATTTTAAATTTTGCTTGTTTCTTTTTGCTTGCTCATTTAATCATACTTATTTTTTAACTTTTTCTTTATTTTGCCATCGATAAGTAGTCCATAATTGAGTGTTATTCATTTATTTTTTAATTTTTGGAAGATCAATAAAAATACGTGCAAAATGAACAAAACAATCGGACCAAAGAGACAAAGTAGAAGAGGTTACAACTTAAACGGAATTCTACGTCTACACTTACGATACTATTGAAACTGTTTCTTTTTTTTATTGTATGTTAATCAATGCTAAATGGTCTCTAAGAAACTTCCGCCAGCTAACTTCAGTCTGCATTTAATTTTGTTGTAACCATTTGTCATTTCCTGATAGTAAAGAGTAAATTTTATACGAACACATAAAATATTAATTATTTTTCAAACACTATTTTTTTTTAATGATATAACGATTTACTTCACTACATTTTCTCATAAAGAGAACACATGTTTTAATAAAAAAGGCATATAAGTAAATTAAGTTTTAATATAAGTGGTTGTGTTCTTATAAAATCAAAAACTTCTTTTGCTTAACAACTATTTCACATGTTAAGTTAAATTACCTAAACAGTAAAATAATAAATTTAAAACTTTTTTTATTTGTAAGTGCAATTAACTGTATTGGGACTTCAATATGAACTTAGAATGAATTTAGTTTCCTTGTAAAATTTATTAAACAATTTTTCAAATTAATACTTTAGTTAAAGACTTTAGTTCTAAGTCATGTCATCTGAAATTAAAATAAGCATTTTTCCGATTTTAGAAAAACCAACATATAACATCATATCCATTTTGTTAGTAATCTGATATTTTATTCTCTAGAATTGATAAAAGCCACACTTTGCATGGCTTGGAACAGATTGGTGTACATGTGCCATTACTTAATTCATACCCATCTATGCACTGGCACATGTCTGGTCCGATACATCGCGAGTTCTGTGGGCAATGCTTGACACAAATTGGCACACAAAATCCTTTGTGTTTTGCATAACCTGCCTGACACTGACATATATTCGGTGCAACACACACCGAGTTTTCAACACATTCATTCGGGCATGTTGGACGACAAGCTGCTTGATCTTCTTCATACCCTTCCTTGCAATGACATGTATCTGGACTGTGACAAAAAGAATTTTCCCCACAACTCTTCGTACAAATGGGTTCACACTTTGAATTTTGCTTATGAAATCCTTCAATACACTCGCACACATTTGGCGCAACACATGCCGAATTTTCGCCACATGTGTTTAAACACTTTGGCCGACAAACGCCATCCACTGCTTGGTAACCATCTTTGCAGACACATGAGTCGGGACTGACACAGAACTCGTTCTTGGCACAGGGTTTGACACAGCTTGGCTCGCATTTTGCATTGGTAATGTTAAGCATGTATCCTTCGTTGCACTGACATGTCTCTGGAGCAATGCAATTCGAATTTTCTCCACATCCTTCGATACAAATGGGACGACAAATGTTGTCTTTTGCTCTATATCCATCGATGCACGCACACTCATCAGGACTCTCGCAGTAAAGATTTTCTCCGCATGGCTTGGAACAGATTGGTGCACATGTGCCATTACTTAATTCGTACCCATCTATGCACTGGCACATGTCTGGTCCGATACATCGAGAGTTCTGTGGGCAATGCTTGATACAAATTGGCACACATGTGCCTTTGTGTTCGGCGTAACCAGTCTGACACTGACATACATTCGGTGCAACACATACCGAGTTCTCAACACATTCATTCTGGCATATTGGACGGCAAACTCCATGATCTTCTCCGAAGCCTTCTAAACACTGACATGTTTCTGGACTGTGGCAAAAGGAATTTTCCCCACAACTGGTCGTACAAATGGGTTCACACTTTGAATTTTGCTTATGAAATCCTTCAATACACTGGCACACATTTGGTGCAACACATGTGGCATTTTCTTCACATGTGTTTGTACACTTTGACTGACAAACGCCATCCACTGCTTGGTAACCATCTTTGCAGGCACATGTATCTGGACTAGCACAGAACGCGTTCTCGGTACAGGGTATGCCACAGCTTGGCTCGCATTTTGCATTAGTAGGGTTAAGCATGTATCCTTCGTTGCACTGACACTTCTCTGGTGCAATGCAATTCGAATTTTCTCCACATCCTTCGATACAAATGGGCCGGCAAATGTTATCTTTTGCTCTATATCCATCGATGCACGCACACTTATCAGGACTCTCGCAGTAAAAATTTTCTCCACATGGCTTAGAACATATTGGTGCACATGTTCCATTTATTTGTTCAAAACCTTCAATACACTGACACATGTCTGGAGCATTACATTGGGAATTTTTTGGGCAATGTTTGGCACAAATTGGCACACAAGCTTCTTTGTGTTCTGCGTAACCAGTCTGACACTGACATACATTCGTTGCAATACATACCGAGTTCTCAACACATTCATTCTGGCAAAATGGACGACAAACTCCACGATCTTCCCTGAATCCTTCTAAACACTGACATGTTTCTGGACTATGGCAAAAGGAATTTTCCCCACAACTCTTCGTACAAATGGGTTCACACTTTGAATTTTGCTTATGAAATCCTTCAATACACTCGCACACATTTGGTGCAACACATGTGGAATTTTCTTCACATGCGTTTGTACACTTTGGCTGACAAACGCCATCCACTGCTTGGTAACCATCTTTGCAGGCACATGTGTTGGGACTGACACAGAACGCATTTAGATCGCAAGGCTTAGCACAACTTGGCACACATTTTGTCACGCTGGTATTGTTTTGCACGTATCCTTCGTTGCACTGACACGTATCAAAAGCAATGCATTTCGCATTTTTTCCACATCCATGCATACAAATTGGATGACAAATGTTGTTTTTTTCTATATATCCCTCTATGCAGGCACAATTATCGGGACTCTCGCAGTAAAAATTTTCCCCACACGGCTTCAAGCAGATTGGTTCGCATTGACCTAGTACATCTTGATATCCTGGATCGCATTTACACTTGTTATGACCAATGCATGAAGAGTGTTCGCCACAGACATCCGTGCAACCTGGTATACATTTTCCGTTAATCATCTGGAATCCTTTATTACAGACACATTTCTTTAATTTGAAACTACAGCTGCCATTCGGACAGCCATCTGGACATATTTTTTTACAAATCTTTTGCACATTTCCGTTGACATATTTTATTTCACAATGCGTCACAGCTACTGTCAGAGATGTAAAGTGCTGCACTAGCATGATGTATAATATTATTTGAATGGAAAACATGTCGAATTTTAATTTTGTTTTGTTATAAAAAATGCTAAAAATTAAGATCTCGTTTGAGCATCCATTTAGCTCGCGGTATACTTATAGATTGTTGAAAACTGTTTGCACTGCGACTACTCAAACCAGTCTGGGAATTATCAAGGCCTCTTGACAACTTCTGCAGTTTAAAATATTTATCGCGCAAAACTGCACACATTCTTGATTTTTTACTTAAAGTATAGCATTTTTTGCACTGTTGTGCTTTTAAACCAATCCATATAATCTGTGACTCAACTTCTTTCTCGTTTTAACATATCGCACACTAAAAACAAAACAGTCTCAACTCAAAAAACAATAACTTTTTAGGACAAGCGAAAAATAAAACTCTTTGGCTGAAACTACAGAAAAAAATCAAATTTTAAACACACAAACTTCATTCTTCCAGTTAATGAAGAAAATAATGAAAAATATAGTGAGACATGTGTTTTCTGAATTGATTTATAACAAAAAGCCGTTGTCAAAAAATTTCGAGTTGTGACTGTTTTGTAGTTAATGTGCGATATATGTTAAAATAATGGCTTTATGTTATTATTATTTCTTTTTATTTATTTTGCGATAAAAAATTCAAAAATAGTCAACAAAGTAATCTTATTGCTGTGTGGTTTTTCATATTTTTAAAAGAAATAAACATTTTTTTTATGAATAACTCTCAATGGGTTATTGTTTCCAATTGAATTTCCGATAAGTTGTTGTGTTAAAAATAGTGTCGAAAGAAATTGATGCATACAAATTTTACAGCTAGAAAAGTATTTCCACAAAAAAAAAAAACAAAAACAAACACACATCTTAATTCAGTGTTTAGTTATTACTTATTTTGGGAAAGACCAGGAATTTTGATTATAAAAATTTTCGAGCAAATCATAAAAAAAACTTAATACAAAAAATGTATATAACTGTAGAAGTTAAAAGTACATTTTTATTAATTAATAACGGCTTTGCTCGCGATATCTACAAAAAGCTGTGTATATTTGCTTTATTTTTATAAAATTACATTTTCTTAACTTTGAACCAAGGATTTCAGGTGTCAAACCTTTTCAGTTAAGTCTGAGTTGGTGCGGAAATGGGATATATGTATATATAGATACGTACACGCAAAGAAATTTTTCGTTTATCGTAACTGAAAAATTCACCAACTATACTTCGTTTGCGAACTGTATTTGCTGCAAACGAGTATTCAGTTGTCATCAACTTAAAAATAATCTTGCTTGAAACGAAAAAACATCGAACTTAATGAAATTTTATCATTCTTTTGGAAGTTCAAGTTTAGCCGAGCGTGCTGGCGATCGAGTCTAGAAACTTGAGTGACCTGGGTTCAATTCCCAGCAGGAACACCAAATATTTTTTTTTTTTTATTAATGATTTTTATTATTATTTTTATTATTCTTATTTTGACGGTTATTTTTGACGAAGCAGTTAATGAAACAATTAGAATTTCAATAATTAAATTAAAATTTTTGATACTTACACAGCCAAGAATCGAACCCACGTCTTCCGCGTGACAGTCTAGCATGCTTCCATTGAGCTATTGTGAAATATTGTCTAGAATGAATTTTTTATTTACTTAAGCTGTAACACATTCTTGTTTCTTTCGTTTATGGCAAATATTTAACATTTGTCATCAACGAAAGCGAGCTGTGTAGCAGTTGTGTGACTGCGCTTGTGATTCACAATTGTGTGTCTGTTTGTTCACACTCTTAAAATACTTCCTTTTCGTTGATGGCAAATATTAAACACTTTTCATCACCGAAATCAAGCAACTTTTTTTGTCAGTCGAGAATTATTCGCTTATAACAAATTAATTTTTTTTCCTGCAAACGAAGTTTTCAGTTGGAAAAAACAAATTTTTCGGTTGCTGCAATTTAAAAATTACTGCCGTTTATGACAAACAAAATTAATTTCTTGCAACTATATAACGTGTTTCCCGCAACTAACCATTATTATGCCAACTGTTCAAACGTTTACAAACAATGATTTGAAGCATGACAAACGAAGTTCGTTTGCAGCAAACTGGCGATAAACGTTTTTTTTCTCTGCGTGTAGGAGAGAAATGGAAATCAAAAGTGTAGAATATTGTACGATATGTGTGGTGGAGTGCTAAATCAACATGCGCATTTGAATCTGAGACATGTGTTTTGGCTTTACTCCAGGCAGTTCGAGTTATTAAGTGATCTCATTCCATAAAAATCTCTACCACCAACTACCACTTTCAATATAAAAATTATTTTTATAAGAGTACATTTAGTTGAAAGTTTAGAGGAACCAGCATTTATCTGTTCTTAAGAGACATTTTACCTTATTTTATCAAAATTTGAGGACTTTTTAAGTAAGGATTATGAAAAAACGGTAAAAGATATTTGAGAAAATATTTTTTTATTGTTTAACATAAATATTAATTAACAAAAACAAACATTTTCGTGACGTCATTTCCTCGCCACACGTGCGTAAATGAAGCAGTCACAAACAAAACAGAAAATTGATGTACAGGATATCTCAAGTTTGACTTAAAAAAAATGCTAAGAGTGTAAACCTAAAGTAAGGTACGGACTAAGATTTTTTTCAAACAAACGAATTAGAAATAAAATGGCGGCTCAACAAAACTAAAATTTAAAATAAGCTTAACATTTTAATATAAAAGTAGCTGTAAAAAAATTGTTTAATTATTCGGCTATTTTGAAGTGAGTTATAAAATTGTGGCAATTTAATTTGTAAAATTTATTTTATAATTCTTAAAGAACGCCTTCTTTAAGAATTATATTTTGAGTTTAATGCCAAATAATTCACGAAGTAACAGGTTGCTACAACAACAAAATCTCCCTCAGAAGAACCGAGCAGAAAAGACCATGGTTTCGTCGGACGCTACTCCGACTCATCAGGAGTCTCTGTGGTTCATGCCGTCCACTGCTTTTGAGAAGCTAATAAGTGCAACTGTCACAAAACCACAATGGAGTTACCTAATAGAGAGTCTCATAAAAAAAAATGTAGGCCAAAACAATAAAAAACTACAACGTTTGGCGATGTTCAGTGGTATACAATCACGTACTCCTTAAGGAGGGACATAACATTCGCGGCAGAGAAACCAGACCTTTATTTAAAAATTCATAACTCAGTCAAAAACAAACATTTTTCCAAAATTTGTTTTTATTATTGTAGAGTATTACACAAATTACAAGAAAAAAAACTTCAAAAAAATTGTTCACTTCGACATGCTTTTATAGAGCTCCAAACTGGCGGCAGAGAAAAAAAAGGGGCCTCGTGGATGCAGTGCTGGGAGTCTCAATAGTTGTCCGATCTGGAAAAAAAATTAATTTTTTTAATCTTAACAAAATTGGTTCTCGTATGAAATGACCTATTTTTAATTTTTTTTCAATTTTTGGTGATGTTCCAAATATGAAAGTGTGTTTTTCGAAAAAAATATTAACTTTTAAAATTCATAAAAAATCGAAAAAAAATTTTAAAAAAAGCTTGTGTCATACGATAGCGAATCAATACAAAAAAAAAATGTCGTCAAAAAATGAACCCGCTAGTGCCGCAACCAGTACGAAAAATATGGTTTCGAGATAAACGCATTCAAAGTTTGTGAACAAAGAAAAATGCAAAGAAAAAAAAAATGCGCTCTCACTAATACGGCTGTAACTTTTGAACGCGTAGGAATTTTACATGAAATTAAAAACAAAATTATACAAAAAAGTCAATGTCAAAAAACGGCCATTGTCATGTCCCCTGTTAAGCGGTATACAGAAAGAAAGAAGAACTTAATACCTTGCCAACAATAACAATTCCACGTAAATTTAATAAAAAATGTGTCTTTTACAAGGGTTTTAAGAAAATGTGTTTTTAAAAAGGGCAAAAAATGAAATTTTTGTTGGTCAATAAGAGTTATAATTAAACAAAATTTTTAGAACTTTTTTATAGAAAGAAATTTAACATTTTAGTAGATGTGGGTAGTAGATGTGGGCTGTGAAAAATAAAAAGTTACAAGAAAAAACTTGTTTTTTGTTTTTACCAAAAAGGACCTTCAAGAAAATAAAAATTGCTTCGGCGGATTTGAAAAAAAAAATATGCAGAAATCATTGTAATGAGTTCCTCTAACTTTTGAGGCCCTGACCGGCTGACATTTCATCCATACAAGAATGATTCGGCCTGGTACAAGCAAAGATAAAAAACGTTTAACCCCAGTTTGCTGCAAACGAACTTCGTTTGTCGTGCTTAAAGTCATTTTTTGAAAACGTATGCATCTCCTTAATTTTTGACGTAGAATTACGTCTTTCAGCGCGGTTTGTATGGGGTCGTTTTAACAGATTTTTTCAAGGTCATTACGTTTTTGGCGTTTGGCAACGTTTTTGGCGAATACTTTAGGGCATACCTACAGCCTCTAATACTCTTCGTTCAAAGATAATATATACTAAAATATCAGATATATTCTGCGCTGAATGAATATCTAACTTTGGATTTTGTCACTATTATATTAAAGTCACAAAATAGTAAAATATAAGAAGAAAAATGCATGTTTTTATATAAGAAAATCAATCATCAGCTGCTTTTGTGCCTGCTGCTTTCTTTGTTTTTCTTTCGTTGTTTATGCTTGTATGCTTTGGTTTTGCACGAACTGATTGGTTCGCTTTGGCAGCACTGTAAGCATTAGTTCGTATTGGGTTATGTGTGCACTACTGTTCTAGTATACTATTTTGAAACCAGAGTTCATGAACCTCTTTTCAACTCAGTCAATGAACACAATCTGTCAAATTTAACGAAATGGGTCTGTGATCTGGTTAGATTTAACTCTTATGAAAAAAACGAGTTGGATCATATTTCTTTTTATGCTTTTACCCAATAGATGGCGTACAATTTTAATTTTTGTTTTTAATGCAAATTATTTTGGATTCCACATCCCACTAGCACTAGCGAGTGTAGTTTGCAAACTATACATCGAACAGAAAGTGTAGCTTGCAAACTAAATATCAGACAGAGACGAGAGGAAAGAACATGTGCTAAGCATGAAATATAGTAACCATACGATTTTTTAAAAATCGGGGTCTTAATTTTAATTTGAAGTTAGTAGTTAAACTGACTGTAGCTCGCAAAATATATATCGGGCAGAGACGAAAGTGGCACCAATGGAAAGTGCATTTGCTTCGCTTTCTTTTCAACTAAGTCAATGAAGTCAACCTGTCAAACTTAACAATATGATCGAAAAAATTTGAAATTTTGCTTGTTTCTTTTTGCTTGCTCATGTAATCATACTTACTTTTTAACTTTTTCTTTGTTTTGGCATCGATAAGTAGTCCATAATTGAGTGTTATTCATTTATTTTTTAATTTTTGGAAGATCAATAGAAATACGTGCAAAATGAACAAAACAATCGGACCAAAGAGACAAAGTAGAAGAGGTTACAACTTAAACGGAATTCTACGTCTACACTTACGATACTATCGGAACTGTTTCTTTTTTTTATCATTTTTAATTATTCTGAGTGTGTAAAACTTTGAAAAAAAAAAATAAACTTGCAAAAAAAGGTACGCAGTTATTATTTTTTTCTGATGAACTTTGCACCAAAAAAGTTTAAAAAGTTTCAAAAATAGTGATTTCAGAAAAGTGTGCCTTTTGACGGGGAATCACCGATATGTCTCTAAGTAAAACAATAACTCTTGAATTTTTTTTCTCGATTTAACTGTGGCAAAACGTTCTATCAACTCGTCAAAGTTTTTTGTTTGCAACAAATCATTTTCAATTCTAAGTTGGATTATTGACGACAAACGTTCATGTTACATAGAAGATCGGTGAACATTTTTTATTCTTTTAAATACTAAAAATTAACTTTCAGCTTCACAATTTGCTATCGGTACTGTTATAAGCGCAATCGGAAGGCTTTATAAATATTTGGAAAAATATCAATCATGCCTGAGACCATATTATTTCTGTTTTTAATAGTTTGATATCTATAAAAAAAAAAGAAATAGTTTCGATATAATCGTAAGTCAAGACGTATAATTCCGTTTAAGAAGTACTTTTTCTACTTTGTCCCTTAAGTCCGATTGTTTTCACAATTTCTCACATACTTTTTATTCATCTTCCAAAAATTAACTCATAAATTAAAAACACTCAAGTTATGGACTTTTTATCGAAATGAAAACACAGATAAAGTTAATAGTAAGCATTATAAATAAAGTAAGCAAAAGAAAATAAGCAAAATTTCAAATTCTAACGATAATTTCTTTAAGTTTGAGAGTTTGAGTTCTTTGACTGAGTTGAAAAAAGGTTTATTGACCTTTTCCTTTAAAATAGAGTACTCAGTTCAATAAAGAATTAGTACATACAATGCTTTGAATCAATTCGTCAAAAACAAATGCAATACAAGCGAAAACAACAACAACAAAGAAAGCAGCAGGCACAACGTTAATTCACAACCTTTATTAGATCATTAACCTTCAGTACACAAACAAGAACACTCAGTTCTAAGTAGTAAATACAAGAACCCAATAAAAAAGTAGTACATACAAGAACCCAATGAAGAAGCTTGCGAATCGTATAAAACAAAAACAACAAAAGCAAAAACAACGAAACAAAAACAAACAAAGCAGCAGGCACAGCATAACCAGCTGATAATTGATTTTCTTACATAAACACATGCATTTTTCTTCTTATATTTACTATTTTGTGACTTAAATATATTTGTGACAAAATCCAAAACTAGATATTCATTCAGCGCAGGATATATCTGATATTTTAGTACATATATTATCTTTGAACGATGAGTTTTAAAGGCTGTGGGTATACCCTTAAGTATTGGTCAAAAACGTTGCATGGCCTTAAAAAATTTGTTAAAACGATGCCATATAAACCGCGCTGTAAGACGTAATTCTACGTCAAAACAAAACATCTCTCAGAAAGATGCTTCAGGTGGAAGTTTCATAAGCTGAATTAAGTGATTTAATTCACAGAGTAATTCAATTTGAATATCATTTGGTTATACTTTCATTCCAAATATTCTTTAATTTGCACAAGTATCCAAATAGTTTTGTTAAGTTTTCAGTTCTGTTTCTCAATTCTATTAAATTGCTAGCTTATCAACTAAAGCAAAAAATTTCGATTTTGAATCTATCAGCACCAATAAAATTGATTGTTTCGGGTTCTTTGTTGCTGTTTGTTCTAGTTATTTTTCTCTCATAATCTTGGCAAATAAATCGACACACGTACTTAGCACTATTCTCAAACCCTGAAAAATCACTTTGTAAATCTGTAATGAATTCGATAAGTGAAGAAAGCAGCTATCAAATCAGTATCTACTTTTTCCAAATATTAGTTTGGTTGCATTGAAACCAATTGATGAATTGATGAATTCTTATTGATGAATTTTCAACATCCACTTAAAATACTGCGATTATTATCTTATGAATTCTGGCCCTATACTTAGAAGAAATTTTAAGCATAACTATGATTTCCTCTATATATGTTTTTTTTTAAACTTTAAGGATTACTATATATTTCGAATTTCGATTACTTCGACATATTTTTTTCATGACATGTTGTTTTTACAATAAGCACTTCATATATAAGCTCCTGCGGGGCCCCCCTATCCCCCCACTTATATTCGCGACTGGATCTGGTAGACTTGTTCATCTCTGTAGCCATAATTTTCTGCTTATGAAATGCTTTATGTCCAAACTGACATAAATTAAATTTGCAATGAAAAATTTTTACATCAGAAATTTTAATTTTTATTAAAATATTTTTAATAAAAATTTAAATTTTAATTTTAAATTTTTTCTCATTTGAATTTTCAACTGCACATTGCTTTAATAGTCTTCTAACAAAACTAATGGCATGACTAAGTAAATTTACTTAAAAATATATCAGGGCTTAATATAATAAAAAAAATATTAGTAAAAAATTGCATTTGATTGAAATCGAAAAAGTTAAAAAATTTTAAATGGAAAGGTTGAATTTGAAGCTAAAAACCTGTTGGTGATAAACTTATTATCTTAAGTTGGGTTTCATGCATGTAATGTAACTAGTTGTATATAGATTAAATGTTTGCTTCTTCATAAACTTCAACACTAAAAAACATTTTTTTTCAAAGAACGCTCTTTTGGCTAGTTACGATTTTTATAATAAAAATTTGCAAAGTCTTCCTCCAAAAGCAATACATATTCACGGAATTTAAATGTTTTTTTTTTTAAACATTCACTATTTTTAACACAACAACTTATCAAGAATTTCAATGGGAACAACAACATATTGCGAGTTATAATTATTTTTAAAAATATGAAAAAGCACACAGCTAACAAAGAATAAAGATAACTGACTATATTTGAATTTATTTATCAGAAAACAATTAAATTATAAAACTGCCGAGCCATTCTTTTAACATATGTTTATGTTAAAAAGAAACAATGTCAGGCGCAGATTATATGAGTTTATTTAAAAGCATTAAAGTCTACAACAAGCTGCGCTTTAAGAGTAAAAATAAATAATGTCTGCAGTTTTTGTGATAAATATACACAAGTATGTGTAAAAGACTTTTAATAATTTTAATAACTTTTAATAACAACAAGAAATTTTAATTCAACATGTATGCCATTAAAAATATAATAATGATGATCATGCTAGTGCAGCATTTAACATATGTCGCAGTAGTAAGACAACATTGTGAACTAAAATATGTCAAGGGTATTGATAAAAATGATTTGTGAGAAAATATGTACCGATGGATGTCCAAATGGCAGCTGCAATTACACTTTAAAGAGATGTGTTTGTAATAAAAGTTTTGAGATGATTAACGGCAAATGCTTACCAGATTGCACGCGTGTCTGCGGCTAACACTCTTCATGCATTGGCCATAGCAAGTATAAATGCAATCAAGGATATCAAGATGTACTGGGTCAATGCAAACCAATCTGTTCCAAGACATGTGGAGAGAATTATTACTGCGAGAGTCCTGATAAATGTGCCTGTATCGATGGATATAGGGCAAAAGACAATACATGCCGCCCAATTTGTATGGATGGATGTGGCGAAAATTCGAATTGCATTGCGCCAGAGACATGTCAGTGCAACGAAGGATTCATGATAAACAATACTAGTAAAAAATGTGAGCCAAGTTGTGCTAAACCTTGCGATGAGAACGAGTTCTGTGCCAGTCCCGATACATGTGTCTGCAAAGATGGTTACCAAGCAGTGGATGGCGTTTGTCAACCAAAGTGTTTAAACGCATGTTAAGAAAATTCCACATGTATTGCACCAAATGTGTGCCAGTGCTTCCAAGGATTCCACAAACAGAATTCTAAGTGTGTACCCATTTGTATGAAGAGTTGTGGGGAAAATGCCTTTTGCCACAGTCCAGAAACATGCCAGTGTTTAGAAGGATTCAGGGAAGATCATGGAGCTTGTCGTCCAATTTGCCAGAATGAATGTGTAGAGAACTCGGTATGTGTTGAACCGAATGTATGTCAGTGTCAGACTGGTTACGTAGAACACAAAGGAGCTTGTGTGCCAATCTGTGCTAAACATTGCCCACAAAACTCTCGATGTATCGCATCAGACATATGCCAGTGCATAGATGGCTATGAATTAAGTAATGGCTCATGTGCACCCATCTGTTCCAAGCCATGTGGAGACAATTTTTACTGCAAGAGTCCCGATAAGTGTGCCTGCATAGATGGATATAGAGTAAAAGACAACATTTGCCACCCGATTTGTATGGATGCATGTGGAGAAAATTCGAATTGCATTTCTCCAGAGACATGTCAGTGCAACGAAGGATTCCTGAAAAACAAAACTAGTGAAAAATGTGAGCCAAGTTGTGCAAAACCTTGCTCTGAGAACGAGTTCTGTGTCAGTCCCGATACATGTGCCTGCAATGATGGGTACCAAGCAGTGAATGGCGTTTGTCAGCCAAAGTGTTTAAACACATGTGGCGAAAATTCCACATGTGTTGCGCCAAATGTGTGTCAGTGCGTTGCCGTCTTTATACAAAGTAATGAGAATAAATGTGTTCCTTTCTGTGCGACAACTTGTGGCGAAAATTCCGTCTGTTCAAGCCCCGATAAATGTGCCTGTATGAATGGATACGAGGCAATCAATACAAAACGTCAGCCAATATGCAAACTTGTCAGTGTAATGATGGATATGATTTAATATCGGGTAAATGTAGACCTAAAAACTGCTGTGCCCAGAACACAACATGCATTGCTCCCCATATCTGCAAATGTGTTGAAGGTGCTGCAATGTGTGTTTATTCACCACAACAAAATAGCTTGGCATGCGTCAAAAAGTTAAACTTGCTGATCGGACACTTTGATGTGGCTTGTGAATATAGCATTTTAATCATGTTTATAGCTTATACCTTCTTAGTTTTTTCATTGCTTCTTATCTGCTTTATATGCTGCTTGGGAATGAAACGTCTGTTACGCCAAATGTACGCATCAAAACCAACGAATAGCAACGATAATGCTCTAAGTTATGTTATAAGTTACACTGGTTTACAGCCAATATGTACTTTGAATGCCACTATCCTTTTCTCATGTAAAATCGGTCGCTTATTCCGAAAAAAAATTATTTTTTTTTTCTGTCACTCCGTTTTCGAGATATTGCCCACTGTAGGGTTTTCAACGAAAAAAAAAAGTTGGTTCCACTTAATTGCATATATCTCCAGAACCAACAACAGGAATCGAACAAATGATATATTAAATAAAAGCTAATAAAATTTTTTACAAGCAATGCAAACACTATTTTTTGGTCGAGTTGTTAGTTTTGACGGAATAAATTCAATCTTCGGGGATTTTTTTTATTTTTCAGAAAAATTTCCAAAAAAAGACCAAATAGTTGCAAATTTCGTTAAGAAATCAAAACATTTTAGTAGTTTTGATATTTTTTACTAAAAGCCTTTAGTTTTCCAAAAAAAAAATAAGCTTTTGTTGAAGAAAATCTATTGAGAAATGAAAAAGTTGTGATTAATGGAACGAAATCACCCAAATTTATTAATTATAAATTTATCAATTTATGCATTTGGACTTAGTTTATTGCTATAAAAAAAAAATGAGAACTTAAGGTTGTTGTAATAAAATCATATATTCTTCATTTTTTTTGTTCTTTTAATAATTTACATTATTTAAATTGTATATAATTATTATTAATAATTTTTATTGTTGCATTAAATCATTTATAATGTTATTTACATTGTAAATAATTTTTATTTATCATTCAGAAATTCAAAATGATTAGAATTCTTGTTTTGTCATTAATTTAATTCGGGATCGGTTTCTCTAATGAGAAACCAACAATAGTTACTACCTTCGGTCAGCCGTACATTCCCAAATAGTGGCGTTTGTTTATTGATGGCAGTATTAAATATGAATAACACGACTGGAAAATATATTCTGATATCAAAGTCGTTGGTACACCACGTCGTTGGTAAACCACTATTACAAAAAGGACTGGGCAGAAAGAATTGAGTCGAAAGTTGGATAGAGCAACGTCAAAAACGTTCCACTCGTCAAAAAGAAAACATAATTCTCCCACCGCTGCACATCAAACTTGGACTTATGAAAAACTTTGTCAAGGCGTTAGACAAAGAAAGCAAATGCAAATGCTACATAGTTATTTGAAAACGATTTTTCCAAATCTTTCTGATGCCAAGATAAAAGAAGGTGTCTTCGTTGGATCGCAAATAAAAAGGTGTAAAGCGATCTTCAATTCGCAGAACTATTGTCACCAGTTGAGACAGCGGCGTGGGATTCTTTTAGGACGACTGTTTCTAGCTTCCTCGTTAACAATTAAAGTGAATCTTACGAGAAAATAGTCAACGAGTTGCTCAAGAACTATAAAAAAAAAGAAACAGTTTCGATAGTATCGTAAATGTAGACGTCGAATTCCGTTTAAGTTGTGACCTCTTCTACTTTGTCTTTTTGGTCCGATTGTTTTGTTCATTATGCACGTATTTTTATTGATCTTCCAAAAATTAACAAATAAATGAATAACACCCAATTATGGACTGCTTATCGAGGCCAAAAAAAAGAAGAAGTTAAAAAGCAAGTATGATTAAATGAGCAAGCAAAAAGAAACAAGCAAAATTTAAAATTTTTTCGATCATTTTGTTAAGTTTGACAGGTTGAGTTCATTGACTTAGTTGAAAAGAAGGCGAAGCAAATGCACTTTCCATTGGAGCCACTTTCGTCTATGCCCGATATATAGTTTGCGAGCTACAGTCAGTTTAACTACTAATTTCAAGTTAAAATTAAGACCCCGATTTTTAAAAAATCGTATGGTTACTATATTTCCCGCTGAGCACATGTCCTTTCCTCTCATTGCTGTCTGATATTTGGTTTGCGAGCTACACTTTCGTCTCTGTTCGATGTATAGTTTGCAAACTACACTCGCTAGTGCTAGTGGGATGTGGAATCCAAATTAATTTGCATTAAAAACAAAAATTAAAATTGTACGCCATCTATTGGGTAAAAGCATAAAAAGAAATATGATCCAACTCGTTTTTTTTCATAAGTGTTAAATCTAAGCGGATCACAGACCCATTTCGTTAAATTTGACAGATTGAGTTCATTGACTCACTTGAAAAGAGGTTCATGACCTCTGGTTTCAAAATAGTATACTAGAACAGTAGTGCATACATAAACCCAATGCGAACTAATGCTTACAATGCTGCCAAAGCGAACCAATCAGTTCGTGCAAAACCAAAGCATACAAGCATAAACAACGAAAGAAAAACAAAGAAAGCAGCAGACACACAAGCAGCTGATGATTGATTTTCTTATATAAAAACATGCATTTTTCTTCTTATATTTTACTTTTTTGTGACTTTAATGTAATAGTGACAAAATCCAAAATTAGATATTCATTCAGCGCAGGATATATCTGATATTTAAGTATATATATTATCTTTGAACGAAGAGTATTAAAGGCAGTAGGTATACCCTAAAGTATTCGCCAAAAACGTTGCCTAATGACCTTGAAAAAATCTGTTAAAACGATCCCATACAAACCATGCTGTAAGACGTAATTCTACGTCAAAAAAAATAATTTGTCTGGCCCGCTGTAGGGATCGAACCCAGGCCGACCGCATTATATGAATATGTTATATTTATTGAACCTATTATGTATTATAATTATTTCATTAGATTGTTAATATTTATGAATTTTGTTTTTTTTATTAATTAAATTATTATTATTATTAAAAGAAAAGAAAAACACAAAAACAATAAAAAAAAAATATTTTTGTCAACGACCGCTGTGGGGTTCGAACCCAGGCATATTTAGTACAAACAAATCAAAAACAAAAGCAGCAACTATTGTAAAACTGGATTAAGAAACAACACACACACATACATACAAAACACCTACGCACAAACTATTGACAACTACCCAGTAGGCAATTAAACCAGCGCTCTTCATACGAAGGCCTGCAAATACTGCTACCTTTGAAGACACAACACATGCTTTCTTCGCTGCTCTTGTGAGCACTTCTTGAAGGCCTTCTTTTTCTGCAGAAAAGTCAGCACAACAAATCTTTTTTCCCTTCAAAAACTGACTTTTCATATACTTCAGAGCAACTTTTTCGATTAAAGTAAGAATAGATATCAGTTTATAAATTTGACACAATAATGGCCCTTCTTACTGCTTTATCAAAGATTATAGATTGAAAATAATCTGACTTAAAAAAACATAGGAGAGAAAATAAAATCATAGAAAATATAATAAACAGAAAAAGGTTTAAAAAGAAAATATTTTTTCAATACTTTTTGTTTACCCTTTATTTAACCATTCTTAAGAAGTACTTCTATCAGGCCTCTTTAGAGTCGCTACAGAGGAAGGCCTAGAAAATTTGCTCGTTTCATATAAAAAAGCTTATAGGCTTGGATATGAGTGTGGAAAGTCTACAAAATCAATATGAAGGCCTGCTTTTGCCTACAGGGTAATTTAAAACACGTAGCCAAACTTCGATTGATGTGACCTTTCAATAATAAAGGGTGTCTCAGTAAGAGTACACTTTTTAAATTTAGTGTTTTTATTTTTTTTTGTACAAGTGGCAACTCTGAAATTTCGCAGTTGGAACATATGCTTATTCCGATTATTAAAAATGAAGCGCTTTACGAAAGAACAACGCGTAATAATTGTGGAAAGTTATTACAAAAATTTGGAAAGTTATACTGGGACCGCTCTCAAACTTCGAACAACTTTCAGTAGAGAAAGTGCACCTAATGTGTCAACCATTCGAAGAGTGGTCAAAAAATTTGCGATTTTTTTCTCTGGGGTTTTCTGATATCATAGGTTTATGCAAATAAACCAGAAACAATTCCTGAGCTCAAATGTGAGATCCGACGCGTCATCGATAAGATACTGCCACATCTCTGTGAAAAAGTCATCGATAATTTCACGAAATGATTAATGGTCTGTCATCAGGGCCGTGGAAGCCATTTGTCGGATATTTTATAACATACTTAATCAAAGCATGTCTTCTTCACAATTCTATAAAAAAATCACAATTCTCTCAAAAAATATGCGTTTTTATTTTGAAATAAAAAAGTGCACTCTTACTGAGACACCCTTTATGATTCACAACTGGTTTTGAATGTCAAATGGTTAAGTAAGCGCATATTGTTGCAACTGGTGTGACTCGTGGGTGACCGGTGAGCTTGTAGTCGGACCTTGCACTGATCTGCTTTTTTCGTCTACCCTTCAACTGAATGAAAAGTTCTGCCTTTGCCTGCTGTGCTGCCTCGCTTCTATAATCCTTTCAGCTACCCTCACATCAGAGTACTTGGCATATCTTCTATTTGCTTCGCCGCCTGAGTTTTACCTCAGCCTTTGATAAAACCACGTCACAGAATATTTTTACATTGTTATGGATTCGCAAAATTGTTAAAAAATTTAAATTTATTTTTGGTAAAATGACAACATAATTTGTTTTCTTATATTCTCTAGAGGACGTAATTATTTAATACAATCACTGAACTTGTATTCCAGGGCGCCAGCACTATACATCTGAAATCGGTAACACTGCAATTAACTTGCATGACTTTTGACTGGTATTTATTAAATGTTCGTTAATCTGCTTGCTTGCTCTCTTGACATACAAATAATGTTTTCAAGTAACAATAAAACTTAAGCTTACAAAACGTATAATTGCTTTTATTTATAGAAATAAATTGCTTGGCAACATATTTTCGAAAAGAACTGTAGCGTGAATTAAAATAAAATTACTTACTACCCAGCCATAGTCGACCAAAATTGGCCAAAATTTAACGCTCTCCAACCAATCGAAAGAGGTATTTTCAAACAAATTAAAAGCAGGCATTTAATCCGAACAAATGTTAAGCCAGATGTTGCCACACTTTTGGAAAGGCCAACCAACCGCAAGCAACCGGATGGTTACCACAGAACAAGCAATTAATTTATATTAAATTAAATATTGAATTATTTATGCCGCATCTTTCGTGGTTGCTCTATTGACGCCAAACCTTATGAAAATTTCAATTTCATTAAAAGCAAAAACAATTTAAAAGAAAAATTAAAAATAAGCCAAAATATGCGCCAAAAAATTAAATGTTGCCGTAACTGACCCGCTACTGACCCGAAGGACACACAGTGCCTACACGGCTGTGGTAGTACAGTTGTTTTTTTTTTTTCGGCGGAAGGATGCTCTTAAATAATTTAGCACAATTTTCAATTTTGGTCAGTTAACTTGTGTCCGTGCGAGTGTGTCTGTTTGATGAGTATGTGTGCTTAAATAACCGCAAATTGAAAACGTTTTTATTAATGGCCACGTTATGTGTGCATGTGTGTAGCTAAGGGAGCTTGTTGTAGCAGAAAAAAAAAAAAAAAAAAAAAAACTTAAAAAGTATTCCACAAAATTTTGCAAAATTTTTTGGTCAAATTTTGCGGCATGTGCAGAAACGTGTTGCTGCTGTGCTAAGCAGCGCAGCTCAAAACCAACACATGGTTATATAGTATAAAGACAGCTTACACAAACACAGACACATACACAACCACGTGCATGCACAGAAGTCTTAATAAGCACAAATTTATTATATATCATTTGGTGGAGCTCTTCTACGTTCTGCTATGCTAGGCTTGGCTAGCTTTAAACTTTGAGGTGGAAAGAAGACAAAATAATGGCCTTTAATAGACTACGAGGTAATGCATAGCTGTTAACGTTGTTAAAACAGTACTGAAGATGTTTTAAGGTAAACTTTTTATGGCTTAAGAGTAAATTGAGAAATACAAAGGAAATGACGTGAACTTAAGTAGATATAAGTACTGCACATCTATAACAAAAAGCTATAGCTTCGTACACATGAAGGTAAACAGAAAACCGAGAAAAGCTGCAACCGACACGCCCACATAACAAACAAAAAAAGTTTTACACAAACAATAATAGTGATAGTGATAGTGATAGTGATAGTGATAGTGATAGTGATAGTGATAGTGATAGTGATAGTGATAGTGATAGTGATAGTGATAGTGATAGTGATAGTGATAGTGATAGTGATAGTGATAGTGATAGTGATAGTGATAGTGATAGTGATAGTGATAGTGATAGTGATAGTGATAGTGATAGTGATAGTGATAGTGATAGTGATAGTGATAGTGATAGTGATAGTGATAGTGATAGTGATAGTGATAGTGATAGTGATAGTGATAGTGATAGTGATAGTGATAGTGATAGTGATAGTGATAGTGATAGTGATAGTGATAGTGATAGTGATAGTGATAGTGATAGTGATAGTGATAGTGATAGTGATAGTGATAGTGATAGTGATAGTGATAGTGATAGTGATAGTGATAGTGATAGTGATAGTGATAGTGATAGTGATAGTGATAGTGATAGTGATAGTGATAGTGATAGTGATAGTGATAGTGATAGTGATAGTGATAGTGATAGTGATAGTGATAGTGATAGTGATAGTGATAGTGATAGTGATAGTGATAGTGATAGTGATAGTGATAGTGATAGTGATAGTGATAGTGATAGTGATAGTGATAGTGTAGTGATAGTGATAGTGATAGTGATAGTGATAGTGATAGTGATAGTGATAGTGATAGTGATAGTGATAGTGATAGTGATAGTGATAGTGATAGTGATAGTGATAGTGATAGTGATAGTGATAGTGATAGTGATAGTGATTGTGATTGTGATTGTGATAGTGATAGTGATAGTGATGCGCTGGTTTCCTTAGTCTATTACCTGCAGGTTTTAAGTTTGTGAGATATGTTTTGCATTTACATGTGGGTACTCAATGAATGATTTTTAACTTTTACCTTAGTTCGTCGTCGTCTAGAGCGGCATTTGTTCATTATAGTATGACACAAACTAAATTTTTAAGATTGAGTCAACAGAACGCTTCAATAATTTGGGCTCGTTTTATTATTTTCGATAAGCTCGTATCGTTTTATTAATTTTATGTGACTTTATTTTGAAAACTCACTTATCAGAAGTAAATTCTGGAGATTTTCCATATATTAAAAATTTTATTGATATTATATATGTAAAAAATTTTTGATTTAAATGTAAAAAATTATATTTGAAGTGTTCAATATTGATTTTTTAGTTTTAAATCTATACTGAAAACACGAGTTTCTATACTTTTGATTTTCAATTGAAATTTTTAATTATAGAACCTTTTCTTTAAATCTTTATAATTTTTTATAAGAACTTGAATTTATTAGAAGGCATTTTCCACAAACATAATAATTCAATCTTATTAAAGCTATTTTGGGTTAATTTAAAATCCTAGTTATTTACTTTTGCAGAAAAAGTAATCATCACTATTTCGTACATTTTCATCACCATGACCAACAATATCATTAAAGCACATTTTAAAGCCACAACTAGTTGCTGTCATGTTTGCAGCATCTTCGTCTGTGTTATAAGTCGGCGAACATGAAGAAAACCAGGTCAGTGTACTTGTTTAATTTCAGACACACACACACATTCTCATATACCAATGTAATACAACGTCCCTAAAATTGCACTCTCGCTTACAAACACATCGACGTTGAACACTACGAAATAGTATTTTCTTAACTTGTGCTTCCAGCAAACAAGTTCATTTAACTCAATGACTTGTGCAGCGCTGTTGTTATTATTGTCGTTGTTATTATTATTATTATTATTGTTGACCTTGTTGCTTGTGCTGCATTTGGGTTATCATGCCATAGCATGTTTTTGCAAAACTGTAAAACTAATTAAGCTTCAGCACTTTGATCTCTCTCAAAGTACACCAGTGCGTATGAGCAACTTTATTTATTTTATTTACAAAATGACAATAAGAAATCATGAGAAAAAGTTGCTTAAACCCGTATTTTGTCACATTTTCTTTAAAACTCAAACATTTGCACTGTAAATGCTGTACAAAGAATGCATTGAGTTAAAACAGTGAAACCCTGCAGTTTAAAGAACACCGCAACACAGCATACAGCAGCAGCGACACTGAAACAAGCGGAAAAATTCAATTACTTACCAACAAATTGTTCTTAGCTAATATTGACACAAACGCCCAACCACTTTTGTGCTGCTCTTAGGGCGAGTAAAAAAAAATCAAAAAACTTATATCTATAGACTAAACGGCATGGCAAGCAACATCCATCCTGTCGCTGCAGCTGTAGCTTTTGTTGCTCACTCCCGTAGGATTTGCCAAAAGAAACGAATTTGTTGAAAGTCTAACAGAACGTTGATGAAACAAGCTGGGGAATACAATAATAAAAGATATTGACACTGACAGCTGCAGCACAAAAATAAAAACAAACAAAAAACAAAAACAGAATAGCGCAAACAAAAAACTAGTTCACAAAGCGCAGAAAGCACAAGCGGAGATATATACAAACTCAAACTCAAGAAAGGTTAAAATACACAAGCAAGAATACATAAAAAAAAGAGAAAAACACAACAAAACAATGTAATGAAAAATGAATTTAATCATATTATTTGGCAGTTTGCTGCAGCTAAACAGCGAATGTTGTAGAAAAGAACATGTAAGAAGCGCTACGGAGTGATTCAAGTGTGGACGCCGCTAAGCATGCAACGTTTTTGAACAATTGTTGCTATTCTATTTGTTGATTTACTCAATCGATTAGAGGCAAAAACGTGCTGATTGTACAACAATTAGCAAAGATTTTTTTATAGTGTTTTGACAGGGCATGAAATCAAAATAGAAGATGGTTTTTAAAAAAAAAATAGCTTTCCTAGAGTTGTTTGGTCAGTCAACAGCTACTCAAGACAGAAGTATATTCATTAGTTGTTTTTTTTTACGAAATATTAAGAATTCACGAGGGTTTCTCAAATTTTTAACCAAATTTAAGAATTTTTATGAATTTTATTTAAGGTACTATAACAGTGTGAAGCTATTAAAAACAACATCTTTTTTATTAATTTTTTTTTGCATAGTATTAATACATTATTTAATTAAAATTTATTTACATTATATACAGTTAAAGTCGAAGATATAAAAAAAATGTTTTTGTATTTGTTGTTTCTTTTCAAGAGGTCGTTGAAGTTGGCGTGTTTAAAAAAAGGTTGTAAGTTGGTTTCTCGTCAAAAAAATGTCAGAGTGCATTCTTCAGTAAAGGGTTGTATTTGAGCACTCTACCTACGCAAATAAAAAAAAACAACAAAACACAAAAAAATGGCATGCGTTGAAAAACAAATTTACAAAAAACCCCTGTTTTTGGCAGAATTTCTTAGAAATAAAAAACAAAATATAGAAGTTTCTCGGCTTTTTACAGATAGAGTGCTTAACAGGGTGTATGAACATCATAATGAATCAAGATTCATCGACATCGATAAAGCAGAACTCGAGATATCTTAGAAACCAATTCGAAAAAACTTGTTTCGAGAAAAACGCGATTAGATTTTTGTCTATGAACGATAATATATGAATAAATGCGCGAAATACGAATATAATGTATGTTATATCTTTTTTTTTATTTGATATTTTTTTCTAAAATTTCGTATACGCATTCTTAAGACCTTAAGAAACCAGATTCTTAAAACAAAACAACAAAATTATTTTTAATTTTTTACACACTGTAATAGAATTTTAAGCACAAATGTTGATATTTTGTAAACGGCCAGATTATAAACACAGAGTCTTCATTTGGTCTTGAAAATATTAATAGTATACAAGATAGAGTATTCAAAAAAGAAAAAAATTCAAACCTTTTCACTTCAAAACAACCGTAGAAACTAAGTATTTTATGTCTGTATCAGATTTTAAACGGTATCAATAGAATGCTATTCTTCAAACTTTGAAAAAAATATGTCGATGTCGATGTCGATGTCGATGTCGATGTCGATGTCGATGTCGATGTCGATGTCGATGTCGATGTCGATGTCGATGTCGATGTCGATATCGATGTCGATGTCGATGTCGATGTCGATGTCGATGTCGATGTCGATGTCGATATCGATGTCGATGTCGATGTCGATGTCGATGTCGATGTCGATGTCGATGTCGATGTCGATGTCGATGTCGATGTCGATGTCGATGTCGATGTCGATGTCGATGTCGATGTCGATGTCGATGTCGATGTCGATGTCGATGTCAATGTCAATGTCTCATCAGTCTTCAAAACTGGAAAACGTCACAATATAATTCCATTAAAAATTCTTTAGAATTTTTCCGCACGTTACTAACCTCTTATCTAAATTAATTTTCTATTTTCGAAATCTCTTTAAAAAAGGACTTGAAGTAACATTCAATATGCTTAGTAAACTGTTCAACAAGATGATGAATGATAATGAAATTTTATATGCAATAATTTCGGTTTTTTTTTTTTATTATATCAAATAAATGCCATTTTGTGGTACATAAACTGAAGCGCACATTTATAGAAAGACCATTAAATTGTGATAAAAAGAGAACGACAAGAAAATAAAACCAAGCAAGCAAGAAAGCATGATAAGGCACTGTACTGTAATGTCAAAGGATAATAATAACACACATAATCTTCAACAAACATAAACACGCACACATGAACTCTTTAATGCTAAACTCAATAAGCACACAAACATACACACACACAACCCAACGCAACGATATCCTTTTACAAATGATGGTGTTTATTTTAAACATGAACTCAATGTCGTTGTTGTCTTTGCCACAAACGCATTTTTAAGGAATTTCAACAACACAACCAAACCACTAGCGTAAAATGCAGAGGACGAACTGCAGCGATAGCAATAAAAAATTAAAATAAAAAAAAATAATAAAAACAACCAAACAAATATGAGTGTTGGTTCATATTGATACACATCGGGGTATGTGTGTTGTCTACTCATGTGTGACAGTTTGTGTGGGTTTCTGCTCAAAAATCATTAAAATTTATATTCAGCTGCAATTTGTAACCAAAAACAAACACACAGACAACAAGACAGAAAAAGACAACCATAAAGACGGACAGACTAGCAAAACGCTTACCATGAAAACAACTCCATGAAAGAGCTTACAAGTGCAAAGCATGCAGATTGCAATCGAAAATTTATATGTATGAGTGCGATTGTGTTTGCGCTGTTTGTGTGCGCGTCAGTATCAAGAACAGCGATTATTTCTTTAATGCAATTTTAATGCCATTTAATTAGATTACAAATTATACGATTACGTTATTGAGCGGAGAGAAAAGCATTCATTGAAGAGTAGCATTCAATGGAGAAAAGCATGAATAGCATCATCATCGGTTGCAGTTTAACAGCTTAACGATTTTGAGTTTCAACGCATTTGATGTGTAAAAAAATGTTTTTTACATAAAATATAAGTAAGTGTCTGAGAAGTGTTTTTATTGAAGAAATTTAAAAAAAAACACAATGTTACAAATTCAAGACAAACTAACGTCTCATCTCTTAAGTTTGCCAAAACGTTTGTTAAAACATTTTCAATGAAAATGCAAGGAATTATAAAAGCGCTAGGATATCGGTTATGGTACGAAAGTTTAGATCAGTTCTTTGACCGCATGACTAAAATAAACAAATAATAAATTTCATTGTCAGGCAGCGGTATAATTTACTTTAACAACGAAATAGCACACTTATTATGCAGAATAACAATTATTTTATGCCAGTCAAGGCCAGCCCGTTAGATATTCTTTGCTTTTATGTTAAGAAAAATAAAGACAAGAAACTGAAGATATCGCTCGACGCTTCAAGATTATTTACCGCCGTCGCATTGATTTATAATTTAGTGAGTTTATGCGCTTCGATTAATGTTATAAAACAAAAATTAACGATGAGTTTTTGGCTTTAAAATGTTGATCATTAAAAATGTGATTACGTTTTAATTGTACATATTATCGAACGTAAGTAATAAATAATTCTTTAGCATCATGATAAAAATAACAAAACCATTTATGATGTCTTTAAGCAGCTAAGGAGCTAGTTAATACATCACCGCTGTATGAGTTTTTTTTTATTTAAAAAAAATTCGGGTGGCTTTTAAGTCGTTCTTTCTGCTTTTTTTAATACCTTGAGATATTTGGTATTTCTGCAATCTCACTACTGTGTATAACTACTCTTAATTAATCTGAAAATGTTGATCGGTCTTCCAAAACTTTAACGTCCCTTAATATAATTTTGAACATGGGCAACTGGTTTTTCCATCTCATTCAAGAAACGGTTTTTGGGGATGTTTAAAGTTCATCATTTAAAGAAGGAGTTATGAAATTTTTTTTAGAATAACAAAGTTTTATTTATCATCATTTATCACAAAATATTTAAATTTTTCTTTAGTGTGACAAAGTAGCTAGCTATGTCGTTTATAATTATGCTTTTCTCATTAAAATGACCTAAAATCGAAAATAAACTTTAAAAAGAAGCCATAAAAAAACTTTCGAACTTTTGTAGCACTCAAAACTTGGATATTTTTCTAAGTAGCGCATTAGAAACTTTAATGTTTTTCACAGCAACCATAAATTAAGCTATAAATAGATGTGAAGAAAACAATTCGAAATAAAAGCTTTGCTGTTGCATTCTTTTAGGTGTTGGGAAAATTATCACGCCACTCATTTAGGAGTTCACGCATATTTTTAAAGCACTTGTTAGTAAAATGCTGTTCTGCACAAAAGTTTATTATTTATTTTTTATTTGTGCTGCATACTTTCCGGAAAGTTAAATAAACGTCCATTTACTTAATTTCCATCTACAAAAGTTAATGAAATAAAAACTAAATTTTTGAATAAAGTTTACTTTAAGCTAATTAAGAACAAAAATTAAATGAAAAAAGTTGTTTCTTTAATATAATTAAATGTAGTTGGTATGAAAAATTGTTGCAAACACTGGAGAACAACGAAGAGTTACATAAACAAAAAAAATATATTTTATTTAAAAACAAAATATAACTTAATGCAAAAACAAAAGCAAACTATACAGCAAGATGGATCGATTTGGTATGATAAAAAAATTCAGTCGGACACTGACTGAAAAGTTAGAAATTCCCTATGAAGCTCTTTTGGTGCTTTAAAGCCCCTTTTTTGGCCAAAAAATCAATATTTTTTCATATTATTAATTTTTTCTTCAGAATGCCTACCCAAGATAAACAAAAAGTAAAGATTTTAACAGTACACAAATATTGGCATAAAAAAGTTTTGAAATTTTTGGTATTTAAAAACTCTTTTGAGACCTCACAAATTCGATATATCATCGATTAACCTATATTGAAATTTTTATTGTATGGTTTAGTTTAGTCAAAACTAGGGTTCCCAACTGTCCCGGATTTCGCGGGACGTCCCGCATTTCAGCTAATTTTTTAGTGTCCCGCGACGACCCCTTGCCTTTTGTCCCGCATTTGAGAACTTAAGATTGTTTATATCTAAATTTCCAATTTGACATGAAACATAGTTTACTAAAACTGTTTAATTTTATTATCAAATTGAATTTATGATTTATTTTTCGTACATTTTATTTATCAAAACGTTTTTTATTTATTTTTTGATTTTTTCATGAATTGGGCAAGAGTTGGAAAGAGATCTAAACAATATCAAGGAACCAATGCGATGGTGTAAAGGCATCGTTGATACCCTTAATTTCTCAAAGAATAAAAGGAAATATTTAATAAAACAAAAAATTGCATCTAATGTTGTCCCGCATTTTTGAGCCAAGTCCCGCATTTTCGATGGCTCCGTCCCGATTTTGTACTTTCCAGAGTTGGCAACCCTAGTCAAAACTGAGTATCTGTGTTTATAGTGCAAAAACTTTGAAACTGTGTTAGAACTTGCCAACATGTACCTAAAGTCTTCGCACTCTGATTTTTTGCAAACATATCTATAGACATCTAGCCTGTGCTTGAATTTTGACTTGATTAGAAAAAAGTAAATGCAAAATTTATGGCGGTAGTAATAAAAGGCAGCTCTCACTCTGCATAATTAACATAATTTATGAAAAACCAAGAAAAATAAGCCTCAAAAACACAAGCAATTACCCAATGGCTGCATTAGTAATGAGCTGAGTTTTTATGCTGAAAAAAATTAAACAAATTGTTGTTGTTTGTTACTGTTGTTAATTTCTTCTTGTACCAAAAATACTTTAATTGCACCCAAAATTTCTGATTCCTTCCACCCCCTGCCCCCCCCCCCCCTACTACACAACAAAACAAAATTTACCACCATTTTATGAGCATTTCGCGATTTTGCCGCTTCGCTTTGTTTTATTTTTAAATAAATAACATTAAATTGCAATTTGTATTTGAGCCAAAAACAACAGTAACTGACATTTAGAGCGTTTTGAGCTTGCCAAATATTTGCAATATTTGAATGCCTAAAAACAGGCAACTAAAAGGAAACGAAAATAACTAAGCAAGAATACATAATATATGAAAACAATTGTACAAAAAAAATACTTTATTTTGATTGCGCGCCAAAAGCGACGACTAAAAGAAGATAAATGAATCACAACAACAGCATTAAAAAAAAAGTAGGCAACAGGGTCAAGAGGGGCAAAAAATATACAAAAATGAAAAACATAAAAGATACAAAGTCAACAACAGCAAATATTGGCACATTATAAAAGGGAACTTTAGGCAGTTGGCCATAAATTTGCTTAAATTTTAGGTAAGTAGCAAGCCAGGCGAAGAACAGAAAAACGCACAAATTGAGCAAAAGAAGAATGTGCAAAAATGGGTCAAGTTAGAAAGACAGGAAAGACCTGCTACAAACACAATCTTGCAATAAGCTACTTTTAAGATGTTGAAATCGAGGCTTTTTTTTAGTTGCTTAAGATTCTGGACATCGCACAATTGTCGAAACAGGCTAAAAATTTATAGACCTATAATTTCAACATCAAGTAGTACTAAATTAATATAATGCCCAATGAAAAATGTCCAAAGTCAGTCCAAACAATTTAAGTAAAAAAAAAAACAATAAGAATTTGTAATATTTTTTTTATTTTAATTAAAGTCGCAGAGCCTGGCAATAAACTTAATCAGTTTGCTGTTTGGTTCAAACAAAACAATATATTTATTCAAACTTTCTTTAACCATGGTAGGCCACCACCTACCATTGAACAGTTTTTTTTTTTTAATTTGATTTTGCTTATATGAACGAACATATTGCAAAAATTTCAAATTTCAACAAATATTACACCAACAAATATAACACTCACATTCTGTCCTATTAACCAAATAAACTTTTTCGGAAAGGGGAGAAAAAATAAAAATACACGTGTATCGTCGATTTTCATGTGCACGTCAGGATTTTTTTTTTTGTATGTTTAAAGTTCTCTGCTGAAATGGCTCCATATATTTGTAGGAAAATTTTAAAAGTATAATGATAATCTGGTTTCAAAATAGGTATCGGTTTTTTGTACCAGTTTCAATTTGTTAAAAAACCGAATTTTTTCCCTTATCTTGTTAATACCTAAATATTTTATGCCGTGATTTCAGAAATGCATTTTTTTCCGGTTGCGGCTTTTATTTTTTTAATTAATTTTTTTCACATAAGTAAAAATTAAAACCGATATGAAATTTACTATCGAAACTTGGCCTTTTATTTTGGCGTTTGTAAGCATTTGTCTCAGTATCGCTATAAAGCGCTTTTCAATAGCTGCAATGTGGTGGAACCTTTCGCCATGCTCATCGCTATGAGCTCCTAAATCATCAGGGAACAAATCTTAATGATTGTGAAGGAAGTAGATCTTTAGCGATATCAAAACGCCCATTTCGCCACATGCCAAAATCATTTCTTCGACAATATTTTTATAATTGGCAGCTCGTTTTTTACCAAGAAACTGCTCAATAACGGCAACTGTTCCTTTTCATGCACGTTGTTCAATAGCATTAAATTTTGAGGTGAATTCATCACTTGCAACTATTTTTTTTTATCTGCGGACCATTAAAAACACCTTAAATCATACACATCATTGGAAAGAAATTAAATTACTGAATGACTACTTAAAAATGACCTGCATGGATCTTTGCATGCAGTGGTGGCAAAATGATTTGCGATGGTTGCACCAATGGTAGATGCTCTATACTTTGTTCTCCTAATTTGTAGCATGTGCTCGGCTGCCACTTAAATTCAGTGTAATGCTGATCCCTTTTGTGACCTTCCCATGTGGTCAGGCCCATGTGGACACAAAAAGAACTGGTGGGTTGGAAATCAACGCTTAAGAGTCATGAGTAATCCGACCAATTTCAGATCGCAGCATACTTTCCAATTGTGGTCTTGGTATTTTATTTACTCTAATATTAGTTTCATGCCGTCGTATGTTTTTTTGAGGCAAAGCGGAACAAATGGATGTTTGTTACCAATATAAAGCAGTACGACTTGAGGCTGCTGACTGATGCATCGATCAAAAGTCGCCACTCTTCTGAAATATGATAATAACCGATTTCTGCAAACATCGCATCAATATCAGAAAAATAAGCCAAGTTTTTTTCCTGATCTTCGTGCAATTTAAAAGATTTGTCATATGGAAAAGTGCTATCACGATCATGAGCGGCCGTTATTTTAAAAACAACCGCCACTATGTTCCACTGGTTAAAGCGCCTCGTACAAGGTCGTTGAAGTCGGCTTGCGTTACTTAATGCGGCGCTGCAGTACCAAATTCACTGCGTGTTGGTACAAATTCCGATACTTCTAGACTCTCGCCCTTCCCATTCGATGCAAGCAATGTTGATGGCAGTGTTAATGATGTTAGTACTGCTGTTGGATCTCCTTCATGTATTTCGGGAATTTCATCAAAAATTTCCACTGAAGCTGCTGTACATTTCTCTGGTGTGTACAGAACCCCTGGAATAACCGATTCTACATTAGCATAGCAAATTCTGTTGCAGCAAAAGTATTGGTATCCTTTTGTGTGAGTATAAGTTACGCAAAAGTAGAACAATTCATTGCAGTGCTCCGTACGTGGTAGCCAAATTGTCGATACAGCGTACTTTATTGTTGATCTTCTATCAGTAAACTTGCATAAATTTCTATAGCAATAGTCGCACACGACTTCAGGAGTATACCACAAGTAAGGAACATAACCAGTCTAGAAATATTATGAAACAAATTAACCACTGTTTTCAAAATATTTTGCATATTTTTACTAGGCACGAATAATCCACAAACGTAAAAATAGTTACTTCGAGTCGAACACTGCATTTTTTCTAAGATAAAATATAAAGAAATACGTTTTCACACAACGGAACTTAAAACAGTAACAAAAAAAACAATCTGACGTGTACATAAAAAACTGCGATACCCGTGTTTTTTTATTTTTTATCCTCTTTCAGAAAAGGTATTTTCGGTTCAAAGGACAGAACAAAAGCTCATTTTTGTAACGCGGTGTAATGATTAATTTCTTCTGACGATTTTTTAGGTGTAGGCAAGCGTGGCTCAAAATCATACAATATTCACACTTAACATAATTTTAAATACATTTATCTCGAAACCACTTTTTCGCGGTTGGTTGTAATAAGAATTTATCAAAAATTTCGTCCGATTTGAATAAGTTTGGCATGCTTTGAACAGCAGTCATTCTCATCGGTACTAAAGTCATGAAAATAGCTTCAAAAATCAACGTTGCAGGACTATTATTAAGCCTTGAAATTTAACTGTTTTTGTAAATTTATAAATTGAAAACAATTTCTTGACTTGGATTTCTTGTGGAATACCTTTTTTGTGGTTCTGTTTTGACATGACACCCAAAAACAACAACAATAATTACACTAGTCTACAAGGTCTTCAGATGTCACTCAAAATACATTTTTTGCATTCGCACCTAGATTTTTTTTTTCCAGAAAATGTATGTGCAACAAGCGATGAACAAGGAGAACGTTTCCATCAAGACATGCTTAGAATCGAAAAGCACTATCAAGGGAATTGGAACGAAAGCATGATGGGTGACTACTGCTGGAGTCTTATACGAGAAACTAAGACCTTCTTTTAACTCTTCAGTCCAAACCAAAAAACTTGCTACCTGAAAAAATTTGCTTTTTTAAAAGAAAATGTTCTTTGGAGAATTTAAGCAGAATGGCTTAAAAACTTGTTTTAATTTTTGTAATTTTTTTCCAAACTCTATCATGTTGTTATTGGCATATTAATGAAGAGAATTCAATATATAAAATAACATCAAATTAAAACATATGTGAAACATAGTTTCAAACATTATGGAAAATACGGCCAAATTTCAAAATTGTTAATCAAAAATTTCAAATTTCAAATTTAGATTTAAATATCTCAGAGAAGAAACCCGACATTCAAATGGTTAGTACAGTATTAGATAGCATATTTAATTATCTGTCAGATGACTTACAAATTATTACTTTACATGGAACAGTTTAGTTTCTAGATAAGAAAAACTGGATCAAAATCTAAAAAATACAAATCACCCTGTATCTCAAAAATTCTACCTATTAGGAAAAAACTGAGTATAGGCGTAAAAGCAGCGTAAAAAAGTCTTATAGAAAAGTAGTTCAGGTCTCTGGATAAAAAAATTTCCCTAAATTTGTGGACTAGTGTTATTAAATTGAGTTTGATGTTTTTCCTATTCAATAAGAAAAACCGTTTGTCGATATCTTTCAAAACTTTTTTAAAATTTAATACTTAGCGAGGCCAGTGGCATAGCGAGGGGGAAAAGGTGTCTATCATGCCTAAGGCGCCACTCGCATAGGGGCGCCAAATCACACTGGAAAAAAACACATACCTTGCTCCGGTAAAAATTTCTCTATTTTTGATAATAGCTATTTTCACTTTTTCAAATAAAATTTTCTTCAATTAGAATAAATTTTCACATTTTCGTAGAAATATTTCTTTACTTCTAGGAAATGGAAACATTTCAATGTCTCTAATAATGATAAGTATTTTTCTCGCACAAAAAATTTCTCATTTATAGAGAAATTTTATTGAAAATGAAAAACTTTTCTTATATTTTGATAAAAAATTCACTATGAGAAGTATTTTCTTCAATAAAAACAAATATTTTCTCAAAAAAAAAGTATTTTTCTCTAAAAATGAAATATTTTTCTATTTCATGGTAGCTTTTTATCATTTTTAGAGAATTTTTAGTATCGCAATTAGAGAATAGCATTCTCTGGAGCAAAGTCTATACCATTTTTCTCTAAATATTATGCCTTTTTTATCATATTTCGAGACACTTTTTTCTGAGTGCATTCTCAAGACAATCAGTATTTTACAAAAAAATGTTTTTTTAACCCTTTCAATGGCTTGCCTAGAATAATCATGGACAATTTTTTTAAGCTTATATTCCCATCATTTAAGCAATAAAAAGATTAAAAAACATCTCTATGATTTTTACATGAGCTGCTTTGCTTTTGGCAGGCTGTCTAATATAATGGACAAAACCACGATAACGTTGTATTATAATATTTTAGTTCAACTAAAACAACCGGAGACAAATGCAAATGCGTTATTTATGCAAATGTTATTATAAAAAAATAAATTATACTTTGCACACCAATCACATTAATCACTTCTTTTTTGTAAAATTTATTAACACGCGATATAAAAAAATTGAAGGCTTCTGTTGGGTATAAAATCGAAAATCTAACTAAGTTAAACGTTATATATCTCTCTGAAACTATTTTTGTCATGTTGGCACAACTTCATTTCATAGTACCAACCTATTTGATTTTAGAAAAGAGGTTGGAAAATAAAAAAAAAAAATTTTTCCGAAGTGTCCAATATAATGGACAAATCCATTGAAAGGGTTAACTTAATTAAGTTAGCCAACTGTATGTAGAGCACAAGCTATGATTATGTTTACTTTATGTAGCATAATTTGCTTTCTATAATCAAGCAAGAATCATAGGCAAAAATAATAAGGCAACTTTTGTAGATTGTCATAAAAAATGATTTAAAAAAACTGTTATACGTAAATCTGTAACACGATGGAGCGCCAGAGTGAAAGCGGTTTGCGTTACTTATAGAACTATAAGAAAAATTACTTACTGACAGTGTTGCCGTGACGGTTCTAGGCAAAGTATCCATAAAAAGGTCAGAAATGGATTCAAATGTAGCCACTTAAAAAAAAATAAGTATCCAGGTATCAAATTGCAAAAAACTATATTATATTCACTTTTTAAACACAAAAAAGTAGTTTTTGATTCTTATCTCAATCAATTTTCATAAAAAGTATTTAATTAGAAGCGGCATATACTGTGTTTACATGCAGAGTTAACTCGGAGCTTACTCGTAGTGAGCTCTGCATGTAAACAAGGGTTGAGTTGAGTTTCGTTAGACCCAAGAAAACTCCACAAAACTTGTTGGATTTAGCTGAGTACTATCTGTTAAAATCTTTTATCGTATTTTTCACTTAAAAATAGTAGCTGCAAGAGTCTGTTGAACAAGAGTCTATTGAGCTGCCAACAAACAATTTGCTCTAAACAAACTTGACAAATCTAACTCAATTCGACGTCTTGCTTGTAACCCTAACCACGGTTTTGCAAAATTACAAAAATACACAATAATGGCAATGCTAACAATAAAAAGCATATTTTCCCAGCAAACATTATGACTCTTAAAAGACTCTTTCAAGACTCATATAAATGAGGGTTCATCATCATAATGCGCTCAAAAAAGACTCTTTTATGAGTACATTTTCGTATGTTGTGGGCTCCAAAATATGATTCATATTTTTAACAGTTTTATGAGTCTTTTTGCACTCATAGTAAAAACGATTTTTAAACTCATATTTTAAACTCTTTTAAGACTCATATTGAGTACTCTTTTAAGACTCATATTGAGTACTCTTTTAATACTCATATTGAGTACTCTTTTAAGACTCATATAAATAGTCATTTTAAAACGAACATTTGTTGTAGTTCACTTCCAATGCATATATATCGCCACAAATAATTCTCCGAAAAGCGACGTCAGGATAGCATATGTACATAACGGACAGTTACAAAGTTTTATACAATTAAAATAAATATTCTCGATTAAGTTCTTATTTATTTATTAGATATGGTGCTTTTAAAATAATCCAATTCTATTCTCTCGTACAACACTCACATAGAAAACTCTTTTATGAGTCTTCTTTCTGATTATGAATATATCAATCAATATATGATCTTTTTAGGAGCTTTTTTATGAGCAATCATGTTATCGTCATATTTAGGACTCTTTAATGAGTGTCTTTAATGAGTACTCATAAAGCATATACAATAATGACTGTTTTAAGAGTCTTATTTTTGAACAATCATTTCACAGTCATATTAAAGACTCTTTCATGAGTCTTTTTAATGAGTCATCAAAAAACATGCATAAGAAACACTCTTTTTAGAGTCATTTTTGGAGAGCCTCAGAAAATGTTTGCAAGGTTCATATAAAATCAAAAAATTCTTATCTATCATTTGAAAAATTTTTCAGAAGAACCAAACAACTTTCTAAACTTAAAACAAAACCATATTTTTTCAGCATAATTTTGTTAATAAAATCGTTGATTTTTGTAATAGGACTGTAACATTTTGCATGAAAATATATTTGGATACGGTGCATCATAATCAATCAAAAACTCGATTTTGAATTTTTGGTAATTTAGGGCATTTTTGATTTCATATGACTATATTTTCATATAAAACTGATTTTTCAATAAAAGTATCCAAATTTCCACTAAGGCTAAATAATAAGTATCCATCAATTTTTTAAGAAAAAAAGTATCCAAATGGATCAATTTGTATCCAAACGGCAACACTGCTTACTGACTTAGATGGCGTTTACAACCGTTGATCGGTTTTGGCCTCGTCTAAGTATTTTCTCCAGACTCTTTTGTCGTGCGCTTGCTGGCGCCAGTTGGAAACTCCAAGCATTGTCAGGTTATCCAATGCCTGGTATTTTCAACGGAAATGCGATCTTTCTCTTCTGTGTTGGCAACAGCTGAATACCGAATCCAATAATTTTTTCGCTGGAGCTTCATCGTTCATTCCATTGACATGACCTACCCAGCGAAGCCGCTCTATTTTAATATGCTTGACTATATCGATCTCGGCATATAGCTCATACAGCTCGTGGCTTCATCGTATTCGGTACTCGCTATTGGCGCATATTGCACCTTCGATCTTGCGAAGGATTTTTCTCTCGAACGCTGCCAAAGCCCTTTCATCAGAGCTGCTTAACGTTCAGGTTTGTAATGCGTATAGTAGGACGAGAATGATTATTGACTTATAGAGCGTCAATTGTGTTCGTCGAGAGAGAGCTTTGCTTCTCAATTGCCTACTGAGCTCAAAGTAACACCTGTTGACAAGAGTTATCCTTCGTTTAATCTTAATACTGATATCGTTGGAAGAGTTAATACTGGATCCCAAGTAAACAAAGTCTTTCACTACCTCAAAGGAGGTGTTGTCAACAGTGAAGTGGTTTCCAAGACGCTGGGACAGTTTGTTTGTTGACACAAGATACTACGTTTTATTTGTGTTCATTGCAAGACCCATTTGACTCGACTCATTTTCTAGCCTGGAGAATGCTGCACTGATTTCGCGCGTATTTTGGCCAATGCTGTAAATATCATAAGCATACGCCAGCAACATTACACTCTTAACGAAAATTGTGCCGCTGCGTCTTAGGTCAGAAGCTCGGATGATCTTCTCCATTACTGTATTAAAGAAGTCGCACGATAAGGAATCACCTTTTTTGAAACCTTGCTTGGTATCGAACGGAAGGCAGAGGTCCTTTCCAATTTTCACTGCGCTGCTGGTGCTGTTCAGTGTCATGCTGCAAAGACGTATTAGCTTCGCAGGGATATTAAATTCAGACATGATGTCCTCATTGGACTGTCGAAGGCGGCTTTGAAATCGACAAAAAGTGTGTGTGTTGATTTGTTTTTCGAGGATCTTTTCCAAGATTTGTCGGAGCGTGAAGATCTGGTCAACGGTGAACTTTCCAGGTCTGAAGCCACACTGGTTAGCTCCAATCAGTAAGTTGACGATGGATATCTGCCAATAGATTGTTAACTAGATAAGAAAAATTAGCAAATGAAAATACTGCCACAAGTGCTACCAGAAATTAAGCTGCAATCTTATTGCAAAATATACCAAATTTAAATATCATAACTTTAGTCCATTTCTGGCATGAACTCTTTAAGAGAATTGTCAGTGTGCAGCTCAGATTACAATGCCCTAAAATTAATTTTAGAGCAGCGCTTCATGATCCCAATTAATTGGCGACTGAGCTTGCAGAAATTCGTAACGAGATTTGTGAAAAGGTCATCGAAAAGGCTAAGGTAAAAAATGGGGCCATCGAAATGTTGGCCTTACTGCAAAAACTGAAAAAATCTCGCGTTATGAAAAGCGTTTTTGATCGTCTGCAGCAGAAAATAAGTTCACGATTTACACGAGTAAGATATCTAAATTTCAAATTTTGGTTTTTACTGGACGTTGAAAATTTCTTAAGTCAGGACAATCCGGATAACAATCTTGAAAAGAATTGAAAAAATTTGGGTTAGTTTTATAATACATATTTAAATCAAAGAGAACTTCATGTCGAAATATGTGACTGCAATATGCTTCTTCGCAGTAGAAAAGAAATAGAATTTAAAATCTAACCTTTATAATCTCATATGGAGAAAATCTTTTCCCAAACCTGAGAGTGGCACTTAAAATAATGGTAACTATTTTATTATCAATGTATCAAAAAAAAACAAAAAACAAAAAGAAATTGGCCATTTCAGCCCTTGAAAGGACTTTGACCGAGCTTCTTATGATCAATTGTGTTGTGTGTGTAATTCAATCTTTTCACACCATTGACCGAGAACTGGACATACATGTTTTATGCCGACTCCAAACGGCTAAAGTTCATATTCTCAAGAAGCTTTACATGGCATTATTTACTCTCTGAGGTTTGCCATTGTCTACAGAGAGGTGGTGACCGATTAGAAAAAATTTTTATTGAAAAAAAACTTTTCGCCGCGGCTGGCGATCGAACCCGAGCTCCAAGCTTGCTAAGCCACACACTTAACCTGCATGCCACGCTCACCACTGTATCAGTCAGTGTAAAATTGATTAAGTTTTAAGATCAAATGGTAAAATTAACCACATTTTGAAGTTTTTAAAACTATTCATCCAAATGTAAAAATTTGTTGAACAAACATGCAGAAAATTAGAAATTTTAGTAGACTTAGTTCAAAAGGCAGAATTATTAGATCGAACAAGTAGTGTTCAAGATATGCTTAAATATATGCGACTTTATTTGAAAAAAGCGAGAAAACTTTTAAAATGGTTTATCAAATGGTAAAATTAACCACATTTTGAAGTTTTTAAAACTATTCATCCAAATGTAAAAATTTGTTGAACAAACATGCAGAAAATTAGAAATTTTAGTAGACTTAGTTCAAAAGGCAGAATTATTAGATCGAACAAGTAGTGTTCAAGAAATGTTTACATATCGTCGCTCGGATGACCAACTGACGTAACTAGCATTTTTTGCGAAATTGAGTTAATGATGCCAATGTATTTCTTTGGCAATACTCCACAATGTCAGGAAATTTTATAACTATGTATATATAATACAGGTAACCCGAAAAACGTAAATGGCTTTGAGTCGTATCTGACATATTACTAAAACCCAATCGTCACTAAGTGGCGTAAGTGACAAAAAAGTATTAAGTGGTGCACACAGGTGGCACTACCTGCCGCGATTGTGGTTTTATTTATAATTACACTCTTTGTATACTCTTTAATTCCTCATATCTTGCATATCAACTGTAACTGCAATAAAGTGAGAGCATAAATTTTTCATTATAAAAATAACTTGTTGACTGCTTAAAACCTGTTTAGTTGCCGATTTTATTTAAAAACGAGGTGTTGTTTTAATTTATTTTAATTTTTTTGAAGTGCTGGTTACATTCAAACTTCCATCATCAGCTCCTCAGACGATGAACCTCTTGGACAGGAAACATATTTTCGCTCATCATTAAGAATACATCCTCTGGACCGAAAGGTGAACATGCAATCTTGCGAAGTTTTTGGATGTAGAACAGTAGTATTTAGTTCTTGTTTCAGTTGCAGTTTCCTGATATGTTGGGACCATTTTGTTGCTGCAATCTTGAGTACTGCCTATCAGTATTCGTTTAAAAGATTATGAAGTGGATGGTTTTTCAAGAGAATTCATTATTGCAAAAACTTCGTAGAAAAATTGTAACGGGACTGAAAACTGGAAGCCATTTTATTTTTTTTTTTTTTAAATGAATAATGTTTTCTATTTTTAATATATTATTTACTTTAACGTTAGCACTGAATTTAAAAACTACTTTTTGTAATACTATGAACTAATCAGAAATGACTTTTTAAAATCTAAAATAATCGCAACTATTACCAAAAATTCTTTTTCTTTATCAAAAAATAAATTTCTTACTTTCTGCTGCTGTTTAAATTTTAATTTAAGATTCATTTGCTATTTTAACACACGTGCTTTTAGTTTCCAAATTAAAATCCTCGATATTATTTCCTCAATGACGACTGTTTCAATGAATTATTATTTAATTGTTATTTTTGTCTGAAATAAAGTTTGTTTTCAAAGGTTTACGTGTCAATTATTTACTTAAATTTTAAGAGCTCTGTCAGAGTCGTATCAGCAAAAACCCAAAAAAAATTTTTTTTGCAAGCTGGCGTATCTTTTCAAACATGAATTACACAAATTATTTAATACTCGATTCTTAATTTCTTGCAACCATATTAAATTATAAGTATTTAAGTTCGCAAATTTAAATAAAAAAAATTGTATTATTCAAGCACATACGACCACAAAATAGAAAAACACATAAGCAAAAAGTAAAAAGTGTTCTCCTGAACAATTACGAAAATGCAGATACGTCAGTTAGTCATCCGAGCGACGATATATATATACGACGTTATATAAAAAATCTTTAAAACAAACACGTAACCATAAAAACTTTTTTGCGATGTTCGTGCTTGAAAATGCAAGTGCTTGAAATGAAAATCGCCAATTCATCAATACTATTTTGAAATAATTTTAGCTGTCTTAAACCTATTTAGATGTAAAGGTTAATGCTTTGACTCTCTAAAATGATCATAATATACTTCAAGCTCTCTTAATTTTTATAGAGGTACTACTTATCCAAATGTTGTTTTACAGATTTAAAATTTTTTTTAAAATATACACAATTAAAAAACAATATTAAACCATTTGCATATTCCTCAATGTTAGACTTCTACTGTTCACATGTTATTGAAAATCTTTTGATGTAATACATTGTAGACTAATTTTTTTTATGTTTAAAGTTTATGTTTAAGTCAAACCAATGAAAATGGCTAAATACTTCGCGGACGTCACCATTATATAAAAATTGCATCCACCATTATTTATATGCCAGAAAATAATATTTACTCCTTTACACATGGTTTCAATAATTACATTTTGTGGCTGAAACCCAAATTTTAAAATTATAATAATGCAACTTTTTCTTTTTTTACTTATAAAGTTATTACGTCAAATAAAACAAAAACACTTTTTTAATCTGTTTTTACCTTTGTATTTGTATTTCTTTTAAATTTAAAAACAAAATGATGGACAGCTTAATTCATACACTCAGAAAAAAGCTTATCGGAATATGATAAAAAAGACATCATATTAAGAGAAAAATGGTATAGACTTTGCTCCAGAGAATGCTATTCTCTAATTTCGATACTAAAAATTCTCTAAAAATGGTAAAAAGCTTCCATGAAAAAGAAAACTATATCGTTTTTTGAGAAAAAGCTTTTTATTTTTGAGAAAAAATTTGTTTTTATTGAAGAATATACTTCTCTTAGTGAATTTTTTATCAAAATATAAGAAAAGTTTTTCATTTTCAATAAATTTTTCTCTATAAATGAGAAATTTTTGTGCGAGAAAAATACTTATCATTATTAGAGACATTGAAATATTTCCATTTCCTAGAAGTAAAGAAATATTTCTTCGAAAATGTGAAAATTTATTCTAATTTAAGAAAATTTTATTTGAAAAAGAGAAAATTTCTATATCTAAAATAGAGAAATTTTTTACCGGAGCAAGGTATGTGTTTTTTTCTCAGTGTAGTAAGTAATTATGGTTTTTGTGAATATTGCAAAAAGATTTGTTATTGTTTGCAGTAACATTTTTATTTTTAAAAATGACCTTAAATATACAACTATTTATATTTTTTGAAAAAATGACCGAGTTATTCACTTTCAGAGTCAGCACTTTCATTTTTGATTGATTTTTTTTTTCTATGTATTTCAATAGAATATAAAATAAGTACATACTAAAAAATTTTTGTGTATTTTAGGTACGAAAGTTTCTATGGAGTCAATTTTTTGGAAATTTAAGAAACTTGCACATTCTTATAGAAATCGAAATTTGTCTAATAAAATACTTCTAAACCAAGAATGTTACTTACCACAAAGGTATGTAACTAGCAAATTGCAATAACATATCTTTGAAAATTCTTGCAAGGCAAATTATTTATCTTACACATTTAAAGTGTTGGATGAATCTGAATTGGATGCGATGAGAAAAAAAGTCAAAAATTTGGGTATAAATGGTTAAATATAAAAACGTGACCACAAAGTTCCCAATAGGCAATTAAGCCAGCGCTGTTCAAACGACGACCTGCATTGACTGCTACTTTTGAAGACCAAACACATCCTTTCCTCGCTGTTTTATGAGCCTTTCTTGAAGGCCTTCTTTTTCTGCACAAAAGGCAGCACAACAAACTTTTTTCTCTTCAAAGACTAACTTTTCATATACTTCAGGGCAACTTTTTCGTTTAAAGTCAAAATATATATCAGTTTAAAAATATGACATAATAATGGCCCTTCTTACTGCTGTATCAAAGTTAATAGATTGAAATTAATCTGACATAAAAAAACATAGGAGAGAAGATAAAATAATAGAAGACTAATCGGGGTTTAAACCCCCCCCCCCCCCCCCCAAAAAAATTATTGTAGTACCAAGCAAAATAGTATTCAATCAAAGTGAGTCACAGGAAAAGCAATCACGTTTTATGAAATGAGTGAAAACCCCAAATGTATATTTCAAATCGATTCTGGTTGATGCATAATTTGCTAAATTAGTCATATTTTATTCCTTCAGACTGCACATTAAGTCGGATCGGTTTTGTATGGAGAAAAAAAAGTGAGCCGGACACCGACTCAAAAGTAAGAAGTACTCTCAAAAACTAGAAAATATTTTTTTTAAACACCTATTAAAAATTTATGTTTCTTGAAATTCAAATGAATTTAAGATTATTGGAAAAGTACTGAGCTCTTCTTTCTTTTGGTGTATCGTATGGTGTTGTTTAATCAAAACTGAGTACTATGAAATATGCGTTTTTTATAAGTGTTAAAAAAAATAAATATTTGAAAATCATGAATTTTGTACTGGAGCGCTATCTGGCGCACATTTTACTAACAACTGGTTAAAAGAAATCGATTTGCGAACCTAAAACTCATATGTACCCACTAATATATATATATATACCCACCAAAATTTGCCAAAATCAAACCGTAATTATGGCAATTAAATAATAATTGAGCTGAAGGAAGCTTTTGAATATCGGTTTCTCACATTTTATATAATTGTGGCACTTAGTTTTGTTTAAACCGCACCATACGATATATCAATGGAAAAGAGAGCTCAATAATTTTCCAATAAATTTAAATTCATGTGAATATCATGAAAAATACATATTGTACACGTCTTTAAAACAACCTCTCTTCGAAAATGACAAAATATGGATTTTTTGGGGTCTCAATAGAATTTGTAAGCACAAAAAATTGCCAAAATTTTTTTAAGGTGTACCATGAAAATCTTTAGTTTTTTTGCTTATCTTGCATTCTGAAGAAAAAATTTATTGTTAAAAAGATTCTGACCACTTGAAGGGTTGTTGGCAATACTTCGATTTGAGTTATCTTTTCAACTTCTAGTATGGAGGAAAATTGAAATATTTGGAAACAAATTAATTCAAAAGTAAGACAAATTAAAAAAGCCTTAATTTGAGGAAAATCGGTTGAATCACTCGCCACTGAAAAAATCAAAGAAATTTGCCGTTAAATTGTTATTTTTCGTACTTTTATAAAGTAATTTTTTAAGCATCGATAACACAAACTCTACAGAATTAAGTTTATAGTGAAGTCATGTGATTCATTATAAAAATAATTCCGATTGACTTGCGAAAGTGGAGGAAAAAATTTACAATTTCTAATTTTCCATGGTTGTTTCCAAAAACCGTTTCATAAAATTTCTCTAAATTTTTAAATATTATCCGATCTTAAGGAATTATGGCTTATAAGGTAAAAATATGTTGGTTTAATTTTTCTTCTGTTCGCCCATCCAGTGACATAATATAGTTATATGCCTTATTCATAATCTTCAATTGGATTTTCAAAATCAGTTTCATGAAAATCCCTCAAAATCGCGCAAATATTAACCGATTTTGGAAAAGTGTAGGTAAGACCTACCGTTAAAAAATATATTATTTCGATTTCGTCAGCATTTGCGCATTGGACAAGTAATACCAAACGATTTTTTCAAATTCAGACTCTTTGTTTTTCATCCCAAGGTGTCAGAAATTTAGCGGTTTTTACTTTTGGAATTGAGCATAATTAGTGCTCACTAAAGGATGAATTTTAAAGCAAGTGCCAGCCAATTGGGTATTTTTACAACGAAGTGATGTATGGATGAAAAATTTTCACTGCACTCAAATATGTTATAGAGTTTGCTCCAGAGAATGCTTTTCTCTAAATGTGGTACTAAAAAATCCCTAAAAATGATAAAAAGATTCCATGAACAAGGGAAATATATAAAAATATATCGTTTTCAGAGAATAAGACTTTTTTATTTTTGAAAAAAGATTTCATTTTATTGAAGAAAATATTTTCGCACAATGAATTTTTTATCAAAATTTAGTGAAAATTTTTAATTTTCCTTTAAGTTTTCTCTATAATTGAGAAATGCGAGAAAAATACTTATCATTATTATAGACATTGAAATATTTCCATTTCCCACAAGTGAAGAAATATTTATTTGAAAATTTATTCTAATTGAATTATCGAAAATAGAGAAATTTTTTATCGGAGAAAGGTAGGTATTTTTCTGAATGTGTGGGGAGAAAAATATTGAATTTTTGCTGACCTTATTGGGACCCGAGTAAAAATGAAAATATTTTAGCTCAAGCCTTATAACCTTCGTACAACTGCCAAATAAGAAAAAATCAATTAAACGGCCTAAAACTGGTGCTTGCAAAATATTTTAGCCGAAGAGATCCTAAACAACATTGAAACCAGTTTATTTTAAAATGACCGCTAATACTGCTGTTCAACTTCTGTACGGATAGAATGTCCTGACAGTGGCCGTTTTAATTAAAAAAAAAAAAAAATATGGTGCTGGCCATTAGTGCAAAAATTGAACGCACTAACCGCTAGAACTCAGCCGATGTAATTACGTAAAATTGTTTTTATATATAAGTTCTACATTTGATAAAACCCCCCCCAAAAAAAATTCCTGGTTGCGCCCGTGCAACCCACAATATTAAAAACACTATTAAATGTTCATATTTGATGAATGAAACTTCGTGTGGGAACGTTTTATATCAAAACTGCGGTGTGCACAAAAAATTGTCGTCATCTGCGCACCAACACGCCCACCTACCACACAAACCACATTAGTTAAACCTCTATTACTTCTATAGGTACAAATAATGCATGGATTTTTAAAGGAAGTTACGTCTATTTGTTTAAGGCCCGTTAACTGATCTCCGAAGTTTAAATTCCTTAATCTCAGATTTCGTAAAGAGAGTTTAAATTTTAAACTCAGTTAAAATTATTTTCTTAACTTATCTCATTTTTATCGGCAGTTTACTTAAACTCTGTTTAAAAATTTAAACTGAGATGAAAAAACATATTTGAGCGGCACTGTAGTAAAAATTTTACAACTTTGACGTAGAACATCAAAATATTTCAAAAATTTTTGATAAAATAATGCAAATTGTCAGTTTTATTGGACATATTTTCGATACATTGGATATATTTTTTTTCAAAACTTAAAATATGTTTGTTTTTTGTTTATTGTTTTGATTTTAATGAAGTATGATTTTTTTATTTTTTATTTTTTGTTTATGATTGAGAATATTTCCAATGTTCTCAGAGAATTTTTAACAAAATCTAACAAGGAAAGGTCCCCAGGTGACAGTCTCCGATTTGAATGATTTTCGGATATGTGATAGAAGACAAAAATCTAAGGTCGACGTATTTTTTTATATGTGCTCAATCGATGGTTAAGGGTGTCAAACTCGCGTTCCAAAATCAGCGAAAATTTCGTTTTTTTGCTTTAATTTCGCTATTTTCCATGGAAACATTTACAAATTTGGTACCAAACGAAAGCTCTTACGAAACCACACACGATGGCATCAATTTTACATAAGAAAATTTTGTTGTAATTTTGTTGTTGTAATTTTTAGTAAAGTTTAGTCGATATCGCAGAAGTATGTTGACACAATTATTTCATATTAATTTATGTTGGATTTAAGGCAATTTTTAAACTTACCTTTTTTTTGTTTTTTAAATTTTTTTACTGTGTATATTAAAATTTTTGTTTTATTGAAATGCATTTATTTATTTTAGAGAAAACATTTTATTACACTAAAAGTACCCAATATGGGTATCAAAAATTTTATTTTCTTATGGCCTATTCTTATGTTTAAATATTTTATCAAAAAAGTTGACATTTCATAGGGCTTCCATACAAAATGTGTGTTTTTTCTTGTAAGTCTCATCGCACCAGTAAACAATAGCTTTAATCATCCAAAGAACCAAATATGGACATTTTTACTATATGCAAAAGAAATGGAATGCATTTTTTCATACTTCTTTAAAAAAAATTTTTTGATTTTTAACAGTATAAATTAACAAGGGGGTACCCTTGTGAAAAGTGAATATTTAAGTCATTTTTACTTTTGTGCTTAACATCTGGTATTTAACACAATATTAATTAAAACACATTAATAAAGGGTGAGATTCAAAATTTTGAATTAAAAAATAATTAATAAAAACTTGCATTGAGTAGTACTTTTTTAAAGATCTATCAAAAATATAATGTTTTTTTTAAAAACCATATCAAATCGAATTTAAGCCGAAATGCACTTTGAAGGACGTGAACTTATTTAAAAATTAATGTTTTTTATTATAAAATTTAAATAAAAAAAATTAAATTCATATCTGATGAGTTATTCATTCACAAAGTTGATGTTTTGAAATTAGAACAAGATTTTTATGATTTTTACTGTTAAAAATCAAACAATTTTTTTTTAAAGAAATATGAAAAAATGCATTCCATTTATTTTGCATATCGTAAAAATGTCCATATTTGGTACTTTGGATGATTAAAACTATTGTTTACTGGGGCGATGAGACTTACAAGAAAAAACACACATTTTGTATGGAAGCCCTATGAAATGTCAACTTTTTTGATAAAATATTTAAACATAAGAATAGGCCATAAGAAAATAAAATTTTTGATACCCATATTGGGTACTTTTAGTGTAATAAAATGTTTTCTCTAAAATAAATAAATGCATTTCAATAAAACAAAAATTTTAATATACACAGTAAAAAAATTTAAAAAACAAAAAAAAGGTAAGTTTAAAAATTGCCTTAAATCCAACATAAATTAATATGAAATAATTGTGTCAACATACTTCTGCGATATCGACTAAACTTTACTAAAAATTACAACAACAAAATTACAACAAAATTTTCTTATGTAAAATTGATGCCATCGTGTGTGGTTTCGTAAGAGCTTTCGTTTGGTACCAAATTTGTAAATGTTTCCATGGAAAATAGCGAAATTAAAGCAAAAAAACGAAATTTTCGCTGATTTTGGAACGCGAGTTTGACACCCTTAACCATCGATTGAGCACATATAAAAAAATACGTCGACCTTAGATTTTTGTCTTCTATCACATATCCGAAAATCATTCAAATCGGAGACTGTCACCTGGGGACCTTTCCTTGTAAGTTTAAATTTTTTAAACCTAGAATTTCTGTGTTTAAATTTAAACTTGCCTCACCAAGTTAAACTTTGATTTTTTGAGGTGAGTTATCGGCGTTAAAATTTAAACTAAGGTTAAGGAATTTTAAACTTTGTTTAAGCTAAATTTTGTTTAAAATTTAGATCAGTTAACGGGCCTTAGTATTTTAATAAATATATAAATGTTAGGGTATTTCAAAGTTCATATTTCAAAGGGTATTTCATATTCGGGCTACACCGAATTTAGACTTTCTTTGCATATTTTATGATTATATATAAAAATCACATGTCACTATGTTGGTTTTCGCTTATATCCAAAATCACACATCCAATTTTAAAGAAACTTTGTGAATTTATGCGGGTGATTTGAGCTTGAACGATTGTTTTCGAACCGATAGGTGGCGCAGTTGTCGATTTTTACAAAAAGTTTTAATTATGTCAACGAATTTTTTTTTTAATTTTAATCAGACTTCACCACAAATCTGAATTTTCATCTAGCGCTTCAATGTTTTTTAATGCGATTTCAAGTATTTGTATAAGAAAATGGGTTTAAGTTAATATTTTAACATATCAAACATTAATGAAAATCAAAGGTTTAAAATTATTAACCAAAAAAGTAAACTTTGCCGGAAACTTTTAAAGAAAAATATGCTAAAAATGCCAACTATTTTAACATATCATATCTCATAAGCAACAATAGGCAACATATAAAAAGCACCACAAGAATCAAGCTGCGTCGGGTATTATAAGCTAGTATTTTATAAATTATAAAATAATTTTTTTTTTTATTTTTAACGCACTATTTTGTACATATCCCATCTAAATTTTAAGAAAACAAGAAAATACAAAAGGTAGGTGAAAATGTCGGCCCAATTTTTCAGGCATTTACTGCAAAATAACTTGTGCAAATTAGACAATTCTGAAACAGCATTTACAATATAAAACAGCAAAAAAATATCCACAAAAGTTTGCTTCAATTTTAATTATTTATTTTTATTATTAAACCACTGTGCACCGTAGCATTATTCACAGTTTAAAACGTTTTTCAGCTGCTCCTAAGTTCTGCTTTATAATATTTAAAAAGGCAAAGTTTTAAGCAAATTGACAGTTCTTGGAGTTATTTGTTATGCCTGACGACTTTTTAGAGTTCATTTTCTTCAACGTGTATCTCTTACGGCAATATTTTACAAATAAATTTATCTTACTTCATTCTAACTCACAAACATAGTTAAAGTACAAAATTTAAGTGTCTTAATGTCGTCGACTCTGATCGAATTTATATATTCCCTTCATTTTCTTGTTGTCATTTAATTACTTGATGACTACTTTGCCATACTTAGCCATTCGAACGAGCCTAAATGTGGGCTACAATATTAACATTCATTCAACTGTCAAGCGTATATATCACATTAAAATGCCTTAAAAGAGCCGCCCCGCGGTGCGTTTTAATTTTTAATTATTTCTGTTGCCTGTGCCTTAAAGTATGCGCCGCATTGTTGCCAACTGTCTGTGCCTGACATATTAAACACATGTTTTTTGTTCTCTTTTTTCTGTTATACTACAAGAATACGTACCTATCTACCTCACTTAAAGCGCCCTAAACGACAACGAAAACTGCCAAACTAATACCAAGATTAATTTTATAACCTTAGAGGAAAATTTGTACAGGTGCCTAAAAATATGCACGCACAAATAAATTTCAATAAACAACTTTCTTTGGCAAGAACACAGTTTGAAGGCGTGGATTAATATGGAATGTTATATTAAATTCGTAGTTGCTGTTGTTGTTATTGTTGTTGCTTAACAAAAACGTAGTTAGAAAATAAAGTGCTGCCAGCAGCAAACACCACCTGAAAGTATGCAGCGAACTAAGTGAAAATTTCGAATCACAAAATTACTTTGCATACCCAGAGGAATACCATCAAAAAAAAAAAAAAGAAAAAGAAAAAAGAAACCGAAAAAGAGCTGATGTAGTTGAAATAAAATATGAATGGGACATAAGCAACAGCACAAGTTTGGAAAATGACGAAAAAGAAGAAATACAAGCATAATAAAGAAAGAGAAAAAGGTGCCAAACGCACAGGGAATAACGAAAAATATAAAAAAAAAAAAAACAAAAAAACAGAAAGACCTGAAGCAAAAGTTAAGCGGAAGCAGAATATAATTGAAAGCAGTAGCTATACGATTTTCATTTCGTGCGTAGAAATTTATATGTACTCTTCTTTTGCCTGGCATGAATTTAAAAATACGATATTGTCAGTTAGTTATTTGTCTGTTGGTGGTGGGAGTAAAACTTTATTTAGAATATTTTTTTGGTATTTTTTAATTTCTCTGTGGCGGCAAGCAAAAAAGGTTGACATTTATCTATTAAAAAAAACACAAAATAAGCACTCATTTTGTATAAAATTAAGAAGATAAAAAAAATATGTTTAAAATGAAACAACATATTTTCGGCAGTGAGTAAGTTAATAACGGAGTCGAAGTGAAACAAAACATATGGTTTGAGTTGAGGACTTATTTTTTTAGACGAACGTAAAGAAGAAATAACGAGAGAAAAAATTATAAAGGTTGTAGTCAGGTGGTTAAAGAAATTATTAGAAACAAGCCAAAGAAACCAAAAAGTTATGAAGAATGATAAAATTGTAGAGAAAATATGTACATAGCGTTGTACAAATAAGGTGAAAGGGCCTTAAGGGATTAAGGGCATTCTGAGGAAAGACAATTTTAACGAACTTACTTTATATTTTAAGTAGCGACAATTTTACTTTTAAAGCATTAAAATAGCAAGAGAAAAAGTTATGCTGTTTATTAATAAAGTTCGTACAATTCACGCGTTACGCTGGTGACCGTCACCGAATGTGTTAACGTGCATGTACGTTATAAATTTCACAATTTTACGAAACGAATCTGAAGGTCCCAGCAGCAAATCCCAACAGATACAAAAATTTTTTTAATTAAAATTTTTCAACTGGGCCATCAACTCTCTGATGACAGTGTCAATTTTGTCAGTGAGTAAATAATGTCATATAAATGTTTTTTTAATATTTAAACACTAATCGTACGAAGCTGTGTACATTAAGGCGCCTCTCGAAAAAAAGTTGTTCTGTACAGTTGCTCAAAATAATCCGTGATTCATGTTATGGTGGTTCCACAAATATTTCGGCTCTAGCGATAGCCATCTGTGAGCTGGAATGGTTTGAAATAACCTCTAAAAACCGAGTTGGACTTCGAATATAATTTTAGTTGAATTTAATGGATTCATTTTGGTGCCACACTTCAATCAAGCGCATTGCTATTTACGTTTTTTGATCACGAATTTCTTGAAAAATGCATGATTGATGAGTTTCTAAAGGTTCTCTAAATGGTTGGTATCCAGAGAATTTCAGAGCCAGTCAAGAAGGAATTTTGTGGCTTTCTTAGCCTCATGACAAGGGGCAGAATCATGCATCAATATTAATTTGTTGGTTGTGTGAAGAGACAAGGGGGCGATCTTCACATGGCAACGTGTCTGATTGCCTCAACTTGGCGAGGCCAGCATGATCCATGTCGAAATTGTCTCAAGTCAACTCAAAACCTCCAAGTGGTGTCTCCTGGAAACGGCAAGCTAACACCCGTTTAGCTGTCAGCTATTTTGAGCCACGATGTCTCCTCCCGACTATAAACTTGAGGGGTCTCTACAAGGTCTTAAAAATGGAATGTGCGTAGGGTTTGGGTTCCAACCACATTACTAATTTCCCAATGACTACTAAAGCAGTCTCGGATATGAGCCCCTACTACGTTGACGACCGCAGCAAACGAAAAACGGACAATGATTTACGGATATGCACCTGGAATGTCCGGACCCTTTATAGGGAAGGTGCTGCTGTTCAACTGGCGGAAGCCCTCAAAAAATAAAGGCTGACATCACCGCCATCCAGGAGATTCAATGGAAAGAACAAAGCTGCTCTAAGAGACCAGACATCGATATCTACTACAGCTGCGATGCAAAGAAGAGCGAATTTGGATGCAGAGTCGTCGTAATTCGGAAACTATGCCATTTTGTTTCCCGGTTTACACCTGTGAACAAAAGACTAACGACAATCCGCATCAAGGCGAAATTCTTCCACATCAGCCTTGTTCACGCACATGCTCTGACGGAGAAAAGGGACGACGCTGTCAAGGACACCTTCTACGCGAGACCTACTAGAGGACGTGTATGCTTGCTGCTCGGCCCATGACGTGAAAATACTTCTCGGCGATATTAGCGCAATTTTAACGCGGTCGTGGTGACCGTGGTATGCAAGTTAAGTGTGTGGCTTACCATGCTCAAAGCCCGAGTTCGATCCCCAGTCGCGGCGAAAATTTTGTTTAATAAAAAAGTTTTTCTGATGGGTCACCACCTCTCTGCAGACAATGGCAAACCTCAAATAGTAAATAATGCCATGTAAAGCTTCTTGAGAACATAAACTTTAGCCGTTTGGAGTCGGCATAAAACATGTAGGTCCAGTTCTTGGTCAATTGTGTGCAAACATTTAATAAGACACACACAAAACAATTAATCATAAGAACCTCGGTCCAAGTCGTTTCAAGGGCTGAAATGGCCAATTTGTTTTTTTTTTTTGTTTGATTTTAACGAGCAGGTCAGATAAGAAGGCATCTTTGGCTCGACTGTCGGTCACTTCAATCTCCACGAGACCTCTTCGAACAACGGTCTAAGACTGATCGACTTCGCCACGGCGCGAAACATGATAGTTAGTAGCACCAGCTTAAAACATCTCGATATCCTAAAGGCAACCTGGCTGTCCCCAGATCAAAAAACGCGAAACCAAATTGATCATGTTGTGATTGACGGAAGGCACGCCTCAAATGTACTGGATGTGCGCACATTTGATTGACTCTGATCATTATCTTGTTGCAGCCAAGATCCGCATGCGATTGTACAATGCGAAAAATGTACGCACAGGTGTGCAACGAAAGCTTGATTTCGATAAGCTGCCGTCACAACGGACCACCCAGGCCTACTCCTCCCAACTCTCGGTTAAGCTCAACCAACCTTACTTTTGCCTCGACGACGCTGGCGGACTTTGGGCGCATATATCCCACTCCATGCACACTGCTGCTGAAGAAGTCATTGGTTTTCGGCGCCCGCAACCTCGCAACCAATGGTATGATCAGGAGTGTGGCGACGCGACATCAGCCAAATACGCCGCATATAAAAAGACGCGAGCCATGCACGAAAACTATCACGATAAGAGGAAGAAAGAGAGAGATGCCTTTTCAGACGTAAAAAAAGAGAGCAAAAAAAGCGTGAACGAGAAAAAATTGCGGTGTACCAGGGCAGGAAGGATGCTCGAAAATTCTATCAGCAGGTTAAGCAGGTCTTTTCCAAGGCTTCAAGACCGAGTAGCATCCACTTGTAGAGATGAGAATGGTGATCTTGTTACAGATACGCAGTGTGCATTGAAATTATGGCTTTCGTCCTGGGAAGTCCACCATCGACCAAATCTTTACACTACGCCAAATCCTGGAGATAGCCCACGAAAATTCAATTGACATCCACCATCTCTTTGTTGACTACAAAGTTGCGTTCGATAGCCCGATTCAGCATTGTCTGTACGCAACAATGTCTGAGTTTGGTGTACCTGCAAAGTTGATAAGGCTCTGCAAGATGACGTTGATCAATACATGCAGCTCCGTCAAGGTAGGACATAACCTCTCCGAAACCTTTAATACCGAACGAGGTTATGAACGAGCGGGTAAGGCGACCCAATATCATGCGATCTCTTCAATTTCGTCATGGAGGGGATCCTACGAAAAGACAGGTGTACATCGAAATGGTACCATTTTGTATAAAGGTGTTCAGCTCCTTGTAAACGCTGATGATATTGATATTATTGGCCGAACCAAGAGAGATGTAACTGCTGCTTTCACCGCTTTCAAAAAGGAATCAGCCAAAGTGGATTTGACGGTGAACGAGGACAAAACCAAGTATATGCTGTCTGCAAATAGGGAAGCACGGCGTCTAGGCTGCCAACAGCCAACAGCAGCCAACTATAACTTTGAAGTTGTCAAGGAGTTTACATAACTTGACACCGCCAACAACAATAAACAGCAACAACAATGTCAGTCTGAAGATAAAGCGAAGTATAACAATTGCTAAGAGGTGCTACTGAAGGCTAAGTAAGCAATTAGGTTCCAGAGTCCTCTCTCTATCGACAAAACTAACACTCTACAAGACGCTCATCATACCTGTGCTGATGATCATACTGATGCAGCCACTCTTGGGGTGTTCGAGCGGAAAGTTCTTCGCAAATCCTTGGTCCTGTGCGAGTTGGCGACGACTATCGCATTTGTATGAACCACGACGGCATTGACATAGTCCAGCGTATAACAATTCAGCGACTACGTAAGCTGGGTCATGTCTTTCGTATGGATGAAGAAGCTCCAGCGAAAAAGGTGTTTGAGGCGAAAGCCGAGGGTCGACGACGAAGAGGAAGACCATGCCTACGATGGATTGACCAGGCCGAGAAAGCCCTTACCGCGCTTGGTGAAAGAGATTGGAGACAGCGCGCACGAAGCAGAGACGCCTGGCGAGAGCTGATGAAGTCGGCCGTAACCCGACAACGGGTTGTCATGGCCACCTAAGTAAGTAAGTAATTTGAAGAACTCTTCAAAAAACATGAAACTATCTAGAACACCCATATTGTGTCTGTAAAACTAGATTTTTTCAGCGCGATGTAATGAGTTACCCTGTGTGGCCGCTTATGACCTGGCTGAGGTGTGGCCGCTAAAGATTAAAGAAGTTATTTTGCAATCATCATTATCTTATGATACCTCCTAAATAAGCAAATGGTTGGAAATTATTTTTAAAAATTAAATTTCGAAGTTAAAAAAAGATAACAACTTTGGTTTTGATTTAGAAATAAATGAGGTTTCTGAGACTTTTTTTTCTTTTTTACATACAAACTAAATTTTGATCTTAGTGTAGGTGTAGTGTAGGTGTAGGTGTAGTGTAGGCATTTTATATCTGCGACGCTTTAATTTCCAGCTTACGTTTTTGTAGTTTTCCTTTCCAAGGTCCTGTTCAGGGTCAAAATGACCAATTTGTGTTTTTTTTTTTTGTTTTTTTGTGCATAAAATAACTCTTCGCACTTTAATATTTTCATAATTAATTTTCATAAATTCCTCATGCTACAAATTTTACTTTTATTTAACTATTCACTGATGTTTAGTTAGCAACTTTGTCACTCTTTGCATATCAACTATTAAATACTGAATATATTAAAAATAACTTCATGCTACATAAATGCCAATGCAATAATCTTAAATATTCCTGACAGAGCTGATAATTTCAGTTAAACTAGCCATGAGTTTTAAAATCCTCTTCATATTTATTGCACTTAAATTCCATGGCCATACAAAACACACACACACACATACCAAAGCAATAATAAGCAGACCACAATGTCAACCACCTTAATTGGCATTAAAATGCAATTTGAACCAAAAACGTACCCTAAACAAGCCAAAACGATATCAAAACCTGCCAGAAATATTTTTCAACTAATTGCATTTTAACAGCAGTTTAACGCGCAAAAAACCTAGATTAAAGCTAGCTAAGCTGATGTGCCATTTTTTGTTTTTTTTTTTTTTGTGCTTGTGCGTAAAAGCTTAAATAGATATAATTATGCAAAATTATTGGCTGCAATTTAAGTAAAGTTCAACGGTTTTAAGTGCCATTGCATTATTTTGGGGGGCTTTAATTGGCTGCGCTGAATACTGAACATCGAGTGAGTGTATGATTAGGCAACACTTGAGCTTGGTTTATGTGCGTGATGCTATAGCTGCTGCTGCTGGTGCTGCTGCTGCTGCTTTTTATTATCATGAGTATCATAAATTTTATTCAACTTTTAATGTTGTTGTCGTCGGGGTGCATGACATGACTGTTGGCTAAAAGTAAGAGAGACAAAACAAAAAAAAACCAACGCAACACAACTACATTACATGATTTCCCCAAGGATAGAGAAAACAAAAACTAACAACAACAACAACATGCTAACTATGTTGATTTTATAGTGCAAATTCATTTATTAGAGCTCATTTCAGCAGCATTTGTTGCAGCATATGTTGGCTTGAGTGTTAGTCCTAGTAATTGGGTTATTTGACAAACCGGGCGTATGCGTGATTTTTAATTACAACTACAGAGTTAAAGAATATTAATTAGTGTCCGACCGATTATTCGGCTTCGGTAATCGGCATAATCGGCCAATATTTTGATCTTCGGCTTCGGCTTCTGCTTCGGCCGAAATAGCCGATTATTTTTGCCGAATATTTTTTGGACTTGCTAAACAATTTTTGTTATAAGTTTTTTGAATTATTCAGTAAACATTTGAAACATTTTCATATTTCGTTTTGTGTTTCTCTTCTTTTCTGTTCTTTCATGAGTTGGTGTTCACTCTTTGAAAATTTTATTCAAATGATAAATGCAGCGAGTCCGACTGTGATGTTTTTGCTTTTTTTATGGACTGAAATATAAAAACCGAGTTAACGCTAGAATTTTACAATTTTTCTGCCAGATGTCAGTTAGTATTACATTTCTGTAGTTTTTCTCAACTGTATCGAAAATATATTCAATTTTTTTCTATTTTATCCTGAGGTTAATAATTTGATTACAGAAAAATCCAAATTTTGCAGAAAAACTTTTGCGTTTAACTCGAATTTAATGATTTCAGTAAGTTTTTTTGTATTGAAATGAATTTAAAGGTGGTTAATTTCTAAGGGCCGATGTTGATTTTGAATAAAACACAAACGATTCAGAAAATTACTGTCATGTATGAAACAAAATATCGGCCAAACGGCTGCTGCGACCTCGGCGGCACACCTCCATCCGATGGTCCAAATTTTCGATGACGCTGAGGCATAATTGAGGTTCTATGCCGTTAATGTGCCGAATTATCTCATCCTTTAGCTCTTGAATTGTTGCTGGCTTATCGACGTACACCTTTTCTTTTAAATAACCCCAAAGAAAAAAATCCAACGGTGTCAAATCACATGATCTTGACGGCCAATTGACATCGCCACCATGAGATAATACGGTAATTGAATTTGTCGCGCAAAAGAGTCATTGTTTCGTTAGCTGTGTGGCAAGTGGTACCGTCCTGTTGAAACCACATATTGTCCACATTTATATCTACTAATTCGGGCCTTAAAAAATTCGTTATCATCTCATGATAGCGAACAACATTCACAGTAACTGCACTCAGAAAAAAGCTGCCATGTAAAATTAACGTTTTTTAATGTTATTTCCAATGTAAATCAGAAAATGTTGATTTTACGTACGATAATGTTAAGTTAACATGTATTGTGTTAAATTGATAAGAAAAATATCAAATTGATAATGTAATGTTTTACGTTGCAATATCAATTTTTAATGTCAAAATAACATTTAAAATGTTTTTAGTTCAACATTTTTTACTGTAAAATTGGTAGTATTTCATATCCATTTAACATTATAAATGTAGATGTCAACAACAAGCAGATGTAATGTTTATTTAAGAGCTGAGCCGTTAAGACATACAGGTGACCGTGGCACACAGGTTAAGAGTGTGGCTTTGGATGCCCGGAGCCCTGGTTCGAATCCCACTCGTAGCAAATTATTTTTCAATACATTTTTTTTTATCTGCATTAATTTACTGATACTTTTTGATATTTTAAGTGTTAAAATAACATTATTATGTAACAGTTATACATTTTTAAATGTAGGTTTCGTAATGTAAAAAGTACATTAGGATAATATCAATTGTAACATTTTTTAATGTCGGACGACTTTTGTCAACTAAAAATGTTAATTTTACGGTTGTTTAATGTACTTTTTTTTCTGAGTGTGCCTGACCGGCCTCATTTTGGAATAAATACGGCCCGATGATACCGCCAGCCCATAAACCGCACCAAACAGTCACTCTTTGTGGGTGCATTGGTTTTTCGACAATCACTCTTGGATTATCATTCGCCCAAATGCGGCAATTCTGCTTATTGACGAATCCACTGAGGTGAAAATGTGCCTCATCACTGAAGATGATTTTCTTTGAAAATTGATCATCCACTGTTGCCATTTCTTGAATAACTTAAACGCGTGGCTCGATTGTGTATCTTTCTATGGTTCAAAATGAGTTAGTCTGAAATTGAGAAATGCCAAATGAAATGCAGAAAAAACTTAAGGTGTGGTTCACATTCAACATCGGTCCTTAACAAAAGCAAAGAATCAATTTTATAATTTATTTTACTTGAAAACATTTGTTTCTTATTCGGCTTCGGCTTCGGCCTTCGGCCAATTATTTCCATTATGCCGAAGAATCGGCTTCGGCTTCGGCAAAAATTCACGTTCGGTCGGACACTAATATTAATGCATACTCAATTAAATGTTATACATACGCCTTATTGTCTGCTTTTACTAACAGTTAATCATACGCCGTGGTGTACGTTGTGTTTTTATATTTTTATATATATTACCAGACACCGTATTGCTAAGAAATTTAACACAGTTTGTTGAACTTAATTGCACTAAATTTTACATTCGTTTTAATTAAGTTATAAAAAATCTTGGATTTTCGCAGGTAGGTGGTCAAACTGGCATTGAGTTACCTCTCGCATCTACTGGACTCATTCTTTTCTCAAAAGAACTACTGAAAATCGGAAATGGAAAAATTCCGGTACATACTGTGAGTGGTTTAGTTTCGATTCCACCTGCCATTTGCCAATTCACTTCAGCGTAAGATGAACTCATCAATAATGTATATTCGAACATTAGTCAACATCATCGTAACTACGATTGGTTGTGTGCCCTTGCAATCTAAACAGCAAAAAAATATTTATGTTCATGACTTGAATTGAACGATTAAAAATAAAATTCCAGGAGAATTGCGGTCATACAAATCTATCGATCGCGTTGAAAACGAAGATGAATTCGTCAATTATCCAGTGGAATTTTTTTTAATTTTTTGGATTTGCCTGGCCTGGCACCTCATCATTTGCGTCTTAAAGTTGAATCTGTCATCATCATGCTACGAAATCTTCATGCCCCGAAACTGTGCAATGGAACTTGACTGACTGGGAGGAATGAACAATCTGGTAGTGCCAAGTATTTTGAAAGGGCCATTCAAGTGAGAAGAATGCAAATTCCTTTGACTTTAACAAATATGCCGCTCCAGTTCAAACGCATTCAATTCCAGTGAAACTTGCACTTGCAATGACCATAAATAAGTCACAAGGGCAGTCGTTGAAAGTATGTGGCATAAATCTGGAAATGTCATGTTTTTCGGCGTGTTTCCTAGTAGGGAAACCATCTTCATTATTCATTTACGTTCCGGAGCAGAAAACAAAAAATGTTGTGTATTTTTCAATTCTTTTTTATTACATTCAATATAACGAAAAATAATTCACAGAAATCATTACCTACTTCATTTATTCTATTTTCGTCAAATATTTGTCGGGACGAAATCCGTTGAGCCATTGAATTCGAAAAGTGTTTTAATCAATATATAATAAAATTATACTATTGTGTCATCTGTTTTGTTACTAATTTTCTACACAAAAAATTTCGGGGTCCCAAAAAATGTATTTTGGGAAAAACGAAATTTGAGAGGTCAGTTTATAATCTTCTTCTTCTTCTTAATATATAAAATCAAATGTTTGTCTGTCTGTTTGTCTGTCTGTCTGTCTGTTCCGTATAGGCTCGCGCACCGTTTATCCGATTTGGCTGAAATTTGGACACCGAGTACATTTCATAGTAAGAAAGAACATAGGGGTTTAAAAAAGTGGGCGGAAGTATGTGGGCGTGGCAATCTACAATAACTTCAAAACGCCTGGACCGATTTCAATGAAATTTGGTATGAAGGTTCAACTGCAACCAATATAAGGCATAAGTAAAAAAGTGGGCGGAAGTATGTGGGCGTGGCACTCTGTAATAACTTCTAAGCGCCTGGACCGATTTCAATGAAATTTGGTATGAAGGTTCAACTGCTTCCAAAACAAAACATAACCTTAAAAAAATTCCAAAGACTAACGCAAGAGGGCGCTTTAAATAGTGCATTTTTAAGACTCAATAAGTCCTAAACGCCTGAACCTATTTCAATGAAATTTGGTATGAAGGTTCAACTGCAACCAATATAAAGCATAGGTAAAAAAGTGGGCGGAAGTATGTGGGCGTGGCACTGTGTAATAACTTCTAAACGCTTGAACCGATTTCAATGAAAGTTGGTATGAATGTTCAACTGCACCCAAGATAAAACATAAAATATAAAAAATTCCAAAGACTTCCGCAACAGGGCGCTTTAAGTAGTGCATTGTTAAGACTCAATAACTCCTAAATGACTTGATCGATTAACTAAAATTTGGTACGTGAAATAACCTGATCCTGCAACAGAATTGAAGCTTTTTAAATTTCAGAAAACTTTCGTGAGAGGGCGCTTTATTAAATCATATATGTTCGGCTTATTCGCGTCAAAACGGATGAGCCGATTTTGATGAAACTTGGTAAGCATTTGTATCTTTCTTGGTAAGCAAAAGTTCTTTCGGTAAAACAGAAGACAGTTCAAAAATCGAATCGATGCTAAAAGGATTTTTTAAAATTGGAATTTATTTGAGATAAAATTGCATATTAAGTGCATGATAAGAAAAACTTAAAACGCATTTTTCTCGAAATGACTTTTCAAACTGCACTCAGAAAAAAGTTTCCCGGAATATGATAAATGGCATCATATTTACTGAAAAATTGTATTGAATTTGCTCCAGAGAATGCTTTTCTCTAAATGAGATCCTAAAAATTCTCTACAAATGAAAAAACCTTCTATGAAAAAGAGAAATATATAATTTAGAAAAATTTTTTAGAAAAAAAGACTCTTTATCTTTGAGAAAACATTTGTTTTTATTGAAGAAATTGTTTTCTAATAGTGAATTTTTTATCAAAATATAGGAAAAAATTTTCATTTTCAAAAAATTTTTCTGTATAAATGAGAATTTTTTGTGCGAGAAAAATATTTGTCATTAAAAGAGACATTGAAATATTTCCAATTCCTAGAAGAGAAGAAATATATCTTCGAAAATGTGAAAATTTATTCTAATTGAAGAAAATTTTATTTGAAAAGAGAAAATTGTTATTATCGAAAATAGGGAAATTTTTCACCGGAGGAATATATGTGTTTTTTTCTGAGTGTTGGTTTTCATTTTCCTCAGAAACCAGACGTCAGATCGAGACATTGAAGATGTAATTTTTTGTTTAAATCATGTCTGGCAGGTACAGTTTAACGGAAATTTTACTAAACACTTTCGACGGAAGGGGGGACAAAACCCCAAAAAATGATAATTTAAAAAATTTTAAAATTGAATTGATAATTTTAAAAACGTAAGACTAAGAGCAGTTTTGAAAATCGTCCTTTTTCTGTGCTCGAGGCTCAACCCCGAGTAACACGGGGTTACATCCGCTAGTTTATTATAAAATGTACAAATATTATGAAATAATTTGTGTATTACATAGTTTATTCATGTATTTGATTTCACGTCGCTACACAAATGGATTTGTTCTTCACATCAGAGATGAATGGGGCGGTATATATTCAAAACTTATGTTATTCAATTAAAAACAGGTAGCTTGAAATGGAATGTGAGCATTGTATCAAACCAAGTAGCAAAAGCGGTCTTATGAACCGACTTCAAAAAGGAGGAGGTTCTCAAGTTGGTTGGTTTCTCTGTTTTTTTTTTTTTGTATATAATTTTTTTTCCTGATTGAAATTTCTTGATTTCATGATTGCAAAAATTTAAAAACACACACAACATAATTGATCATAAGAAGCTCGGTCAAAGTCCTTTCAAGGACTGAAATGGCCAATTAGTTTTTATTTTTTGTTTTTGTGATCACTTCGTTTACTTCAACGTATTTTCTGTAGACCTTTTCATAGAAAAAACGTGCTTAATTTTTAGAATACAATTTAAGCAACTCTCTTTTCAAATGTTTTTTAGCATCATACAAGATTTTTAACACTAAAAGAAATTAGCCTTTATATGCATTAAAAAAAGGAATTATTAGGTATTATTGAAGGATAAGTGTACTGTTTAAAAATAACCTTGTTTTTGAAAATAAAATAATTTTTTTTTTGTTTTGTGTTAATTTCAAATTTTATGCATTTTTTTTATATATACAATTAATTGAAAATTTTTTTAACAACGAAATGGAAAACAGACTCTTCAAATATTTTTTGAAATTTTGCAACAACAAAATATAATACAATAAGAAAATATATATGTATATGCTACTATAAAGTGCAATGAAGTATCATAACGACGAACAAAATAAAGCAAAGTAAATAAAATCTGGGTCTGGTGACAAGCATTTAGCACTCTTAGTATTCCATTTGCAACTAAATGACATGCTCATTCCTTACAAATGATTTTCAAAATAGATTAAAATATAAAAAATTTTGTAAAAGTCTAAATTTTTAACAAAAAGACTCGAAAATTTTACTTTGAACCTCAATATCTACCAGACTAAACATGAGCAAAAAAACACAAAAAAACTGCACTAAAAGGCTTATTTAATTCTTTATCAGTTAATATTTTCCGTTTGCTCTGCATTAAGTGGTCAAGACTTTAGAGCTTAAAACAGGATAAATAGTCGTAAAAGTCCGAAATAAAAAATAATCTGAGGCCAACTAAAAAATAAACAAAAATGCATTTCCGTCATGATGATAGAAAGCTTTAACAGTATTAGTTATCAACGTTCGTGTGGCACGATAAAATTTCGAAATTATTGACCAGTGTTATCAATTCTTAGGTTGCGGTTATAGTGAGCGCCGAGTCAGACAGGCAGGCAATGTGAACAAGCAAGATAGATAGCTATCTGCATCTCATTTTTCACACAGATTTCAGCCTGCCTGCCTGCCTGCCTGTCTGAATCGCGTTCACTATAATCGCAGCCTTAAGTTCAAGATTTTTTTTTAATTAAAATCACTCATACGCCATGTTCACACTTTAAATTATATCTTCCCAATTTCAGGTTTGTGATTGTTTAAAACAAAAACTCATGCATAGTTTAAATATTTGCTGACTTCCATACTTATTTTAAAGCACTTTATATATACACACATATTTGAATAACATCGTCCACAGAATGTCGCATGTGTGTATGTCGCAATTTAAATTCTAACATCTTATGAATAAAATTTGTATGTGTTCAAACAAACTCACCTCGCTATCATTGCTATGCAATATCAGCTTAAAACCCGGCAACAGGTTTGGCTCCATATTCACATCCGATAAGGCTAAATTAGCAGCTGGCATGCATGCCTGACCACCCTGCCAGCCACCTTTGCCTGCTATCGGAAAGATGCCGCCAATGTGCAGCTCATCCGGTCGGCCGCCATTTGTTAAATTAACATTTAGCAAAATAAGCGATAAAAGCAATAATATCCAAAATGTCACAACACCGCCACATGTCATATCCTAAAGGTGAGAAAGAGAGAAAGAGAGAGAGAGAGAGAGAGAAAATGTTAATTAGGCTTTTTTAATATGGTCTGCTTAAAATATAGTATATTTATTTATTTGAAATATTTAAATTGAATTAAAATGCTAAACTTTATAAATGCAGGTAATGCGAATTTTTTTTCAACTCTTAATTTAATTAATGGCAAATATTATGTTAACATAATTTTTGCAATGCGGCAATAAATGATAATAAAGCCTTAATTAAGTTTATTTAATAATTTTTTTATGTAATTTTTTATTTTTAAATTATCAGTTATATTGTTTAATTTATAAATTGTTGCAAATTGATGTGCTCTAGTGCACAGCATAAGAACAACAACAATAAGGCAAATAATTAAAAGTTGCTCAAACGTAACGTTTGCGGCAATTAAATTGTTGAAGAGCACCTAATTAAAAATCACTCATACGCCATGTTGTGCGCACCGTAAATTTATACATATTTATTAAAGAGTGGGTGTTATTTACTTAAGGCAAACTTTTCAGCATTGACATGAGTTAAGAAATTAATTTTCACATTTAGTCAAGTGTTGTTAAAAAAAAATATATGCAAATAAAATCTTCATGCTACACACTTCATTAAGCGCTGCATGGCATAAATTATTTAAGTACAATATTTGAGCAAAGCTGTTAATTGAAAAGTTTAACGCTCTATTAAGCTGCTGCTGAATATCATTTATGAGCGTATGTCCAGTGAGCCTAACCCAGCGTGAAGCATTAAAATCATTGATAATGCCTGCTAATGACCTTGAGTGTCTTGATAATTATTTTCAAGCATTCTCAGCTCAATAGCGATACATTGAAAAAAATATATCCAAAATATTGGGATTGTTCTATAGTCACTTCTTTTCTTTTCAATGTCATGCGAAGAAGAGCACTATGAAAAAAAACAAAACAATAAAGCTCAACAATAACTTCAAACACACACATACACACATATACATATCAGTTCATTGTTTCTTACAAATGGCTGAGTAGACAGACAGGCAGCAGCTGGCCTGACACAAACAAGACGTATCAAAGGCAAAAATTTAACAACTAAACAGAGCGATAGTCAGTCGGTTAGGCAGACAACAAAAGCGTTATCATCGCCTGACACAAGCACCGACACACAAGCACATTACTAGGCTTTCTTCATTTATCTTATTTAGACTTTAATGCGCTGCAAAAATATATATCCAACCCAGTCAAGCTTCTATTCACCCTAACCATTCACCCACTCACAAACGTTTTGTGCTACGCAAAATGTTTTCATCAAAATAATTAGCTTAAGTAGTTTTTGCTTTTCTATAGAGCAACTTCTTCAATCTTCTCTGCACACTTCACTGTTCTTTTTCATAGCATATCCTAAGGCGTCATCGTTCAGGAACGTTTAAGAAACTCTTTGAACATCCTTTATTTTAATAAGCAATATCGACATAATGTTGTGGCTGACATTTAAATGTCCTTCTTTCCAAGCAGTGAGCTCGTACCCTTGCTATTTCAAATCCTTTCCTTGTTTAAAGAATTTTTGTTTTTGGCGTTTTATCTATTTTATTCTATTTTATTGTAATTTTCTGTTTATCATCCACATACCTTTGACTAAACTGTCTTGTTGTCTTATGTAAATGTGAAGCCAATTCTGGTTGATAACCTTGCAATGATTGCTGGCTTTTATCAAAAAAGTTCTTTGAAGAATTTCTATTTAGCATAGCTGTAGGCAGGTATTCAACCTAACAGCTTTTTCTCTGCATTATTACGGCCGCTTTTTATAAATACGATCTGTGCCTTACATGTTTGCTGGTATAAATAGTTTTTCGATTTCACTGATGAAAAAACTGAATGATCAAAAAAAAATCTGATGAGAATTAAAGTATGCTGTAAAAGACAATACTACCTTTATAATTCTTAGGATAAGGATATCTTTATCCTTATCCTTATCCTTATCCTTATCCTTATCCTTATCCTTATCCTTATCCTTATCCTTATCCTTATCCTTATCCTTATCCTTATCCTTATCCTTATCCTTATCCTTATCCTTATCCTTATCCTTATCCTTATCCTTATCCTTATCCTTATCCTTATCCTTATCCTTATCCTTATCCTTATCCTTATCCTTATCCTTATCCTTATCCTTATCCTTATCCTTATCCTTATCCTTATCCTTATCCTTATCCTTATCCTTATCCTTATCCTTATCCTTATCCTTATCCTTATCCTTATCCTTATCCTTATCCTTATCCTTATCCTTATCCTTATCCTTATCCTTATCCTTATCCTTATCCTTATCCTTATCCTTATCCTTATCCTTATCCTTATCCTTATCCTTATCCTTATCCTTATCCTTATCCTTATCCTTATCCTTATCCTTATCCTTATCCTTATCCTTATCCTTATCCTTATCCTTATCCTTATCCTTATCCTTATCCTTATCCTTATCCTTATCCTTATCCTTATCCTTATCCTTATCCTTATCCTTATCCTTATCCTTATCCTTATCCTTATCCTTATCCTTATCCTTATCCTTATCCTTATCCTTATCCTTATCCTTATCCTTATCCTTATCCTTATCCTTATCCTTATCCTTATCCTTATCCTTATCCTTATCCTTATCCTTATCCTTATCCTTATCCTTATCCTTATCCTTATCCTTATCCTTATCCTTATCCTTATCCTTATCCTTATCCTTATCCTTATCCTTATCCTTATCCTTATCCTTATCCTTATCCTTATCCTTATCCTTATCCTTATCCTTATCCTTATCCTTATCCTTATCCTTATCCTTATCCTTATCCTTATCCTTATCCTTATCCTTATCCTTATCCTTATCCTTATCCTTATCCTTATCCTTATCCTTATCCTTATCCTTATCCTTATCCTTATCCTTATCCTTATCCTTATCCTTATCCTTATCCTTATCCTTATCCTTATCCTTATCCTTATCCTTATCCTTATCCTTATCCTTATCCTTATCCTTATCCTTATCCTTATCCTTATCCTTATCCTTATCCTTATCCTTATCCTTATCCTTATCCTTATCCTTATCCTTATCCTTATCCTTATCCTTATCCTTATCCTTATCCTTATCCTTATCCTTATCCTTATCCTTATCCTTATCCTTATCCTTATCCTTATCCTTATCCTTATCCTTATCCTTATCCTTATCCTTATCCTTATCCTTATCCTTATCCTTATCCTTATCCTTATCCTTATCCTTATCCTTATCCTTATCCTTATCCTTATCCTTATCCTTATCCTTATCCTTATCCTTATCCTTATCCTTATCCTTATCCTTATCCTTATCCTTATCCTTATCCTTATCCTTATCCTTATCCTTATCCTTATCCTTATCCTTATCCTTATCCTTATCCTTATCCTTATCCTTATCCTTATCCTTATCCTTATCCTTATCCTTATCCTTATCCTTATCCTTATCCTTATCCTTATCCTTATCCTTATCCTTATCCTTATCCTTATCCTTATCCTTATCCTTATCCTTATCCTTATCCTTATCCTTATCCTTATCCTTATCCTTATCCTTATCCTTATCCTTATCCTTATCCTTATCCTTATCCTTATCCTTATCCTTATCCTTATCCTTATCCTTATCCTTATCCTTATCCTTATCCTTATCCTTATCCTTATCCTTATCCTTATCCTTATCCTTATCCTTATCCTTATCCTTATCCTTATCCTTATCCTTATCCTTATCCTTATCCTTATCCTTATCCTTATCCTTATCCTTATCCTTATCCTTATCCTTATCCTTATCCTTATCCTTATCCTTATCCTTATCCTTATCCTTATCCTTATCCTTATCCTTATCCTTATCCTTATCCTTATCCTTATCCTTATCCTTATCCTTATCCTTATCCTTATCCTTATCCTTATCCTTATCCTTATCCTTATCCTTATCCTTATCCTTATCCTTATCCTTATCCTTATCCTTATCCTTATCCTTATCCTTATCCTTATCCTTATCCTTATCCTTATCCTTATCCTTATCCTTATCCTTATCCTTATCCTTATCCTTATCCTTATCCTTATCCTTATCCTTATCCTTATCCTTATCCTTATCCTTATCCTTATCCTTATCCTTATCCTTATCCTTATCCTTATCCTTATCCTTATCCTTATCCTTATCCTTATCCTTATCCTTATCCTTATCCTTATCCTTATCCTTATCCTTATCCTTATCCTTATCCTTATCCTTATCCTTATCCTTATCCTTATCCTTATCCTTATCCTTATCCTTATCCTTATCCTTATCCTTATCCTTATCCTTATCCTTATCCTTATCCTTATCCTTATCCTTATCCTTATCCTTATCCTTATCCTTATCCTTATCCTTATCCTTATCCTTATCCTTATCCTTATCCTTATCCTTATCCTTATCCTTATCCTTATCCTTATCCTTATCCTTATCCTTATCCTTATCCTTATCCTTATCCTTATCCTTATCCTTATCCTTATCCTTATCCTTATCCTTATCCTTATCCTTATCCTTATCCTTATCCTTATCCTTATCCTTATCCTTATCCTTATCCTTATCCTTATCCTTATCCTTATATTATCCTTATCCTTATCCTTATCCTTATCCTTATCCTTATCCTTATCCTTATCCTTATCCTTATCCTTATCCTTATCCTTATCCTTATCCTTATCCTTATCCTTATCCTTATCCTTATCCTTATCCTTATCCTTATCCTTATCCTTATCCTTATCCTTATCCTTATCCTTATCCTTATCCTTATCCTTATCCTTATCCTTATCCTTATCCTTATCCTTATCCTTATCCTTATCCTTATCCTTATCCTTATCCTTATCCTTATCCTTATCCTTATCCTTATCCTTATCCTTATCCTTATCGGTTTTCGTGATCTTAAATTTTAAATCTTAAATATTAAGTCTTAAATCTTAAACCGTTAGTCTTAAATCTTTAGGCTGTCTTCGTTAGTCTTAAATCTTTAGGCTGAAATCTTAAATCTTTAGTCTTCAATCTTTAGTTTTAAATCTTAAATCTTTAGTTTTAAATTTTGAGTCTTAAAAAAACTTCGAGCCATCTCATTGCACTCTTCTTTATTTTCTGTCTTCACCTTGTTAAGCTGTGAACGATGTTATTTATTCTAATTAAATCCTTGTTTTTTTTATTTTTCTTTTCAGCTTAAATGCATCCTTATTGAAGCATTTTTTTAATATTTTTTACTTCATTGGTTTAGGAGTTATTTTTTCTGTCTATACCTTTCTTTATCAGTTGTGTCACACTGTCTTATCCCATGTCTATTCATGTTTTAATCTTGAAGCTTCTCAGTATCCTGTCGGCGTATCGCTATATTTGCCTTTTTGGCTCTTTGTATACTTTTTTTTATTCTTATTGTTCATTATTTGGTTCTTTTTTTTCAGGAATTTTTTTTGTAATGTTTTTTTTTTTTTTTGTTTTTGTTTCATGTAGACTTTTTGGTCGTTTCTTGGCTTATTGAATTTAACCCGACATTCATCTTAAGCTCTTTCAGCCATTGTTGCGCCTTATTCTATCTCTTTAATTTAATCATTCTTTCTCATTTTCGGTTTTATTTTTGCGTTTAATTTTATCATTAATTCTCTCTACAGTATGTTTTTTTTAAATAATTTTTTTTAGGTTATGTAATACAATGTTAATTTTTCTTAATTTTCCGTTTCCCTTCATTATTTCTCTGCCTCTTTTGCTTTAAATTTCCATTTATTTATTCCAAGAAAAAACTTAGCCATAAGCTTAGCATGCTTTGTTTACCAATCAGCGTACTATTTTTTGTATTCAATAATCACACACACACATACACCATAATTGTTCGCTTGTAAATTCTCTAAAACTCAATCTGCTAAAAAGACACCAGCAGCAACAAAACGTAAACATGTAAACAAGTTTTCATATCAAATGCCAAATGCTAAAAACAAAGCAAATAAATAACTGAAAAAAACCAAATTGTAATTGGTTTTTTATTTTATGGATCAACTAAAAAACAAAAACAACTTACAGAAGTTGTGTAGTGAAGAGGAAGAGAGAGGCATTAGATGTAAGTTACCGTTGGGATATAGGCTAGTAATTCCGGGGTCTTGGGACTAGTGCCCACCGAATTTATGTTCGTAGCAAAGTGTAACTGTGCTGAGTTCTAGCTAATCCTCTCTCTGATCTGGCCGACTCAGAGAAAAATACTGGCCTTACTATGATATAGCGGCTCGTCATGGCGAACCTCTTTTTCCCCTCTTACCGCATAGCCTCCTGCGCTGCTTCGGCGGCAAAGGGAGTGTACAGATGAGATGAATAACAATAATAACTATGACGAAAGTAGACCTGTAGTGCTAGGTGCAAGCAGAGAAGATGAAATGTTTGCCTCTTATTGGGAGACAAACGTGGGAAGTACAGCGAGGACCAGCCATAATACTTCTATACTTCCTTGTCAACCATACATCTCGAATATTTCTGGGTTTACCGGTAGTGTCCTTGGAGCTTTCACGAAGTCCAGTTACTGGAAGGCTCTTTTCCTTCTAGGCCGGATGGCACCATTCATGTGCATGACGAGAAAGTCAAAAGGAATATCCAGGCTGTGTGCGATGAGTGAACTACTGAATCTGCCACAGAGCTGCCTCGAAACGAAATTGCTCTCAGGTCGAGGGTGCAAATGTGTCGAAGGTAGGGAAAGTATGTGATAAGTCGACCACAGTCGAGTTACTAACAACCAGCCATCGCACCTACAGTTAGGTGTAAGGAACCACCTGCAGGTTGCACTAGTCGATGCAAGCTCCAGCAGTCTTAAGTTCAACTCAGAGAAGTGGGGATATATTGAGGTTATGTTGCCGGAGTTGGTCATTGAGCATCTTCTCAACAACAAGGATGGTTCTCTACCCTCCTCTGAGTCCGTGGAGGTTGTGAGTGGATTAAGGGTGATCAAGCTCAAGATTCACTTCTGCAAAGAATTCCTGAGTAAATTCCCGTCTCTTAGGTAAGAAACTCATGAGATAGTTTACATCTAAAGCTTATCCTAGCGAAGGCTATTCCAAGCAGGCCTCGTGCTTGCATTTGTTATCCCCAGATGAAACTGAAGAATACCAAGCTCACAAAAATCCTTCTACTGCACAACGTGAACAAAATCATGCATTACTGCTTGGTTATCAAGACCTAAAACCTGAAGAAAACCAGCATGACCTTTTTTGCTCATATCCGAGGAAAGCCTGGTGCTCTCGATGGCGTGGGAAAGGTTCTTAAGTTTGGCAAACGCCGCGAAAAACTAAAATAAGCGAAGTAGAAATTCTTGATGCTCCGAGTATTGTGGTTGCTCCGCTACCTTCAAATGTACAACAACGACCATAGAAATCTAATGCTCAAGATCGTCCAAGTAAGTAAAAAAAACAAAAAAAAAAAACAAAACAAAAATTGTTCATTTCAGCCCTTGACAGGACTTTGACCGAGCTTCTTATGAGCAATTGTGTTGTGTGTGTTATTAAACGTTTGCACACAATTGACCCAGAACTGGACCTAAATGTTTTATGCCGACTCCAAATGGCTGAAGTTCATGTTCTCAAGAAGCTTTACATGGCATTATTTACTCCCTGAGGTTTGCCTTTGTCTGCAAAGAGGTGGGGCCGATCAGAAAATTTTTTTTTGAAAAAAACTTTCGCCGCTGGGAAAAAACTGGGCTCTGATCGATCTTGGGCTCTGAGCATGTCAAGCCACACACTTAACCACAGTTAAATTGCTGCACTGAAAATTGCGACAAAAAATCTAGCCATTCTTATGATGTCGGATGGGATTGGCGTGGGTATTATCCGGGACCTAGTGACAGACACTCTCAGGTAAAGGGCTTCAGAAACATTCACTATAATATATTCTACAAGAAAAATGTGGTTAAGCCAAGCACTTGCATAGTAGCTAAAAAACATATCAACTTATTGCTAGTTCCAAACCTTAGGATTTCCATCAGACTGTGTCAAATGGAAATGGGCTGAAACCGGTGATAAAGGGGGCTATGGAGGCAAAAAAAAAAACCGGTGTTGCGGGGCGGTTTTTGGATTAAGCATGAAAAGTTTTTCCAGGAAAAACAAAATAAAGGAGGGCTAGAGGTGCACTTTACCCTATCCCACCCTCAAATTTTTTTAAATTTTTTCCTTTGGAATTTTTAAAAAAATAATTTTTTTTAAAAACTTGCACAGGCAGAACAAAACTGATGCCAGAAATTAAATCCTCGCACCCGATTCCACAAAAAATCTAAAATGTTTTTAAACAAAAATTTGCCGTATTTTTTACCATCACCACCATATGTTTGTGAGGTGCTCTGGAATTTTTGGTTTTTGTCAATCTCCTAAGTTGGCGCTGCGAATTTGATCCAAATTGTTTCATAAAAAAATTTTGAAAAAAATGAGCCATAGTACCATCCCCTAGGCAGTGTAACAAAAACTGAACATTGCAGAGCAATTTCAGAGCATCAACGATAGATGATGATAGAAAAGGGGGCTATGGAGGCAAAAAAAAACCGGTGTTGCGGGGCGGTTTTCGGTTTAAGCATGAAAAGTTTTTCCAGGAAAAACAAAATAAAGGAGGGCTAGAGGTGCACTTTACCCTATCCCACCCTCAAATTTTTTTAAATTTTTTCCTTAGGAATTTTTAAAAAAATAATTTTTTTTAAAAACTTGCACAGCCAGAACAAAACTGATGCCAGAAATTAAATCCTCGCACCCGATTCCACACAAAATCTAAAATGTTTTTAAACAAAAATTTGCCGTATTTTTTACCATCACCACCTTATGTTTGTGAAGTGCTCTAGAATTTTTGGTTTCTGTCAATCTCCTAAGTTGGCGCTGCAAATTTGATCCAAATCGTTTCTTAAAAAAAATTTAAAAATTTCATAATTAAAATTTTTTTTTTTGTTACACCACCCTAGGCAGCAGTGATGATATCGGATCATTTTCGAGAGTACTTTTTTACAAAGGCAAATAGTACTTTTTATTGCTTAGGGTACTTTTTATTAAGTAATGATATGTGAATAAATACATAAATACATAAATTAAAACCAATACTTTTTTTAATTTTATTATATTTATCACATAAAGGATTATAATTATAAACAATAAAAAATCAAGATTTCTTTCAGAACCCGTAAAAAAAAAGTTGTCATTGCCACCAACTTAAAATTAACCTTGATTGATTCTAAGACGAATGCACAATATTGTTTTTTTGCTATAACGATAGCCTCCAGAGAGCTAAGCCACTTTGAAAAACATCCAAAACCATGTTTTTTGTAAAAATATTAGCTGGTGCAGCAGTTATAAATAAACAACTGGTTGGAAATAGTAGTCCTGAAGAAGATCTTACTATCTGGTCCAAAAAATTTCAAATCATTGCCGCCGAACTTTAATGAACATTTTTTACTTTTTCTTTTAAAAGTTCTAGTTCTGGGAACTAGTTTCTAATTTCTAAAATCAACGGCAAATAATACGTGACTGGGCGAGAATTTTTGCAATAATTTTATGACTTCATTTTCAAAAATAATTTTTTTAAATCTTGACAAAATTTCAAGCAAAATTCTTTAATATACCAGAGTACTTTTTTCGAAAAGAAGGTACTCGGGTATTTTTGTAGAGTCAATAGTACTCAAAAAAGTACTATTCCACTCAAAATATCATCCCTGCTAGGCAGTGTAACAAAAACTACAAATTGCAGAGCAATTTCAGAGCATCAACGATAGATTCTTTTTTCTAAAATAACTTTTCATGTCCGAACCGAAAATTTCCTAGGCAACATCGATTTATAAATCGACCTAGCTTTATATACATATCGAGCCATAACCGCGAAAAAGATGGAACCAGCAATTTATAAAAATTCGATTTCTAATCGAAACTGTTATAGTAATATAGTAAAATAGTAATAATATATAATTATAATAATACTAGTTCTTTCCCGTCAAAAATGACGGGCCGGTTTTAATAAAGAAAAAAAAAAACATGAAATATTGATTTTCTTAAAGCTGAATTAGAAATGTTATTTTTTAAATTGTGCAAGTAACAATTTTTAGTTCCAAATATTTATTAAATACCTCAAATTAAAAAGGGAAACTAAAGTAGGTGCGACGAAATAAGTTTAGAAATTTTTTGTAAAACTGAAAATTTCAAAATAAAAAAATATAAAAAGTTTTTGAAGTTTCAAATATCACAAAATAAAAAATGCCTAAAAATATGCTATGAAAAATTATACATTTGAAATTTGCGCAAAACAAATATCATCCATCTTCTTTGATGTAAAATTTGGTAACAAATCTGATTCCGAACTTGGAATTACCGAATAATTTAGTCCGGTGCTTGGCGGCACCTCGCTCAAAGCTGAAATTCAAAATTTTTTCATACAATTTTTTTCATGCTTACCCCTTGATGCTGATGATTTTTTCAAAACTTTTTTATGCCCTATTGAAGGCGATTTTGTGAAGACAGTCACTAAAGGAAAACATGAAAATTTTACCATTTTTGAAAAAGTCACATTTTTATACCCTAAACCTGAAAGGTCAGGGTATATTAACTTTGTGCAAACGTTAGTAACGCATAGAACGAAGCGAGTCCGGTATAGAAAAGTATATATATTTTTGATCAGCGTCACCACGTGAATCGAGCTATCCATGTCCGTCCGTCCGTCCGTCCGTCCGTCCGTCCGTCCGTCCGTCCGTCCGTCCGTCCGTCCGTCCGTCCGTCCGTCTGTGTGTTGTCCGTATACACAGGATAAGAAGAAGGAGTTGAGATAATTGGATGAAACTTGGTACACATGGTCACATGGACCCAAGGATTTGCACTATTGAATATTTTTTGAATCCGCCCACGGACACGCCTACCTCCCATACAACGCAAAAATGTAAAACTGCATAACTCAGCTCATAATTAACCTACAACAATAAAATTTGGTATGTATGTCTTTTTTACAAACACAAAGATGTCTGCGAAAAATGGGTGTCGTCCGCTCACGGACACAACCACCTCCCATACAAACAAAAAATTGAAAACGCAATAAATAAGCCTCTGTTTAACCTACAGAGCTAAAATTTAGCACGTATGTTTTTTATGACAAGACAAAGATGGTTTTGAAAAATGAACGTCATCCGCCTACGGACACGCCTACCTCCCATACAACCCAAAAAGTTTTAAACTCAATAAATAAGGTTATGTTTGTCATAGAGAAATTGAATTTGGTATGCATGTATTTTATACCAAAACTAAGTTGTGTTCAAAAATTGGAAGTAATCCGTCCATGAACACGCCCACCTCCCATAGGGAAAGCACAATAAAAGCATTAACTGTGAGCTACAGGAATAAAACTTGGTTTGTGCAAAATTTTCTTCAATATTTAAATGCATATAAAATGTAGGCTTCATCCGCCCTTGGAGACGCTCATTTACAATAAAAATTTTTTGTTTTTGAAAAATGGGTTTAGGGTATTTCATAGTCGGCCTAGACCGACTTTAGACTTTCTTTACTTGTTTTTATTAAGTGAGTTTTGAAAGAAGTACAGTAAAAAACATTGTTTCACCCTTTGCTAGAAACAAGATCGCTTTCGAATTGCTGGTTCAATCAAAATAAACAAGTGAAATAATACGCACTAGCTTTGGTCCTACCGAAAAAATTTAATATTTTCTTTATGCAGATTGGAAAAACTTTTTCAAATGTTTTAAAAATAACGATGTCAGTCACCGATATATGAAGAATTTTTCAATAATTTGAAATAAAAATCACTCATACGCCATGTTGTACGTACGAATTCTATACAACCAACAGTGAATTTCTATAGCACCAACAGCACCAACAGCATTGCATAGATTAAACCTAAATATCAGCTGATGTTGCTCCTAAGCTCGCCCTAATCTTTAACTGCTTCGCATTCTTCTGCTACTGCCACCTCCTCTCAGCTTTTCTTTAGATTTGTACCATTTTAATTTTATTAAACCACAATTTATGGTGTTAATAAAATTTTAAAGCACACCAAGTGAAAATCAAATTAAAAGCAAGCGTTACAATTTACGCTGCTTAAACATACAAAGGCATAAAACCAACTCAAATACACACATATATATAAATATATATACAGAGAGACATAAAATTTATATGCAAACATATAAATCGCACACACATACACATCAATAAATTTCCATATATCTACTCAGACAGCACATGTAGAGCACAAAACTACAATCAATGCATCGAAGTGGAAAAGCAAATGTTTTGCTTACAGCTCTTTCAGCACCACCTCAATAAAACTCAAGCTACGTATTTATACTGTTTTGGCTGGTGAGCTGAACCAGCGTCGTCGTTCTCTGACGCACGCTTTTTGACGAGCTGCTGCTTTCTTTGCTTGCGTTACAAAACAAACAAATTAAAACCAAGAAAAAATATACAATAAAAACAAACGTGCAGAAAAAATCACAACGGAAAACACTGAAAATGAAACCATTTTTAATTTAATCCTTTTTTTAACTTATCGTTCGTTCCTTCAACATATTGTTTGACTTTTGCGCCGTTTTGTTTTACGGTTTTTTCTTTTGTTTGTTTTTTTTTTTTTTTTTGCTTTAGCTTGGCTCATTTGGGCTCTGCGGCTATATCGCTTAAACCGCAATTATTACAAAACTTAATTGTTTTAAAATGAAAAATCGACATAAAAAAAAAAATTGTATGCACAGCAAAATTCTTATACATACACATACCAAGGAATGGTTAAGGGTGCGGAAATTTAAACTCCTTTGTAATGTTTCAATTATGGTAGATAAGAGATCAGTATCAGCATCAGTGTTTTAGGTATCAGTTTAAGAAAAACAAAGAAGGCACAGCCTAATGTAAAGATTCTATACAAAAATAAATAGGAGTGCCGCATAGCATAGCGGTAAAAGTAACAAAACAAATTTAATCTATTTGAAAACTGTTTCAAAGCGTTTCTTAATTTAGGACATACATTTCTCATCATCTAAACTATTCAAGTGCTCAATATCAGATGAGAGATGTAGTTTGAAAAACAAGATTATTATGTTGGTTTACAATTTCTAGTTTTTAATAGAATGCAAACTTTGAACCAAGCGTTAAGAGCAGCAAATAATGTAACAGTAAATAACAGCAAAGAGAGGTTATGTTCTTTGATGCTGTTAATTTAAAATTTGCACCGAAGAATGTAAAACTTTAAATTTGTTGCACCAGGCCTAAACTCGAAAGTAATTTAATTTGTTCATTTTTAATATCGAATTGTTTAAACTGTTGTATATTTTGTTTAAGAATTTTCATAGTCGATGTTCTGTATCAGGGTCTGAAGCTAAATATAAGGCTAAATGAATCTGGTTTTTTTTTAAATTTCATGCATTTTATTTTACAAACACATGAAAGGCATGATAAGAAAGAATTATATTGCAGATCAACGAATGTCATTAAAATATTCATGTTGACACATATTTCATCAGGAGTTTTACTTTTAAACAGATTTTTGCTATTAGCAAGTGACCATCAAATATTGTTCTCATAATTTGTGGGAATAGGTACATTAGACCAGATCGCAATTTGGATTCCGCCGATAAGTGTCTCAGAAGTTAGAGGAACTCACTAAAATGAATTCTGCATACTTTTTTTTCAAATCGGAGCAAAACCGCCGAAGCAATTTTGATTCTCCTGAAGGTCCTTTTTGGTAAAGAAGACATGTTTTTGCTTGTGACTTTTTATTTTTCGCAGAATGCATACCCACATCTGCTAAAATATTAAATTTCTTACTCCTCTTACTTTTAAGGCCCCAACCGGCTGACATTTTTTATATCCATACAAGAATGATCCAGCCTAGGGTACATATAAAAGTACTTTTGTTTGGCAGCCCTATAAAATATTAACATTTATCGTTAAATTTTAATGCAAATAGTTAAATCTAAAAAACAAAATTGCTGATACACATATTGTTTAATTTATATAAAATAATAACCACATTTTAATAATTATTAGTTACACAATTATGTATTTGTTAAAATTATTTTTAATTAAAAAACTTTAAATTATGGAAAAAATAATATAAAAGGTCATTTTCTAAATTAAATGAGGATTCACATATACAAGCTTGTTTAAGAAGCGGATACGTAATCAATACTATATGATCAATCATTTGATAAAATCAACAAAAACAAAATAACAACAACAACAAAAAATCTATATAAAATAAGGTAAAATTTGAATACCTTTCATTTGATGCCTGATTTGTGCATATTTGAATACGTAATATTTAAGTTTTTGAAAAAAAAAAAGTACTTCTTGCAAATTTGTTACCACCATTTCGAAATCCTTAACGTTCAATTCAGTAGATATATATAAAAAATACTTCAACCTTAGAATTTTGTTCTCCACCATATATCAAAAGCTCATTCAAATCGGCGAGTGACATCTTGGAACCTTTCCTTCTAAGTAAAAGTAATTCCATAGATTGCTATTCAGTGCCCACTGAAGCACAAGATAGTTTCATATCAAAAAAAAAATCATATGCAGGAATTTTTTTTTTCAAAACATTATTTCTAAAGATAACAGTCCCCTGAACCAAGTCACTCATAATCAGTACTCTGGATTCATTCATTGTGGCGGCCGTGGCAGTGCGTGCAAGTGCGTGTGGCGTTTAAGCCAAAGAACCTCGGCAAACCTGAGTTCGAATTTCAATCTGACACAAAAACTTATTTTATTTCAATTAAAAATACATTCTTCTGAACAGCCATCACCACTCTGCCGACATCAGCTAACGTCATGGCAAAAAAACATGTCAGTCTAGTTTTCAATCACTTCTGGTACAACATTTTGTGACACACCAAAAACTATCATAAGAAGCTCGATTAAAGAAAGTCCTTTCAAGGTCTGAAATTATTAACTTCACTAGACTTATTTATCTGGACTCAGTCTGCACTCAGTCCCAAGGACTCAGTTTAATGCACTCAGTCTCACGGACTGACTTCTATGGACTCAGTCCCACGGACTCATGTCCACAGAAACAGCCCTCTGAACTCAGTCACACAAACTCAGTTTCACGGACTTATTTCCTCAGAGCCAGTCCCACGGACTCAATTGGTCTCATCGTCTCAGTCCTACGGACTCAGTCTCATGAACGTAGTTTCGCGGACTTAGATTCATAACTCAGTCTCCTAGACCTCGTCCCACAGTCCAAAAGACTCGGTCACATAAACTGAGCCCGAGAACTCAGTCCCACGATCTCAATGTCACGATCTTAGTCAAACGGACTAAGTCGCACGGACTCAGACCCACAAACTCAACCCCAAGAACTCTCACACAGTCTCATAAACTCATTTCCACGGACTATTCCCACGATTTTAGTCCAACGGACTTAGGTTTACGGACTTAGATACATGGACTCAGTCATCTAGATAAGTCTAGAGAAGTCCCACAGACTACAATAAATCCAACGATTTCTGTGACTCCGTCACATGAACTCAGCCTCACGAACTCAGTTTCACGGACTCAGCCTCATGGACTCAGTCTCACGGATTCAATCCTACAGTATTACGATTCTCAATACCACAGACTCAGACACATAAACTCAAACACAAGGACTCGGTCTCATCGACCCAGTCCCATAAATTCCACGGACTTTGTTTCACAGACTCAGTCTCACGGACTCAGTCCCACGGACTCAATCCTAAGGACTAAGTCTAACGTTCTAAGCCTCACTGACACATGGACTCAGTCCCATGTACTCAGACTACGTACTTAATTTTGAATACTCAAATAAGGACATAGTCCTGTGGACTCAGTTTTTTGGAAATATTTCAACGGAATCAGTTGCACGGACTTAGCTCCACAGTCGTACGAACTCAGTTCCATGCACTTAGTTCCACGGACTTATTCCTACGACTTCAGACCCACGGACTCAGTCCCATAGACTCAGTTCCATGGACTCAATCTCATGGACTCGGTCCCACGGATTGAGACCAACGAACTCCGTCCAACGGACTCAGTCTCATGGACTCAGCCTCTTAAACTCAGTTCCACATACTCATTCCACGAACTCAATTCCACTGACTCACTTACAAGAACTCTGTCCCACGCACTCAGTCCTACCAGCTTTATCCCTCGAATTTGGTCCGAAAAACTCGGTCTCACGGACTCAATCCTACGGACTCAGTCCACATGGACTAATTCTCACTGTTTCGGTAACAAGGTCAGTCGCAACTTAGTCCTTTACACTCAGTTACACGAACCAATTTCAATGGAACCAGTCCCTCGTACTCAATCTAAAAAATTCACTTCCACAAAATAATATTAACGGTTTAGTTCTATGGATTCATTACGCTCACGTAGGTTCCTGAAACTTTATTCCGCGGATTCAGTTCTACGGACTCATTTCAATGAGTTCAGTACCATGACACAAGTCACATTAACACACCTTCACAAGACCCAGTACGGTCTTTGAGGAGTCGAGCTTTTGCAAAATACATAGATCAGCGTGAGATCTATGAGAAACTATATATGAAATAATTAAGGGTTCTCCCCGACCCAGATTCGACATTAAGGAGAAAATTCAGGCTCTCAACTTGACAGTCTCCCGACAGACAAAATTAGTCCCTCAGATTTCAGCTAAGTGCTGTTCCCTCATCCCGCGAAGTTATGTGTTACTGCAGTTCCACGAGATTCAAACTGGGTCGAAGATGCAATGCGGAGATTCAGATTAAGTGCGTACAAGTTTATTCCCATTTTTTGAACACATTCCTAGATTCAAACACAAGAAATCAAGTCTATGACTCACTTCCACGTACTTAGGCCCAAGGACTCAGTTTCATGGACTTAGTCTCACGGACTCAGTTCCACAGACTCAGTCTCATAGACTCAGACCCACGGACTGACTTCTCAGTCCCACGGACTCATATCCGCAGTAACAGCCCTCTGAACTCAGTCACACAAACTCATCCCCACGGACTTATTTCCACAGACTCAGTGCCACAATCGCAGTCTAACGAACTCAGTCTTATGGTCTCAGTCCAATGATTTCAGTGCCACGATCTTAGTTAAACTGACTGGGTCGGAAAGACTCAGACCCATAGACTCAAATCCATAGCCTCAACCACACTAAACCAGTCGCACACTCCCACCTGCACGGATGAGGCCCTTTGAAGGTTCCCCCTTCACGAATAAAATATAAAAAAAAATAATACAAAAAAACTGAGATTGAGATTACAAGGACTCAATACCACGCACCCTGGACTTATTTATTTTGACCCTATCCACTAAACTGATTGCTCTGGGCTAGTCACACAAAATTATTCCCATAGACTAAGTCCTATTGACACATACCCCTGGACTCAATGCCTTGAAGTCTTTTCGCTGGCCATTGTTCTATGGACTCATGTTCTGCTCTAGACTGACCCTGTCACTTAACTGTAAAATCTGAGATAGACTTAAGTCATACTTTACAAATTATACTGATAAAATTTTGAGATTTTTATGTGTTTTGAGAGATTTATAGAAACTAAAGCATAAAAATACTGGGTCATATAAAAAATCATTCATATAAAAAAATATGTTTATGTTTTTTAGGGGTCGAGTGAGTGCAATGCAGCTCAAAAGTAAGTCACCAGCAGTTTTTCAGTCCGAAAGGCCCTGAGGGATCCAAAAGCGATCAAGGTCATGGCAAACTACTCAGCACCAGTGAAATCAATCATAAAGCACGTGTTGTTTTGATCTATCAAATTTTAAATTATAAAATCCCAAAATTTAAATGCAATTTTATTTTGTAGACAAAAATACTTGCATTTATGTAAAATAATAGAAAACATGAATGAATAAAGATGTTATGTAGCATTTTTTATTTTTCGATGTTCTATTGTAAAATTTAAAACAACCATTTTTGTGGCTATTTTAGAAATGAACAACTTGACAACTTGACAAAGTACGATTTAATATATTTTGAGTATAAATGTGAAATTTTGAACTCAATTTTCTCGAAATTTAAATTTTGCAACATATCAAATTCATGCATGCGTGTCTTAAATTATCAGAAATAACAGAAATGTCTTCAATGCTTCTAAAATTTGTTAAAGTACAATTGATTTTTGTTTTTTTTCTTGTTGGTACGTGCGATGGATTTTATCACATAGAATCAATCCTTTCTTGCCTACGAGCCTGAAGTCAAATATGTATTACTTGGATTAATTTAAGGTAGTACATTATATAACGTAAAAGTTGTAAAGAATAAAATTTGTTATATTCCTTTTATTTTTACTCTATAGAGCTTACTCTACACAGCATATAAATGTTTAGACGCCAGACTCTCTATTAACAAGTAAGTTATTGAACCACTAAAAGATTTCCACATTTTTGATTATAAGTTTCACTTCTAACCGCTAAGCCACACACAATTTTTTGTTGATGTTTTTCTCTATCCTTTTTTTTTGTACTAAATCCGCGGAGTTACATTTCGAAGTTATATTTATTTAATAAACAAAAAAGAAGAAGTTGTGCAAAGAATTTAAGCCTTCTACCCACATTTGTTGTTGTTCAAGCGTTACAGGGTAAACTTGAATCCTTTAAGTAACCACGCTGGCTACCACGTTAATACAAAAACAAATAAAACGTAGCACACGAAATCTGAACCTTCCACTGTAACCCGTATCGATCCGACGCGCAGCAGCTTCTAAACTGCTGCTGCTGCTATACGTGTGTATGTATTGCTGGTAGTGATTCTTCCGGCCATGCAACATACTCAAAAGAAATTCGCACAAAACCGCACAACTGAGATAGATACAAGAAACCCTTTTCAACGAGTTGACGCCAAGCGAATTGCGACATTTATGTGTGCCAGTTACCGAAAAGGTAAACGTAGATATCTAGTTACCAATGCTTCAGTTAGCAAGAACAATAACTTTTTGAGACTACTTGCTTTTGTGTGTTTCAGTGTGTGTGTGTGTGTGTGTGTGTGTGTGTGTGTGTGTGTGTCTGTGTGTGTGTGCGTGTGCGTGTGTGTGTGTGTGTGTGTGTGTGGTGTGTGAACATTCTGTGCACCCCTTTGTTTGGTCGTTAGGCACCCTAAATTTTCGTGGCGCGTGAAGCTTCACATAAGAATAGCCCTCCGCATACAAATGCGTGCGAGTGTAGTGGTGTTAGTCTGTATTTCATTGTGTGTGTGTGTATAAAACATGCTTTACTACCTTGCATATGTTCGAGAAGCTTTTTGGGGTGGCTAAGGTGGATGTCAAGTTTAGAGTGTATGTATGAATGCTTGGTTGGACATTTCATTCGGTGTTAGGTTGTGTTGAGCTTAATGGTTGGGCGGATGCGTATGGCTCGCGGTCGAATTTTGGCAAATTGTTTGTCCTCGAAAATGTGTAACGGAATATGCAGATATATTCGCTATGTTTCCATTTTGTGCTTTTGACATGCATAACACATGGTTAAATGGTGATTTGCAGACTCTCGCCTTATTATTGTTAGCTTAGGTTTTATGTTGTTGAAACCTATGTTGGTAGAGCTAGTAATTTTTTTAGCCAATTACTTAGGCAATATTTATATAAAATAGACAAAAACTAGTGCAAATAAAATATTAAATGCAGCTTCAGTTTAATATATTAATAAAGCTTTATGAATTAGAATTGAAGATCTTGTGACAAAAAAAAATTTTGTCTGTAACGAGTTCACAGCATTGTTTGAAATGCATGCTTAATTAAACAGTTTCTGACTTATTTCATACGTAAACTTCACTTTTATTGCTACTTAAATTCTTAAGACAATGCTTTTAGTTTTAAGTTAAACAATTTCAAATATATCTGAGTAGCTGTAAAAAATATAATAAAAATCTTTTTACTGAAACCGTAAAAAAATCAACATAACATTTAAGCATTTCAACATATAATCCATTGCATTCATCTGTTAATAGTTTTAAGCTTTTAACTGCCATTTTAATTCAGTTGTTCATTAATTTTTAACAACATATATACTATTGCAGCTATATCCATAAAAATATAATAAAATGGCTATTAAAAGTGAAGAGTAGAAAAGTAGCAATGAATAAAAAACAAAAAAAAAAAAACAACAATCCAACAGTAGAAATAAAAATCAATTGCAGACGAAAACAATTACGTTCGCAGACACAATGCAATCTAAGTGTCACTCATTCGGTTTTCTTAGAAAGTAAGAACCACTCAATCTGATCATCACACACACAACTACAAACAACCACACCAGCTGCAGCTACTTTTACCCTTTCCACAACATTGTTAGTTTTATAAAAGCTGCTACCTACTGCCTAGCTAAAGAAACTGCTAGTGTTGCAAGTGCGACTGGCTAACAAACCCAAAACCAGCTATCATAAACGTCGCGCTGCTGCAATCTTAACGTCGATGGCAACATCTTTTAGCTGCTTCTTCAAGCTATTTTCTTTTAATTTTTTTTGTTGTTGCCATTTTCGCAACATAATACCTCATTCCACGCTGTGCTGTCTAAGTTTAACATTTTATTCAGAACGTAATTCATTTGCTTTTGTTGTTGCCACTGTCTGTCTTTATCACGCGCTCACGAGACAAAAAAACAAGCATGACGAGCAGCAAAACTATCAGCGTAACAATGCAAGCAGCTTTTGTTGCAGTGAAACGAGCGAGTTCAAAGGAAGCAATAGAAATTGACGTCATCCTTTTTGGGTAAATTTTTTTTTGTTTAACCTTTTTTTAGTGTCAAACTTTTTAGACTCTGTTACGGAGAATATTTTTAAAGCATAACTGGAGGCCCTCTGAACACATTTTAAGTGATAGTTCTTTAGATCTACTCTAAACAAACAACAAAAACACGATTGAAAAAGATATTGTAGCGTAAGTCTTTGAAAAGATTGACTTAACAAGTGAAAAAGGTTATCAGACCAACGAAATATATATGCAACTATATACATATGTATGTAGCATAACATACTAATAACATACTTATAATTTAGTTATACATACTTATAACATACTTATAACAAACTTACAGCTCTCATAACATAACATAATAAAACATAACATAACATAACATAACATAACATAACATAACATAACATAACATAACATAACATAACATAACATAACATAACATAACATAACATAACATAACATAACATAACATAACATAACATAACATAACATAACATAACATAACATAACATAACATAACATAACATAACATAACATAACATAACATAACATAACATAACATAACATAACATAACATAACATAACATAACATAACATAACATAACATAACATAACATAACATAACATAACATAACATAACATAACATAACATAACATAACATAACATAACATAACATAACATAACATAACATAACATAACATAACATAACATAACATAACATAACATAACATAACATAACATAACATAACATAACATAACATAACATAACATAACATAACATAACATAACATAACATAACATAACATAACATAACATAACATAACATAACATAACATAACATAACATAACATAACATAACATAACATAACATAACATAACATAACATAACATAACATAACATAACATAACATAACATAACATAACATAACATAACATAACATAACATAACATAACATAACATAACATAACATAACATAACATAACATAACATAACATAACATAACATAACATAACATAACATAACATAACATAACATAACATAACATAACATAACATAACATAACATAACATAAACATAACATAACATAACATAACATAACATAACATAACATAACATAACATAACATAACATAACATAACATAACATAACATAACATAGCATAGCATAACATAACATAACATAGTATAACATAACATAACATAACAAAACTGTGGACAGACCTGTGCGGCTGTTTATCTCTTTTTCAATAGCGACTGTTTCTTTTACTTTTATTTGTTTCGAATTTACACTATCGGAAAATATCGGGTCATTTTCGCATAGGTGTAAGCAATGTACGTGGACTGAGAGATTTCTTCTCGGTTTACACATATTGTACTCTCATAGGCCTCAAATAATGGCACAAATAAGACCCAGGTGGGCGAGGATGCAGATCCACTGGATTTTCATATACCTTGGTATCACTTACTGCCATTGTTTTCTGTGCATAAGGTCATCTTACTATATAGGTATTAGAACTGATGTAACCTATCAGTACAAACGGAATCCGACCGTAGCCGATCCGGAGTTCAGCTCCGTATGGGTGAAGTTCAGGGTCCGTTCACATATGCTGCATTTCTGCAACGTTTATAGAAGACCGAATCTAGGTATGGAGCCCACTTTAATCAAACTAGATTCCCTATCTGATTCGATAACGCACACTTTGGGGTCGTTCCCTGACAGCAAAATCGTAGTAGCCGGCGATGTTGATATCCACAACCTGGTTTGGTTATTTCATATTGGCCAAATAACACCTGAAGGTCAATATGTTGAGCTTTTTGCTGAATTGCACAGGTTGATTCAACAGATGATGTGCAAAACCATAAAATTCTAGATCTCTTTCTGACTTCGAAATGTGAATGTCGCTGCAGTTATGGTACAAGAAATTATTTTATTAGGCATGCGGGTTTCATCCCCAATAAGATGAGAAGTATATAACAAAAAGATCACTCATGGTTTATTGAGACTTGCAGGATCGCAGTCAGATCCAAAGAGGAATACTTTCAGAATTGGCATTCCAACAAAAATGCTGATTCTAAAATACTTCCAGCCTAGGAAACGCTTTAATGCAATTTTTGAGCGTTGTTGGGACTCAAAGAACTTTAAAAAATTTTGTTTTTCTGCCTCGTGCAATCGCTGTTCAAATGTAATGCAGGTTAACTTTTTACTTATGACATTTCTTAAGTTTCAAGTTAAGCACTAATGCAATTGCACGTAAGGGTTGCCATTAAACTTCAAAGGCAATAATATCAATAATAATAGATAAATAACGCTGCGTTTGTAACATTCCCCCTTCCGTATCTTGACCAACGGTAAGGAATACACCTCAAATTTGAACAACGCTATCGAGGGTCTTCGGTTTGACATCAAACACAGCTATGTTAGCAGCTGGGCGGTGGTATTCACCATTTGCTGTGCGCACCCTTGCACGCCTGACCTGATTGTCTTTACCTGTGATTATATCTGTCACAATTCTCTTGGGCAAGCAGTGACGAGGTGAATTCGGATTGGCAATAATAACGACGTCTCTTTTTCGAAGGGGTCGCTTTGGTGAACCAATTTGTTCTGCGTTTCAGCGTTGGTAGAAATTCAACTAACCACCTTTTCCAAAATTGTTAAGCAAGAAGTTGGGAATGTCTCCAAGACCTTTGCGTGCAATTGTCAGTTGCATCCAAGTCTCCAGGCTTTTTGTCTCCAGACGAGGAACCTTACAAGAAATGGTTCGGCGTGAGAGCTTCCTGTTCAGCAGTGTCGAGTGACAACTATGTCAACGGTCGAGAGTTCAAAATATTTTCAACTTCTAAAAACAAGTTGCTTAACTTTTAATCTGTGAGCTTTGTCGATGGAGTGATGACCTGGTATAGTACTGCCATGATGGATCGCACGAGGCACTCCGATACGGCGCCCATATGCGGACTTTGGTTTCTGGGGACGTAAATTCTTTGAGGTCAGCGAAATTTATTTGCTTGTAGGATTCATGCAGTTCCTTTTCGACTTGCAATAAAGTTACGAATGAACATGACACATGGGCCACTTCTATGTGAACTGCACGACTAGTCAGGCACGTGAATGAAGTTCCATATCGCTCCTCGGTTCATCTTCCGATTGTGGCTATAAATGGGCCGAAGATGTCTACTCCAACATGGGAAAATGGTTTCGTATATACATGAATCTACCTCGAGGGAGAGACCAGATTTTTGGCATATGTGGCTGTGAAGTTCGTATCATGCAAGTCTTACAGTGGCTGCGAACAGTGCGCAGAAGTTTGCGCAAACTCGGGATGTTATACTTTTGAAAGAGTTCGTTAACCACTGTCTCGTGGTTTATATGTTTAAATTTTCTATGATACCACTCACCAATCAATAATGTGAAGTGGTCTTACGGTAATATGATGGGATTTTTGGTTGCATCATCGATAATCGATGCGGTTTCAAGGCGTCCACGTAGGCGAGTGATGTTATCAGTGTCTATGAATGGCGAAAGTTTTTGGAGTGGACTTGACTTTGGCCATTACCTCATTTCAAAGGAATGGGACTAGACGTGTCGATAGAGAAATTGTTGGCTCCAAAGCAGTTCTGCTTGAGTGAGATTGAAGCAGATCTGCTTGAAATTCATGTTGATTCTCGGAAACTCATGTCTAGCCGTGAATTTTAAAGTGTTATTAACCGTTTAGAATATGCCATACACCTAAGTAAGCGTTCCCAACGTGAAAATCGTTCACACTGAATTAAGGGCCATTGCTGTGTAACCTGGGTGGCTACATGTTGTCCGTCACGTAATTCTGGATTAAAGGTTGTCTCAAAAAAGTTGGTCCTGCAAACCATGGACTTTCCTTTATGGTGAGATCGGCTACATTTTGCTTCGAGGGGACTACTGCCAGCTTGTCACATCTGTTAACTCTTGAAGTTCTCCAATACAAAACATAACGAACTGCTTATACCGTCTTGGATCAGAGCGCAGCCATAGCAAAACTGTTTTTGAATCCGTCCAATAAAATGTTGATTGAAATTGTCATACCATGACCTTTGTGTACTGTTGCAGCCATACGTGCACCTATTATAGCTGCGTAGAGTTCTATTCTGGGTATCAAAATTGGTCGTAGGGGTGCTACTCTTAATTGATACTCTTGATTGGGGATGATAACGTCTCATATTCTGTCAATTCTCTTGCTTATCGACACAATGTTGGGTCAATAAGCGTGTTATACAGGTACTACCATGGGAAGTGTTCAAGAGAAGTAAACGATTTGACTTCACCAGCTGAAGTATTTCCCAGGTTCACTCGGTCAGCTCACCTAGCCCAACCCTACAATAATTGCTTGTTGCCCAACAGAACCTCGCATTATCGTTTTGACCTGTGTAAATTCAAAACAGATGTTCACCGACAGTTCTACATTTTTCCACCCTCCAACTAGCCTCTTACCCATCTTCCGAATCAATACAATGCTTTTGCATTAATAGGGGGCATCCCCTGAGCGTTGGTTCAAGCTACAAAAAAAACAACATTATGATATGAAAGAATTCTGTTATTCTGTTATGATTTCCCAAATAAATTTTTGAGCTGTGAAAATATCTGGTACGAAACCAAGACGTATTCTGCACTAAACTCATTTCATAAATCTGTTATGAATCATTGCTTGAATTGATATTCGACATGACAAAATCTGCTATGAAATACATGTAGCTGTCTTTTATCGGAACAATAGTTTAAAAAGTGAACATTTTGATGTGAAAAGTGGATGTTTACCTTAAAGTTTCATTCCAAAAGACTCAAAAAGGAGGAAAATGTAAGATTATATGAATAACTCTGCGCCATTTTCGATCTTTTAACTGTACTTCGTCGTCTGCGTTGGACATAATCGTCTTTGGTTATTTTTACTGCTATAAAACTATCCGACCACTCTACAAGTTTTTTGAGGATTTAGTGAAGCTATTCAACAAAATATTCCCCAAGGCTTTGCTTTAAAAAACACTGTGTGTAATTTTTTAAGTCACGGCAAAATAACCACATACGGACACCACTACGTGATAAAAGACTAAAAAAAAAAGACCCGTGTCTCCCAATTTTCCCCAAAGTCATGCACTTTTTGTTTTATGGGCCCCCAAAGATTTGGGGCCTCGGTATCATTTTCGTAAAAATGTGATCATTTTCTCAGGCTCATATCTTGTAAACCGTTCAGAATTTCGATTTACTCTCAGAGGCAAAGTTGTAGCTCTTGTCATAAAGAACAAAAATTGCCAACATATAAAATCCAAAAAACTTAAAAAATTTCGATTTTTTTTTACCTTTTTTCCCGTGTTCAGGTCCATAGGTAGCAAACCGTTCAAAATTCAAGGAAACAATCAACTACAAAAATCTCAATAATCTCAATAAACAAATTTCTAAAACATATAAACTTCCTAGAGATGGTTATTTTTTTTGGTGTTTCACTGTGAAATATTTAAAATATTAAAATATTTAAATACTGACTCACTAGCAATAGTAGAACACCAAAAACGAGCATTTTGGGACTAAAACTTCAAAAATTCAATATTAAGAAAAAATATTTTAGGATTAAGAATTAATATGTATTCTTCATTTATATGATTTTCGAAAAAACATACCAAGATTTGGCTGAGTTCCAAAAAGTCTAATTATTTAGCAATCTGAATATTAGGTAATATTGTAAGCAACACGAAACAAAATAATAAACAAACTACTTTGTGTTTTTTTACAAAAACTAAGTTTTTGACAGTGAACCTAAAACTATCGATAAAAAAATTGCATATTGCAATAATGTTGAATTTTATGCAATAAAAATTGCTTTTTTTTCTAACTTTAAAAAATGAAAAAATTACTCCGACGTCGCACAGTACTTCGCCTGAAACAAGCTATCTGGACAAAATTATTTTTTTTTTGGTTATTTGTATTCCTTAGCTTTAAACAAGAAAAAGTTCTATGGGAGACCAGATCGGATATGACCCATTTTGCTGATACGGATTAATTTAAGCAAAAAAAATAAGTTGCAGCATGTTAACTGCCTTAACTTGGAAAGTACTGGGGCTTTTTTAAATATATAAAAGACAAACGTCCTGCTCCGTGCTCTATATCGCTCAAACTGTTTATGGTTGTTGTTTTTGCTATGTTTTTTAAAACATATTCAGCCTGAACCAGAACCTGTTTTGCTCATACAACCAAATATCGCTTAAACTGTTAACTGTCAGCCTAAAAGTATGCACACAAATTTAATTTGATATTTGTCAGTAAGGACATATTGACGACGACTTGAACAAAACAACATATCAGGTGAATGTAAAAATTATCATATCGTCTGCTACTTAATTATTTTGAATACGACCCATCGTATGACGACGTCGCTTATAAATTTTGGAAAGAAATTTACAAGAGAAAAGTTTAATATTAATATTTTTCGTTTTTTGGATTCGGAGTAAAAAGTCATTTATAAACAAATCTGAAAAATTAGGATCTTAAAGTAATGAAATAAAGCATGGAATACAAAAATTTTCTGATCTTAATGAAACGTTGTACATGATATTCATCATATATGTGCTGCAAAAGTCAATTTGCTTAACAATATTGAGGATTTCAGTATATTTACGCAATAACCGATCCCTAGACTTTCTACAAGCATACCAGAATTCTGTACATTTTTTAATTTGCTGCTGATTTTATTCTTATTTCTCAGATAGATCATATTTTTTACAATTGAAATACGCAATTATGACTAATTATAATTAATTAATTTCCACGCCAAACCGAAGGAATGTAATTAATTTTATCTTTCTGTCCTGAATTAAATAAACAGTCGTCATTTTGATGGTTAACAACTTGCAGATATAAATTAAATAATAAGTAAATTACATGAGAATGTGAATTGAAATACACATACAAGCCAACAGTCAGGGTATGGGTCTTAAATTAACGCTAATTATTCAGTTTTTTTTTTAACAGCAATTACTATAAGAAAAAAGAAAAAGTACTAGAGAGAATAATTTTATGAGTAAAGTAATAAATATGTTAGTAAATATATGTTATAGAGATAACATTAAAGAATGTCATTAAAGTTGGCCAACTTGAAGTACTTCCAAAATTTATGCCATGGCAAATTGGCCAATTTTTGATGTTAATCAATATTTGTATTTGCATTAATGGCAACATTTATGTGCCTTATTAACTTATTAACATATATCAATATTCGCTAAATAAACGAATTTCTGCAATTAAGTTGATAACATCGTTTTTTTTTTTTTTTTGCCAAAATGTTTCATTGTCAGAAATTGCTTGAATATTAAGCAGTATATAAATTTTATCTTTTCAATCTTCAGACAGTTATAAGCACACATTGAATCAATGTCAAAGGCTGTATGCTGTGGACAGAACAATCAATACGCAATAATTTGCAGTGTAACAAGCGCGAAAAATCAATTTGGAATTCACATGGAATTCACGGCCTAGAGCAAAAGTGTGTAGCCAATGTTTGTCATGTTGTGGCTAGAAAATTATCGCCTAAATTTATATGTTTATGTAGTCTACACATAGACATGCACGCTCACATGCGTAATATGTATCCTTAAATTGCAATCAACTAAATCTACTGATTGTGATTACAATAATGAAGTACAAGAGTTGTCTGCTTTGTCACCATCATCTCTTCGCCATTTATTGAAAGACGTTCCTGGCCTCAATTTCTGTTTAGTGCATGCACCATACGCCGCTGGTGGTTTTTATTTACTCGCAGACAATCACCCACTCCACCCACACTTAACCAAACACACGCTCTCACACATATTTCTCAACAACATTTAGCTTATACTTGCTACCTTGGCTTTATCAGGGTTATATCCTTTGCTGCTTTCTCTGCTTTAACTCTTAGTCTTTTAACCTTTGTTGTGCTCTGTTGTTGTTGTTGTTTTGAGCAAATTCATTTTTATTCTGTGCCGAGTTCATGCTGCGTTTAGAATTTTCATTTTATCTGCAGGACATGCTATTGATGATCGGGTGTGAAAACAGGCACGTCTCTAGAGCAGCCACAAAAAAAAAAAAAAAAATCAAATAAAAACAAATAAAAGTAACAACAAAAATTATAGTTTAAAAAATAAACACATGCCATTGAAGCATGGCTGCTGTATAGCTTAAAGCAGCAACCCAGTGGAGCGAAAGTGTCTGTTTTGAAACCATTTTATATATGTTGAAGGTTTTTGGCGTACAGCAATGAACCGTTTTTGCGTTTGCATCATTTGTTAAACTTGAATGCCTCTCAAAACGATTATGTATACGACAAAGAATCAACAATATTTAGGTTTATTTTTATTTAATTTTTTTAATTTAATTGGATTTAAAAAAAAACCTGCAAAACGATTAAAAAACCAAACGTTTAGGAATGTCGCAAATAAACTTAAAAAAAAATTTGGGAAAATCAAGTTTTTCTTAAATTGGCTTGTTGTCTTCTTGACATCATGCAGTGCAACTCAAAGTGAGAAAACAAAAATTTTTAAAAACTCTCAAAAACGTTCGTAAAACTTTTACTTTTGATACAACCTTCGCCTGTGAGTAATAATAATTTGTCTCGGTGGGTAATAATTTTCTGGCTCAAAACAACTTAAACTATCTAACATTCCGTTTGCGCTACTCATATAGATCTTCTAGAAAACATCTTTAGACTTTTGCTGCATGCTGCATGTTGTATAAAAAATTTGGATTTTCTTTCTTTTTCACGCGTCTTTGTTTATGCATCCTTTTCTACTCTTTGACTGTCATTTTGTTGATCACTCCTTGCTGTGGCAAAATATTAGTATTGTGCTTTTTTAATTATATTTGCCAACAGTAAGTTGTTGTTTTTGTTGTTGCTGTAGTTATTACGTTTTTGCTTTTCTTAAAATTTCATCGTTTTATTTTCTCTCTCTTTGTCGAGTGCGATTTCTTGCTTATTCTAGCGTACGTGTTGCAAAATCTTGATGTCTTTGTTGTTGCCTTAGAGGTAATTGCTCTCTGTGGGTGGGTCTGCGTGAGTGCCTGTGTGTTTATGTGTCTGTGTTAGTGTCTGTGTAGGTGTGTGCGCTTGTGTCAGACAATCACGGCGACAGTTTAAATGGCGTCGATTTGCCCGGGGTTATTTTTTCAGTTGCAACCAAGTTGAATGAACAAATATTTTAATGCTTGCAATTTAAAAGTTTTAAACTTTTTAATTTTTTCATTCAAGTTTGGGGGGGTGGCATAGAACTTTTGTACATGTAGAAAATGGTAGCATGTAGCAAAATGGTTGGCAGTGGTAGTTCTTTGTTTGAATTAAATTAAAATCAATTCAATTCATTGGCAGTTGAATGATTCAATGAGGCTATACAATGATGTGAGGACCCTTATGTTATGGTTATATTTATTTACAGTAATAAAAAATATTTTAAAATTTTAGGATTTAAAGTTTAAAAGCATTTGAAAGTTATTGCAAGAAATAACTTTTAAAAACATTTTTTTTACAATTTGATGGAATGTAGTTGTGATTTAGAGTGATTAAAAATTATTACAATTTTGTTAAACTTATCTATATATCTACGAAAATGTCGGATTTTATAGTTAAAAATAATTGTAGGCTGTTCTTGTTTTCAGCATAAATAACTACATATACACTCAGAAAAATATCAACTGTAATATTAACAGTCGGCCGCTGTTAGTTCAAAACACTGTTCGATTAAATGATTTGCGTTTAAGTAAACAATTTTCTTTGTTGAATGAACGTTTCAAAGTATTTTTGTGCTGTTAAAATCATCAGTTGAAATATTTTTGTGCTTATATTGAATTGTAAATTTTTTCTAAGCAATAGTTTTTATATGTGTTTTGCTATATTTATATTATCGTTGCCAGTAGCTCAGTGGATGTGCACTAGACTGTCATGCGGGAGACGTGGGTTCTAACCCTAGCTGTGTAAGTATCAAAAATTGTTATTTCATAATTGAAATAATAATTATTCTGTTTCATTAATTGTTTCAAAATTAAATGCTTACAATCTTGCAAAAAAAAAATGCAAGTATATAAAAGTTTAAATATTTTGGGTTCTAACCCTTGTTTGGTCAAAAATAACTTTCAAAATAAAATGCTTACAATCTTGCAAAAAAAAAAATGCAAATTTTATTTTTTATATAAAAAAAAAAAAATTTTAAATAAAAAAAAAATATATTTTAGTCTTGCCGGATTTGAACCGTGGTCACTCGAGTACTCGACGCACACGTTAGCACACTCGGCCATACATGAACTTTCAAACCAGTAATCAAATTTCAATAAATAAGTTGTTATACAAGTTTCGTGTTCCATAGACCAACAGTCAACCGACTGTTGATTTGAAAGTTTCATTTGTTCGATGGTATTTAACAGTGAAATCTTCTCAGGGAAAATTTTTTCCCTGAGTGTATGCAATAATTTCTCTATAAATTTTTGAACAAGCTATTTCTCATAACATATCTGTTAAGGGTACTATTTTGGTGTCAGCAAAATGATTATTAACCCTTTTAGGGGCACTACTACTAACAGCTTTGATATTGTGGTTCTGTCACAAGCTATGTCTTGAAATATTGAACATCGAAGTGATACTGGTTTATTTTTTGGATGTTTTAAAAAGAGACCCAACTATTTATTATCAAAAATTGATTCTTTCATTGGGGTGGAATTTTAAAAAATACAAAAATTTAAAAAACAAAAAAAAAACAGTTTCGATAATATCGTAATTGAAGACGTAGAATTCCGTTTCAGTTGTAATCTCTTCTACTTTTTCTCTTTGGTCCGATTGTTTTGCCCATTTTGCACGTATTTTTTATTGATCTTCCGAAAATTAGCAAATAAATTAATAACACTCACTTAACAGTCAATCATTTCATTAAATTTGACAGGTTCAGTTCATTGAAAAAAAAAACAAAAACAAATTGGCCATTCCAGCCCTTGAAAAGACTTTGACCGAGCTTCTTATGATCAATTGTGTTGTGTGTGTTATTAAATGTTTGTCACACAATTAACCGAGAACTGGACCTACGAACGGCTAAAGTTCATGTTCTCAAGAAGTTTTACATGGCATTATTTACTCTCTGAGGTTTGCCATGGTCTGCAGAGAGGTGGTGACCGATCAGAAAAATTTTTTTATTGAAAAAACTTTTTCGCCGCGGCTGGGGATCGAACCCGGACTCCGAGCATGCTAAGCCACAGACTTAACCTGCATGCCACGGTCACCACCCGCAGCTAAGCATCTAAGAATCTCGCAATCCTACACAGAGAAAGCTAGACGTCGACAGGCTGCAGTCAAAACGGATAGCCGAAGCCTTCGCAATGGACGCACAGATCTCTATGCGTATGGCTGCCGAAGAGGTGATAGACTACCACCACCCTCGCCAAAACCAGTTCAACGACCAGGATTGTCATGGAGCCACTGCAGAAAAGGACATCGCCTACAAAGCCACCCTGCAGTCGGTTGTAACGCGTACTGTTATGGAGCGATACCGATTGAAGAAGAGAAAAGAGAGACGGCTGTTCAGGCGAAAAAAACGATAGGCAGACTGAGGGCCTCAGTAGTCGAGCAGTTAGCGTGCTTGACTGCCAACTCAAAGGTTCCTGGCATGAATCCCGATCTAGTTTTTAACTTTCTTTAATTCTTTCGTCATTTTTTATCAACTGAAATTAAAAATTTACCAAAATATACGACTTTGGAAGTTATAGTTGGTGGTACATGTTTGTGAAATGAGATTGTTAATTAATTCGAATTGACTCAGGTAAAGGCATAACAATTGCCTCAGATTCAAATTAGCATGTTGATATAGAAATCCGCCACACATAGAACATTCTCCACTTGCTTGACTTGATTTCTCTTTCTTTCCTACTTATCAATCTACCCATTTCCGAACATAGGCAGACTGGACTGAATAGGTTTGACACTTGAAATCTTTGGTGTCAAACAGAAAAAAAAAACAGAAGTGAGACTCAAAAGTTTTTCCAAAAGAAAAGATAAGCCTGGTCGGATGGTTTTAAGACCGGAGCCCTTTCGTAAAAAGAGGAAAATGGGAATCTAGTGGCAGATATCCAGAGAAGACTGATGTTTTGGAGGGAACACTTCTCTAGTCTTTTAAATGGCAACGCTGACAACAATCCCGCCAATTGACATGATATCCCGTAAGTCCACTTATGGAAGACAGCGTGGAAGTTTCGCTGCCCGACTTTAATCCGACTATAACCGACTCTTAAAGAACGAAGAATGGGTCTTGCAGTGAACGCAGATAAAACGAAGTATTTTGTGACAACAAACAAACAGTCCCAGCCACAAAAAGTCTTGAAAATCACGTCACTGTTGACAACATTTCCTTCGAGGTTGTTAAGGACTTTGTTTACCTGGGATCTAGCAAAAATTCCTTGAATTATATCAGTATTGAGATTAAACGAAGGATAACTCTTGCCAACATGTGTTACTTTGGGCTCAGTAGGCAATTGAGAAACAGAGCTCTCACTTGAGGAACAAATCTGACGCTCTAAAAGTCAATAATCATGACCGTCCTACTACACGCACCACAAACCAGGACGTTGAACAGCACTGATGAAAGGACTTTGGGAGCGTTCGAGAGAAAAATTATTCGCAAGATCTATGGTCAATGGCGAGTACCGAATACGATGGAACCACGAGCTGTATGAGCTATATGCCGACATCGTTATAGTCAAGCATATTTAAATTGAGCTTCTTCGCTGGCTAGGTCATGTCGAGAGAATAAGCGACGACGCTCTAGCGAAAAAATTATTTGATTTGGTACCCAGCGGCGGTCAACCCAGACAAGGACCACCGCATCTCCGTTGGAACGATAAGGTATGAAATTCCTTGTCAATGCTTGAAGTTTCTAACTGGCGTACGACAAAGAGGGAAAAGGAGACGATAAGGACCACCGCATCTCCTTTGGAAAGATAAGGTATGGAATTACTTGTCAATGCTTGAAGTTTCTAACTAACGTACGACAAAAGAGGCTGGCGAAAATTCTTAGACGATGCCATAACCTACCAATGGTTATAAGCGCCATCTAAGTAAGGCCGTATTCATAGTAAACGCCGATTCAGACAGACAGGCAAACAGGCAGACAGACGGTGTGAACAAAAGAGATAGATAGCTATCTGTATCTCGTTAGTTCATAAGGATTTCAGCCTGCCTATCTGGCTGCCTGTCTGAATGAGCGTTTAAAATTAAACAAAAATTCATTTTTAGCCACTTTAGAAGCTTAAAGAAATAGTCCTTTAGAAGCTCAAGGCGGTCTTCTCATTCAAAACCCGTTTTTTTGACACTTTTTAAAAAAATTCTTATTTGAAAACGCAAAGAATAATTGAAAACTTTTTTATTTATTGTAAATATTACAAAAGTTTCCAAGTAAATAAAAAAATTTTTTTTCCTCGATACGTGGGCTGTTCAAAAAGTAATGAGACTTCAAAGTTGGTGGTGAAAAAAAAAGGTGTCGTCACGGCGGCCACGATTCCGGGTCTCCGAAGCGTCTGAAATGAAAAAAAAAAACGGGGTTATAATCAGTATAGATGTAATTCTCGGGTGAACCTCAAACTTAATTTTGTGATTTTTTTTGACAAAATGGCGGCCATTCAAAAAAAAAAATTCAATTTCGGGCTTTTTTTTGTAGTTTAGTGTAAAAAAAAATAGTAAACATTTTTTTAAAATTATGGTCGAGATTCACCCGAGAATGGTGACAATTCTGCGTCGATTCCACTTTGTTTCATGAAAATCGGTTCAGTTGAACTGGAGATATCATGGCCGCCAGTTCGAAAAACGTGGTTTCGAGATAAACGCGTTTAAAGTTTGAAGTAATTTTTATACCCCCACGCGTACTGCGTAAGGGTATATTAATTTTGTCACGACGTGTGTAACACCCAAAAGGAGGCGTGGTAGGTATTGAAAAGTATATATATTCTTGCTCAGCATCACCACCTGAGTTGATTTAGCCATGTCCGTCTGTCTGTCCGTCTGTCTGTCTGTCTGTGGACACGATTACAGCCGTAATTTTGAAGCTATCTTAATGAAATTCGATATTTAAGCTTTTTTTAAAAAAACTAAGGTCAAGTTCGAGAATGGGCTAAATCGGATGAAAACCACGCCTACCTCCCATACAACCCCAAAATTGAAAACTCTACAAAGAAGCTAATATTAAAGCTACAATACTGAAATTTGGTAAATGTGTATTCTATATCAAAACTAAGAAGTCTTAGAAAAATGGGCGCCATCCACCCACTAACACGCCCAACTCCCATACAACCCCAAAATTTAAAAATCTATAAAGAGGCTAATATTAAAGTTACAAAACTTAAACTCGGTATTTGTGTATTTAATGTCAAAAGTGAGGTGCGTTATAAAAATGGGCGTCATCCACACATTAACACGCCCACCTCCCATACAACCCCAAAATTGAAAAATCTATAAAGAGGCTAATATTAAAGTTACAAAACTTAAACTCGGTATTTGTGTATTTAATGTCAAAAGTGAGGTGTGTTATAAAAATGGGCGTCATCCACACATTAACACGCCCACCTCCCATACAACCCCAAAATTGAAAAATCTATAAAGAGGCTAATATTAAAGTTACAAAACTTAAACTCGGTATTTATATGTTTAATACCAAAACTGAGGTGTGTTTTGAAAATGGGCGTCATACACCCATTAACACACCCACCCCCCATACAACCCCAAAATTGAAAAATCTGTAAAGAGGCTAATATTAAAGTTACAAAACTTAAACTCGGTATTTATATGTTTAATACCAAAACTGAGGTGTGTTTTGAAAATGGGCGTCATACACCCATTAACACACCCACCCCCCATACAACCCCAAAATTGAAAAATCTGTAAAGAGGCTAATATTAAAGTTACAAGATGGAAACTCGGTATTTGTGTATTTAATGTCAAAACTGAGGTGTGTTATAAAAATGGGCGTCATCCACACATTAACACGCCCACCTCCCATACAACCCCAAAATTGAAAAATCTATACAGAGGCTAATATTAAAGTTACAAGATGGAAACTCGGTATTTGTGTATTTAATGTCAAAACTGAGGTATGTTAGAAAAATGGGCGTCATACACAATCTAACACGCCCACCTCTCATACAACCCCAAAATTTAAAACTTTATAAAAAAGCTTATATTTATGCTGCAGGAAAACAATTTGATATGTATGTATTTTAGACACATAAAAATAATAAAATCTCTCAGAATCTCATACAAAAAGCCCTCCAATTTAAGATTCTTCCACCCTTAAGAATCGGCCGTGGGGGCATTTTAACTTCGGCCAAGTCGAAGATATACCTTACTAGTTTAATTACTTATTTTGACGAAGACCTTGCTTCACAAAAAAAGGTATCTTCTAAAGTATTTCGAATTTCTAAAAATCCTTTTAGGGGCATATTCACAACTATCCAAGCTATAAATAAATGCAAAAAAAAAAAAGTCGAAAAAAAAAGTTGCTCAATGAGAAGACCCCCCTTACAGAAATTAAAGACAGAAGATTTTTAAATTTTTTAATGATTATAATAACACTGTACAATAAAACTGAAGTATTTAAAAATCCCAAGAGGTTTCACAACGGTTTCCTAAGGCTTTGAGTTCGCTGTATCCGAATCTGAAGTCAGAATTTTTGGGTCTCCCTAGGTTGTCGAGCTGCATGGAAGCTGAAACCTAACCCCCTACTGTAAATGAAAAAAAATATGACCGACCCCCATTACTTTTTCAAGAGAAATATTTTTTGCCTTGGAACCCATCTCCTCCGACCCCTCCATATGGGGGTTCCCATACAAATTTTATGATTATCATCTATTTTTTAAATTAACTTTTTTATTTAAACAAAAATGTCGAAAAATTTTCTGTTTGCTTATTCATAATCAGGCAGAGTTCTAAACATTAAATTAAAGAAATACCAAAAATAAATAGTAATAATAAAAGATATTAAAAATAAGAAGAAAATTAATTTCAAGCAAATTTTTTGTGTTCCAATAAATTAATATCAATAAAATTTGTTTTTTTTAACATAAAATTTTCATATAAAATATATACAAAAATCATAAAATTTGTATGGAAGCCAACACACGATAGGGTCGGAGGGAATGGGTTCCAAGGCAAAAAATGTTCCTCATGAAAAAGTAATGGGGGTCGGTCATATTGATTTCATTAACAGTAGGGGGTTAGGATTCTGCCTCCCCTGTAACTTGAAAACCTAGGGTGACCCGAAAATTCTGACTTCAGATTCGGATTCAGCGAACCCAAAACCTTATGAAACCGTTGAGAAACCCTTTGGGATTTCTTGAGTGTTGTTCCGTGTTATTATAGACAGCAAAATACGCAGTAGTGGCTGTATAAATCATCAACATCAAAATCTGGGCAATTTTTTCAAATAAATTTCTTAAAAATATATTTTATAAACTATTATATCATGTCTTCATGATAACATTATAACGCTCATTTAGCTGAAAACTATTAAAAATTTATTTCTTTGCTGGGTTTTTTATTATTTTTGTCCGCTTTCATTTTTATATTTTTATTGAATTTTTTTTTTTTTTGCAATTCAGTTATGAAGTCTACTTAATTGAAATAAGCCAAAAAAGCAAGTAAACATATCGTACCTACACAACATTTGACAGGCTTATAGCAGCGAGTAGCACGAGCTGTTTGTTGGCAGCGTAGATTTTAGTCTGTTTTATTTTATTCATTTTAAATATGCAGTAGGGAAAATATTAGAATTTTCTTGTTTTTTTTTTAACAAATCCACACCGTTGTAGCCATAAATCTTGGGGATTAGCGTACGCGTTGCCAACAACTTCAATTGACACATATATTTGTAACCTCATTTTATAGCCTGCCTCAGTTCTGGTGTTGCTGCTGCTGCTGCTGCGACCTGTGGTGCTTATTTTTTTTTTGTGTGCCTCCTTTGCGCAACCTTTTTGTGCCCTACGCGTTAAGCATGCTTTTCTTTTAGAAGCTGGTTTGTTTCATATGCTTTTCTCTTTTTCTACTTTTTTTGTTTTTTTTTTTGGTATGCTTTGTTTTTTGTCAACATGCCAAGAGTTCCTTCCGGCTTCCGACACACAATACCAGCGCATGGTAACTGTGGCTATGTTGCTGCTGTCTGTCTAGCTGTATATGTATGTACGTATGTGTGTGTGTGTGGGTTAGTAACTCATCAACAGCTCTTATGTCATTGCTTTTAAGTGTTTATGTATGTGTGTGCGTAGTTTTACGTTTCTTGTATCTGTATAGCTTGTATCTCTCTGTTCGCATGCTTAACATGTAATTTTAATGCGGTGTAGGGCAAAGAAAAAACAAAAACAAATCAGAATTATACATTTAAAAAAATCACACATACACACACAAACAACATATGAACATGCTTGTTTGCTATGTCAAAAAAGCACACACACACACACACACACACACACACACACAAACGTAAGCTAGCTACATGAATGAGTTTAACTCTTGAAACTGACATATAAATTTTCCATATAACAAGCGCTCATTTTCCTGATTTTTATTTTGGTTTACGTTTTACTCTGCTTTTTTTGTATATTTTATTTTTTTTTATATAGTGTTTTTTTTTTATTTGCAATTTTTGCAAAATGGCTGCGTGCTAAAGGACGGAAGCATGTAAGTGGAAGAAGCATAAATTGTTTGGTACGCAAGCATGTTCTTCCTTGTTTGCTAGTTTTTTTTAATTTTTTTTTTTTTTGGGCTTTGAGGTTCGAGTAAATCGGTCGCAATTTTTATTTTACTTCATATATTGTGGCTGTGACTCCTGTGCTTGGTATTTTTTTTTTTTTTTTTTTTTTTTTGATGATTAGTAAGCTGTTGTATTTGAATTCAAATTGAGGTTTCAAAATTACAATTTAGGTTATCTAGTTTACAATTTACGTTTGTGACTTACTAGAATCCTCAGACGGATAAGTCCGTGTATAAGAGGATAGAGAAAATTTGCTAAAATAACTTAAAACTAGTAAATAAACAATATATATAATTTTCTACTTAGGTATTTTCTAAAAATATTGCAGTACATAATAATGAGATCTAATTATTTGATAATTTATCTTAAATTCATTATATAATCTTTAATTTTTTTTTTGAAAATATTAAAGTTATTTGCGTTTTTGAGTTCTTCTGGCAAGTTGTTATATTGTTTTATTGCGCTGTGTTTTAGGCTTTTCAGTTGTTTTGTGGTCCTCGCTTTAGGGATGTTGAAGTTGTTTTTCTGTCGTGTATTGTGTTGGTGAATAGTGTTTCTTGTAGTTAATACCATGTTTGTTTTGAGTAAGTTGTTTTTTATTTTGTAGATGTATTTGCATTTTTCTGTGTATATGAGTTGGTTGATGTCGAGTTGTTCTGTTGTTTTGTATAGTTCCTTTGTAGATATTGCTGTGCTTTTGTTAAATAATGATCTAATTGCTTTGTTCATAAGCCTTCCAATTTGTTCCACATGGAATTTGGTACATTGGCTCCAACTGCAAAGATTGTATCTTATTTTTGATAAGATATGGCCTGTGTATATCAGCTTGGCTGCCTTTTCCGGTATTGATCCCATTCTTTTGGTTGCTCGAATAATTGGTAATATTTTATTTTTTATTTCGTTGATATGTTGTTCGTAACTCAATTTATCGTCTATTATCATGCCTAAATATTTTGTGTGCTGAACTCTCTGTATCTCCGTGTTGTTAATTTTAACGTTGATGTTGATATCCATGTTATACTGTGTTTTAAATACGATGTAGTTTGTTTTTTGACTGTTTATGCTGAGTCCGTTTCCACTAGCCCATTCATGGTAAATCTTCATGTCGTGGTTAATTTTTTCCTCTAATTCTCGTTGTGTCTTTGCTGTTGTTAGAAAACTTGTGTCATCGGCGTAGATGTTGTATGTAGACTTAAAGTTGCATTTTCTTATGTTGTTAATGTAGAGCAGATATAGCTTTGGTCCCAGAATCGAACCCTGCGGAACACCAATTTGTGTTATGAGCTCGTCACTAAGTTCGCCATCTATTTTAACTACATGTGGTCTGTTGTTCAAGTAGGTTCGTATAAGTTTATTGGCCACTCCTCGTATGCCTATGTCATCCAGGATTCCAAATAGTTTTTCGTGGTTGACGAGGTCGAATGCTTTTGACAAATCTATAAAGGTTGCTGCCACTAGTTTTTTTTCGTCCAACGCGTCGTAGATTTTTTCCATGGATGAAGTTATAGCTGACTCTGTGCCGCTGCTCGCTAGAAAACCGAACTGATTGCTGTCAAATCGAACTGTAGCTCCGATAAACTTTTGTAATCTGCTGTCGATCGCCTTTTCAAAAACTTTGCTGATTGCGTTGAGTACTGCTATCGGTCTGTAGTTTTCGCATCTATCTTTCGCTCCTTTCTTGTGAATCGGTGTTATGGTGGCTTTTTTGAGGCAGCTTGGGAAATTGCCGGTTATAAAACAATTGTTTACCAAGTTTTCTAAGATTGGGCTTATCGTTGACTTAAGTGCCTTAAGATCCTTAACTGATATTCCGTCTAATCCTCTTGCTGCATTACTATTAAGATTTGTGATGATTTGCTGTATTTCTTGTTCTGTGACTGGTTGTAAAAATATTGATTTTTGATTGTTCATGTTTGCTACCGTTGTGTTTGTTGCTGTAATGTTCTTGGCTATGTTTATTGCGGCTTCATTGAAGTATTTGTTGAACTCGTTCGCGGTGTTTTTCTTGTGCTGTGTTGTCTGTTCGTGATTGCTCTTCTGCGTACATGTGAACTCTGTTTTGTTCGCTATGCTTGTGTTTATTGTATTCCAAAGTTTTTTCGAATTATTTCCTGCTTTTTCTACTTGCTCGTTAAATTGCTTTTGTTTGTTGCTTTTTAATAGAATTTCGTCTTCTTTCTGTATTTTTTTATATTGTGCCTTTTTATTTTGATCATCAATGTTGGATTTCCATTTTTTGTATAGAGCTTGTCTTTGTTTTAGTTTTTTCTGGAGTTCTGGTGTAATCCAATTATTGTTTCGTGATCTAATTTTTATATATTTTGTACATGTGTTTTTCGCGGCTTGAATAATTTGTACCAGATTTTCAACTTCTGTGACTGCGCTTTTGCTTATTTCGCTTTTAACTATCTCTAGCATTTTCATATAGTTTATTTTTGGTATACTCTGGTATTTCATCTGTTGTTTTTTTGGTAAAATTGCTGTTATTGTTGCTGTTGTGTATTTGTGATCTGATAGATCTGTATCGTCCAGTTTGTATTGAATTTTGTGTGTGGTATCGATGTTTGTTATGATGTGGTCGATAAGTGTAGTTGTATTGGATGTTTGTCTTGTTGGTAATGTGCTGTTGGTAAAGGTGTAACCGTTGCTTTGGACTATGTCAGTATACCTAATGATGGTATTGCTTTGCTCTAGAAGATTGATGTTGACATCCGCAAAGAAGATGGAATTTTTGTTATTAAATTTGTCTTCTATAAAATCAAAAAAGATGTTGGAATTTTCGTTGGGCGCTTTATAAAATGTACCTATTATTATTGGATTTTTTATGTTGGTTATCTTTATCATTGTTAGATTGTACCTTTCATCAATTTCGATTTCACTAAAGCTGAGATAATTTTTGATAAATATAGCCGTTCCACCGCCGCGATTTCCATTTCTGCAGTTGTGAATCGCTGTATAATTAGGTAGATTGTAAGTTCCTATTTCGTTTTCATAAAGCCATGTCTCTGTGAGAATAACTATGTCAACGTTTTTATGATTACTAACCATGAGTTCCAAATTCCATAGTTTGTTGCGGATGCTGCATATATTGACATATATTATGTTAAGTGGTGAGTTCTCAATCATGGTGAATAACTTATTCGGTCTTTTTCACCGTTAATTTTAGCTATATGAACGCTGCAATTGGTTGCGCCTGCTTTATGATCGCATGCAAATTTTGCGCCATGTTCATTTGCTCTTAAGCAGTTAATACATTTAAAATTACTTGCTACTGTGCATGTTTTTGTAGCATGTTTTTCTGCACATAAGCCGCATACCTCTTCGCTCATGCACTTGCTGCTGAGATGGTGGTATTTATGGCACTTGTAGCATCGCAAAACCGATATGTACTCTTTTACGTAGCGCGCACGATAGTTGAGCATTACATACCTATTGATTATTTTTGTAAATGTTCTTCCCGTTACTTCTAATGCGTAATTCCATAAATTATTCTTGTTATTCCGATATTTGTGTATCAATTTAATTGAATCACTTTCGTCAATGAAGTGATTTGTTGCCACTAGCTCTTCTACAAGATCTTCCTCATTGTATTCGCGGTCGACTGATGAAATGAATATTTTGGGTAATTTAGTTGTGGGTACCGATATTTTATAGCCTTCTGTAAATTGCTGTTTTATTTCCGTTTCCAGTTTTTCTCTTCCGCTAGTATCATCCGTTGTCACAATAATTCCTCCTTTATTGATATGCTTAATTGACGAAATTCCTACTTTAATTTTAGCTGGCAATATTTTGGATTTAATTTGTTTTTCAGTCTCATTGCTATTTTGTTCGGTCAGTGTTGGCAAAATTATGATGCTGTTTTGACTTTTTTGTTTGCTGGGTTGTGCTCTTATAACGCCCGCTGATAACACTTCTGAGTATGTTTGTATGTGCTGCTGTTTATTGTTGTCGTTTATCCCTATATTAGTTATTGCATTTTTTATTTCATTTAAGCTCTCTTTTATGTTTTCGTTGTCTTTTTTTATATCTTCGTTTCCCGCGCAAATTTTTTCCAGGTTTGATTCTCCTTTTAGCCATTGCTTGAATTTTTTTTTATCTGTTTCGCATATCCAGAAGCATTTATTTTTCAATAGAGTGATTGCATTATAATCCTCGTCCGAATAATTAATGCAATCAATGTGCCACCATGTTTGGCAAAGGCCTTCGCATTTAATTCCCCGTGTGTCTACTTTTTTTTTGCACTTCTTACACCAAGTTTTGTTTTTTTCGCTCTCCATTTCGTCCTCCGCCATCCTGTCTTTTGAATGGCTGAATCGCTGTGAGTGAAAGAGAGATCACTGTGCTTTTTTTCTTTAGTGTTTGGCTTTCACCTTTATATTTTGTAAAATTTTAATTAGTTTATTTTATTATTAATCGGGTTTGATTTCAGTGTATTTTATGTTCTGTTGGTTATTTAAACGTTTATTTATGATGTTAAAATGTTTTTGTTTATTAATATTGTTTTTTTCACTAGTTTTTTTGAATTTTTCTGCTGCTTAATTCGCGCACTTCTGTTCATTAGTTGAGTTTTTTCCTTTTGATTTGTATTTGTGACTTAAGTGGCAGTGTTGTTGTCGTTGTTGTTGCGTAATATTGTGATATATATACATAAGTTGTTGCTGTTGTTGCTGCCAAACAATAACATCAGAAACCGGCAGCAGCATGTACCGGCGACGAAAGCCATGCAAAGCTTAGAAAAAAATCAAAAATTCTGATTTAACTTGATTTAGTGCTACTCTTCGTTGAATTGAATTGATTTACATTTGTGAAGAGATTTATATATTTTTATACACAAACATATATAAACACAGCTCTATGTTTTCGTTCTACATAAACACAGTGAATTTTCGAGCTTATTGTGCCTATTCCTGAAGGCTTCTTGACTTCCTGAAATTTGGCAAGAAAAATATGTTCCGCCGGAAATTATAACCAAAACAAAAATTCACATCAATGTGCGAGTGAGCACTGTTTTGAAGAAATCAACCATTTTCAGTTCAGTAGTTAAGGAAGCAATTCCAACATATTTAGCAATCAACACAAATGTATTAAAAAAAAATATGGACAAATTGTAGAAGTATTTCTGATGTGAGCCAAAATTTAAGCAAAACTATTGATAGACAAAGCATTTCTGACAATAGTTGTTTTATTTTTCGGATTTCAATGTGGCCCAGTAAGTCAAAAAGAATTTTTTTAGATCGTTAATGTACCTTTAAACAGTAAAAACAGTAATTTTTCGTCTCAAGTAACTTAGATGTAAGTCCTTCTAAAAGTTTTCTAGAAGAAGTTCTGTGATAATGTCAGCTAACTCTAATTTCAATCCTTTATATACAAATAAACTAAATAAAAAACATACAAATTTATAATGACCAATTGGCTCGAATACACAGTAACGGCAATTCGCTTTACAAAATCTACCAAAAGCATTAAATATCTACTAGCAAACAATAACTGCCAGCTCAGCTGAAACAGGAAAACAATACCACCAAATATATACCAACATCAAGATACGACACTCCACTACCAGCAGTATAGATGGCAACGTTTGACAACAACAACCAACACCAGCAACAAACACAAATTGTATTCGTTATACATCACACCGCTATAAAATTCACAACAGGTTTTTATGAAAAAATGCTTGAGATGATACCGTTTGGCACACATAGGCACGGCTTGAAGACATAGTTCCTTACCCGGTATACAACTCAGGTATAGTTTCAGGTATACTTTCTAGACCAAAGCACGCAGTCAAGCTCTGCCTAAGCCTAGTGACTGAGCTTGTCACGGACAATATCACCGACATTCACCAAAGCATCTATTATAATCAAACCTGAATCCAAAATTACAAAACTAGTGAATGCCAAGGCAGAGTCAACAAGTGTTTGAACATAATAAAGAATACTAAAGTCAATACTTACGAATGATTATTGTTGTGTTTTATATTGAAAAGACTTATATAATAAACATTTATTATAAATATAACAAACTCAATATTGTACTCTGAGAGAACATAAAACCACACATATATAAATAAAACTTGTTGTAATTGAATTATTATAAACAACAAGTATTCTGATTTGAGGGTCTTGTGTTTTGATACTGAAGCCGCTGCACAGTGCATTGATCCCATACAAAATTGGTACAAAGCAAGTAAAGAAAGTCTTATGTCGGTCTAGGCCGACTATGAAATATTCTAAGCACACTTTAAAAAAAAAAAAAAAAATTTTATTGTAAATGGGCGTCTCCAAGGGCGAATAAAGCCTATATTTTATATGCATTTAAATGTTGATGAAAAATTTACACAAGTTTTATTCCTGTAGCTCACAGTTAATGCCTTTATTGTGCTTTCGCTATGGAAAGTAGGCGTGTTCATGGACGGATTACTCCCAATTTTGGAAAACACCTTAGTTTTGGTATAAAATACATACATACCAAATATAATTTCTCTATGACAAACATTACCTTATTTATAGAGTTTTAATTTTCCATTTTTCAAAACCATCTTTGTCTTGTCATAAAAAACATACGTGCCAAATTTTAGCTCTGTTGGTTAAACAGAGGCTTATTTATTGCGTTTTTAATTTTTGGGTTGTATGGGAGGTAGAGGTGTCCGTGAGCGGATGACGTCCATTTTCCGAAGACATATTTGTGTTGGTATGAAACACATACATATCAAATATTATTGTTGTAGGCTTATTATGAGCTGAGTTATGCAGTTCTCAATTTTCAGGTTGTATGGGAGGTAGGCGTGTCCGTGGGCGGATGATGTCCATTTCTGAAAATCATCTTTGTTTTATTATAAAAAAACATGTGTGGCAAATAATAGCTTTGTAGGTTAAACAGGGGCTAATTTATTGCGTTTTCAATATTTGGGTTGTATGGGAGTTGGTCGTGTCCGTGGGCGGATGATACCCAATTTTCAAAGACATCTTTGTGTTGATATAAAACACATACATATCAAATTTTATTGTTGTAGGCTAATTATGAGCTGAGTTATGTAGTTTTAAATTTTTGCGTTGTATGGGAGGTAAGCGTGTCCGTGGGCGGATGATGTCCATTTTTCCAAACCATCTTTGCTTTGTTATAAAAAACATATGTGCCAAATTTAAGCTCTGTAGAGTAAGCAGAGGCTAATTTATTGCGTTTTCAATATTTGGGTTGTATGGGAGTTGGTCGTGTCCGTGGGCGGATGATACCCAATTTTCAAAGACATCTTTGTGTTGATATAAAACACATACATATCCAATTTTATTGTTGTAGGCTTATTATGAGTTGAGTTATGCAGTTTTCAATTTTCGCATTGTATCGGAGGTAGGCGTGTTCGTGGGCGGATTCCAAAAATATTCAATAGTGCAGATCCTTGGGTGCATGTGACCATGTGTACCAAGTTTTATCCAATTATCTCAACTCCTTCTTGTTATCCTGTGTATATGGACAACACACAGACGGACAGACGGACGGACGAACGGACGGACATAAATAGCTCGACTCACGAGGTGACGCTGATCAAGAATATATATACTTTTCTATACCGGACTCGCTTCGTTCTATGCGTTACAAACGTTTGCACAAAGTTAATATACCCTCACCTTTCAGGTTTAGGGTATAAAAAACCGAGAAAAGATTTTTTTAATTTGATAACCAGCAAAATAAACTTATATTATTTTAAATTCTTCCAAGTAAAGTTTTGTATAAAAAGTCTTGCCCAATTCTCAGAGTTTTGCAAATTTTCTAATCTAAGTCGCAAACCACTTCTTTTTTTTTGTTACTTCACGCCAGTGCATATTTTTGCTTATATCTCTTCTAATTCTTACAGTCGATTGTTTTAATTTTTTTTACTTTATATAGAGCAACCTAATAACAACGCAAATATAAAAAAAAAAAACTTTTAAAGCATAGACTTCTTCATTATTTTTTTTTTAATTTTTTCGTACAAAACGTACATAACGCCAGTTTGGAAATGCCCATATAAGAAGAAGAAGGTAAGTATGATTTTTAAAATTACATTTTTTCCATCTTCTCCTAGTAAATAAATATCATAATTATTATTAAAATATAAATTACAACAAAACTTTTTTATAGGCAACTCCCACATGCTTGAAATAAATGGATATGAGGTTATGAGAAACATATTAGAAATATCCTGGTTAGATTTTTCACGACTTCATTTTCGTGAATGATATTCGTTATAATCTTATATATTAAAACGTGAACATTAAAGTTTGTCGTAAGCTTTTTTGGTATTAATTAAAACTCAAAATAAATGAAACTTATATCATTCGAAAGGTTATGTTGCCCAGATGTGCAGAATGTATGTATAAATAATATATCTGATAGAGGAGGTTCCCAACCTTCTAAAAGAGAAATTAAATTTTTTAGAAAAAACCAGCTATTTGATTAATATAAAATTTGGTTGGAGGAGAGTTTTTGAGTTGGTCGAATTTTAGTTTTTTTTAAAAGTAACAATTTTTTAAAAAAATTTAGTTTTATGCATTCGTCAATTGTAAAATAAGTAAAAAAATGTGTTTTGAATTCAAAAATTTGACTTTCCATGTGAATATCTTGGTCGGATTTTAATGCTTTTTAAATTTTTCTAATTTTTTCTAAAAGTTTGCTAAATTTTCTTTCAAATGTGATAAAAATTACAGCAAAGTTCTAACCAAAAGTATTTTTAATAAATTTTCTTAATATTGTCGTTAGTTATTTAGCGTATGTTTCAACCAAATGCCAAAGAGAGAAAAAAACTGTCTCAAATTGAATGTTCTAAATTGGGAAGAAAATATCTCCGCCATCTGTGCATAGATTTTATTTATTTCTTTTTTGTATTTAAGTCTTATCAGTTAGCTTAAAAAAACTTTTAAAAATAAACCCGTTTTTTGTTTGTTTATATATAAATTATTCCTTTTAAAAAAAGACCATAAAATTTGATTTATTATTAAAATATGCGGCAAAAATGATTTTTGTTGTAAAAAAAACAAAAACTCAAAATTGCATTTTTGTTTTTCTGTCAAAGTTTAAACCGAATTTTAGGTGAATTTATCTTGCCTTGACACTAAATTAATAAACTGTCCGTGCCATCAAAAAATCAAGGCTACCCCCTATGATTTCTTTGACAAAACTAAATTTTGTTAAAATGTTGTTTTTCTGTTTTTGAACAAAATAATCAAATAAAAAAATAATTTTTTTGAAGAAAATAGCTTTATATCTCTAATCAATTAAGAGTTATAGCCTCGAACTTTTTTTTATCATCTCGCATATAAATATAAATAAGCAAGCAATCAATAAATTGGTCGAATTTCAACCCCAGGCGATACTAGTTTTCCTTAAAATTCTGAAACAAAAATTCATTTTGAAAGAAACGTCTTGCAGTGTTCCCATCATTCGAATTTCCAAAACCAGGCTTGGGTTGGTCAACTATTAAGCCACATAGTCTCTCTTAATTGGTTTTGAGTATTTTTTTTTTTTTTGTTTGAGCTACTATTTTTTTTCAGAATCAGTTCTAGCCTGCCTATTTTTTTAAGGTAGTTTGTATGCAACGTGCAAAAGACATTCAAAAAACCTTATCCAACTATGAAGAATTGAAAAACCAAATCTTAAATGTTCTACATTTACAGGTCTTCGGATCATGTCATCTATTCTATTGAAGTCCTTACTAGTGGCGTCATAAAGGTAACATTTTTATGTTGATGTGGTTTCTGTTATGGCTTTGCAGACGTTTCCATCTACCATTGTTCTTATTAAGTTGTGCACCACATTAAGAGATTTCTTACGAATTTTGACAGTTGAACAGGTTAAATTAAAGGGTTGAAAGGACACACGGTCTTAGACAAACAAAAACATAGTTTACAATTGTACATGAAAACACAAGCAACAGCAGCCACGAGAACAATGTGATTTGTTGCTACTTTGGGTACTGAGCTACTTTTATTAAAACGCGCATAACTTCTAGAGCGGGTAAGACCTGGTTTTAAAATTTTGCATATAAGAAGTAAATTGATTTATCTTTAAATTGAAATACAAATTAAGACACGAATGCACATGCCTCATAACTATATGTCCATCTAAACTATGAAAATCATGTGTTTTTTTGTACCTCTAACTTGAACAATTTAAAAAAAAAAAACTTCCACACTCATGCTAACAAAATATTTGTACTATGTTCTTAACTTGATGGTTCCATAGTAAAATGATTTATTTTTTCAAAATTTTTTTAAAAAAAATCGAATTTTTTGGCGCGATATTTTTAGCTTATTTCAGCCTTTTCTTCACAAAAATTTCAATAAATTTTGACTTTGACGTTTCAATGCCAGGACACCAGACGACTTCTGGCATTCATTTATAAAGCAAGTTATGTAAAATTTTATTAATTTTAAGTAGGTAGAAACTATTTTTTGCTTACTTAAAATTAAATTTTTGAATTAAACCGAGAAAACAGCCAGTTCTAACCATCTGTGCGCCGCATTGCAGCTTCGTGAAAGTGAGAGGAATAGGGTTGCGTGCGATGAAGGTTGAGTAGGTTTTTTGACTAATTTTTTTCGGATCTACTCAGAGTCTCAAAGAAGCTACCCGTTACAGTTTTCTGTTTTCGGCTGAACTTTTTTAATGCATTTTCTACATCGATTGCTTTTCTCGAACCTGAAGAAGTTTTTTGGGCTGTTTTTGTTATGATTCTATGTTCAAACTCCTTGCGGTACTAACCAAACTATCGAATTGCAGTGTTTTAGTTTTTGTTTGCATTGTAATAGTTAATCGAGAAATATTCATATCAAAACTAATGCAAACAATTTTTACTATTTTAATTTAAATCCCATTTGAAACAGTTGGGGAAATTTTTATTGATTTTGATTTTTGTTCATATATATAAATATGGAAATTTTGCGCTTAAATGCTTGAGTTGCGCTACAATGTTGAAAGTAATTTTATTTTAGAACTTAATGGAAACTATTTTCACTAACAATGGAGAAAATAAAAGAATTTATGGTAATGCTAATGATAATGGTAGTGTTGATACAGATGATGCACAAAATGTTTATTTATGATAACCTCTATGCTTAGAAGTTATTTCCAGGCATCACAGGCTTTTAGATAAGAAAACATTGAATCATAAAACCATCTAAAAACAACAAGGCTTTTTTCATAACATTTGTTTTTTAAACTTTTGCCTGATACTTAAAATGTTTGTACATCTTAACCTTCCGTTGACATTACATTGTAGTGACAAAATATAAAAAAATTTTGTATAATCTTTTATAGCAATGTTTTTACATTCATTACTCAACTTTAGTAGTTTGCTTTTTTTTATGTGCTTGTTTTCATTTTAAAGTTTTGTTTTGCTACATTTTGTTTGGTTTGTTCTACTTTTTCAAAGCAACAACAATTTCTAAGGATACAGCTTTCATCAGCACATCAACAGCACCACTTGCCCACACACACACACACACACACACACACACGCACACATAAAACACAGCCATAGCACTCATTATACATTCACATGAATTTTTTTTTCATCTTAACTGTATCTGTTTTTCCCTTCCAACTCACGAGCGTCTAATTTAGTTGCAAACCAGAATTAGTTCATGTCAGTTGAAACTTTCATCTCCACTTGCCACGCATTTGTTCCACTTCTCAAAATGTTTTCTCATCACAAAATTTTTTTTTTTTTAGTTTTCTGTTTCACATCACATTTCATATTTTTTGAATTGAATTTCATTCTGCACGGGAAAAAGTGGGCAACAAAATTATTAAAGAAAATATGATTTTTTTTTATTTATCTCTACTTAAAGAATTTGTTTATGTTATTAATAAAGATTTTAATTAAGTAGAGAAAATAAATAGCTTCTAGATATTTAAAAATAATTTTTTATAAATTGTTGTTTATCAATGCTTTTAATTTGTTACGAGCTTAAGACATGCTTTAAATTTTTAAGAGTTTATATGAAAAATTTGTTGGACCCAAATCAGAGTATCCGTTAACAATCAGATACAGATTTTGCAACGTGTGAAATTTTGGCACATGGCAACACTTTTTGTCAATTCAATTTGTAGCAAACAGACTATAAATTTACAAAAAGAAATAAAAAAAAAATACCGAAAAGCTGACGGGACGCATGGAAACTGAGCGAAGCGGATATTAAGTTAAAAACTTAAATGACATTTCAGCAGTTGTTGACAGTTGAGTGACATATGAAGCAAAAGCATCAGCTTTATTGCAAAACAAACTACAATAACAACAACAACTACAACAACAACTACAAGAACAACAAGCACAGAACAGTCGTAGTTTTTGATATCAATGTTGATGAAGTTGACTTAAAACTTTGACAGAATTAAAATTCTAAAAAATATTATTATTGACAGTCGCAAAAATGTTTAAATTTCGTTAAAACTGGCAATGATAAAATTTATTAGAAGCAAAATTTATTAGAAAAAAAATACTCAACTATGGTTGAATTGCCTTGACTCTAACTTTACTCTGCCTTGACGCTTACTGGACTCGAACTTGACTCTAACTTAATTTTAACTTGAATCTTATTTGACTCCACCTTGACTCTAACATGATTATTACTTGGCTCTAACTTGACTCTGATTTGACTCTAACTTGACTCTACCTTGACTCTGACTTGACTCTTGCTTGACTCTAAGTTGACTCTAAGTTGACTCTAACTTAATTCTTACTTGACTCTGACTCTGACTCTGACTCTGACTCTGACTCTGACTCTGACTCTGACTCTGACTCTGACTCTGACTCTGACTCTGACTTTGACTCTGACTCTGACTCTGACTCTGACTCTGACTCTGACTCTGACTCTGACTCTGACTCTGACTCTGACTCTGACTCTGACTCTGACTCTGACTCTGACTCTGACTCTGACTCTGACTCTGACTCTGACTCTGACTCTGACTCTGACTCTGACTCTGACTCTGACTCTGACTCTGACTCTGACTCTGACTCTGACTCTGACTCTGACTCTGACTCTGACTCTGACTCTGACTCTGACTCTGACTCTGACTCTGACTCTGACTCTGACTCTGACTCTGACTCTGACTCTGACTCTGACTCTGACTCTGACTCTGACTCTGACTCTGACTCTGACTCTGACTTGACTCTTGCTTGACTCTAAGTTGACTCTAAGTTGACTCTGACTTGACTCTAACTTGATTCTTACTTGACTCCGACTCTTACTCTGACTCTGACTCTGACTCTGACTCTGACTCTGACTCTGACTCTGACTCTGACTCTGACTCTGACTCTGACTCTGACTCTGACTCTGACTCTGACTCTGACTCTGACTCTGACTCTGACTCTGACTCTGACTCTGACTCTGACTCTGACTCTGACTCTGACTCTGACTCTGACTCTGACTCTGACTCTGACTCTGACTCTGACTCTGACTCTGACTCTGACTCTGACTCTGACTCTGACTCTGACTCTGACTCTGACTCTGACTCTGACTCTGACTCTGACTCTGACTCTGACTCTGACTCTGACTCTAACTCTGACTCTGATTCTGACTCTGACTCTGACTCTGACTCTGACTCTGACTCTGACTCTCACTCTGACTCTGACTCTGACTCTGACTCTGACTCTGACTCTGACTCTGACTCTGACTCTGACTCTGACTCTGACTCTGACTCTGACTCTGACTCTGACTCTGACTCTGACTCTGACTCTGACTCTGACTCTGACTCTGACTCTGACTCTGACTCTGACTCTGACTCTGACTCTGACTCTGACTCTGACTCTGACTCTGACTCTGACTTGACTCTTGCTTGACTCTAAGTTGACTCTAAGTTGACTCTGACTTGACTCTAACTTGATTCTTACTTGACTCCGACTCTTACTCTGACTCTGACTCTGACTCTGACTCTGACTCTGACTCTGACTCTGACTCTGACTCTGACTCTGACTCTGACTCTGACTCTGACTCTGACTCTGACTCTGACTCTGACTCTGACTCTGACTCTGACTCTGACTCTGACTCTGACTCTGACTCTGACTCTGACTCTGACTCTGACTCTGACTCTGACTCTGACTCTGACTCTGACTCTGACTCTGACTCTGACTCTGACTCTGACTCTGACTCTGACTCTGACTCTGACTCTGACTCTGACTCTGACTCTGACTCTGACTCTGACTCTGACTCTGACTCTGACTCTGACTCTGACTCTGACTCTGACTTGACTCTTGCTTGACTCTAAGTTGACTCTAAGTTGACTCTGACTTGACTCTAACTTGATTCTTACTTGACTCCGACTCTTACTCTGACTCTGACTCTGACTCTGACTCTGACTCTGACTCAGACTCTGACTCTGACTCTGACTCTGACTCTGACTCTGACTCTGACTCTGACTCTGACTCTGACTCTGACTCTGACTCTGACTCTGACTCTGACTCTGACTCTGACTCTGACTCTGACTCTGACTCTGACTCTGACTCTGACTCTGACTCTGACTCTGACTCTGACTCTGACTCTGACTCTGACTCTGACTCTGACTCTGACTCTGACTCTGACTCTGACTCTGACTCTGACTCTGACTCTGACTCTCACTCTGACTCTGACTCTGACTCTGACTCTGACTCTGACTCTGACTCTGACTCTGACTCTGACTCTGACTCTGACTCTGACTCTGACTCTGACTCTGACTCTGACTCTGACTCTGACTCTGACTCTGACTCTGACTCTGACTCTGACTCTGACTCTGACTCTGACTCTGACTCTGACTCTGACTCTGACTCTGACTCTGACTCTGACTCTGACTCTGACTCTGACTCTGACTCTGACTCTGACTCTGACTCTGACTCTGACTCTGACTCTGACTCTGACTCTGACTCTGACTCTGACTCTGACTCTGACTCTGACTCTGACTCTGACTCTGACTCTGACTCTGACTCTGACTCTGACTCTGACTCTGACTCTGACTCTGACTCTGACTCTGACTCTGACTCTGACTCTGACTCTGACTCTGACTCTGACTCTGACTCTGACTCTGACTCTGACTCTGACTCTGACTCTGACTCTGACTCTGACTCTGACTCTGACTCTGACTCTGACTCTGACTCTGACTCTGACTCTGACTCTGACTCTGACTCTGACTCTGACTCTGACTCTGACTCTGACTCTGACTCTGACTCTGACTCTGACTCTGACTCTGACTCTGACTCTGACTCTGACTCTGACTCTGACTCTGACTCTGACTCTGACTCTGACTCTGACTCTGACTCTGACTCTGACTCTGACTCTGACTCTGACTCTGACTCTGACTCTGACTCTGACTCTGACTCTGACTCTGACTCTGACTCTGACTCTGACTCTGACTCTGACTCTGACTCTGACTCTGACTCTGATTCTGATTCTGACTCTGACTCTGACTTGACTCTGACTTGACTTTTACTTGACTTTTACTTGACTCTTACTTGACTCTATCTTGACTCTGACTTAACTCTGATTTGACTCTTGACTCTTGACTCTGAGTTGACTCTAACTTGTTTCTAACTTGTCTCTAGCTTGATATAGCTTGCCTCTTATTTAACTCTAACTTGACTGTAACTCTAACTTGACAGTAACTTGACTCTTACTTCACTCTAACTTTATTGTATCTTATGACTCTCACTTGACTCTAACTTGACTTTTACTTGACTCTAATGTGACTCTAACTAGCATTTGGAAATGTTATTTTGTTTAAGAAAACACGTTCTTCTTCATTATATCTCTAAAAAGTATCTATGTTAGCAAAATGTATTCTAAACAACATTTACTTTGAGCTTGTTTAAATTCTTGCTTTAACAAAATAAATAATGTTTTTCAAAATGATGACGGCAGAAGATTCACAAAATGACTTATAAAGAATGAAAGTCAAAGCATGCTGTACATAAAAAAATAAATATCCTTGAAGCGTAACTAGCCTCTTTGTAAAATCATGAAAAACAAATTTAATGACCAAGATAGAGACAAGATTTAAAAAACAAAACAGGCAGACATAATAATTTTATTTGCCAGCACAAACAAAAAGCAATATATATATATATAAACATATTACGGCATGCTTTGGAAGCTTTTAATAATGAAAGCTTTTTTGAGTTTTGCCTTAAAAATGTGTGTCTGATGTTTGTTTTTGTTATATTTTTTGTATTAAGGAGAAAGAGACTTGTTTTTGTTTTTTTTTATTTTTGCTGATGTTGTTGTCTTAAAAATATTTGCCGAAAACCTATTTTTTATTTAACTATGCCTGAGTTGGGGAAAAAACCAAAAGCAAAGTTATAGCAAAAAGCTCAAAACAGGCATCGCGTAGCGCACGTGAATTGAGTGCCTTAAAAAGTGCGAAGACATGATAAGCGGCAAAAAATAAGAGATTTAAAAAGAAACAAAATTATTTGCGGACAAGACTCATAAAAATCTGTCAGCAATTTTTTTTTTTTTCATAACTAAATTATGTGTGCTTAAAATTGTAAGCTTTCGTTCTTAATAGTTTCATTATTTGAAATTTTGTAAGAAAAGATAGAGATGCGTTTATTTATGAAAGTCATTTTTCTATTAAAGTTACGATTAGAGAAAATTTGGATTGATTGTTCACTTTGTTTGAATTACATATAATAGTTTGGTTGGAAAAGCAGAAGTAGTTACTGATTATAATAGATAATAGATAATGCTTGCGCTCTATTATGAAGTCACATCAGTCGTAATTTGTACACCAATAAATATAGGATAAACAATTAAAAACGCATTAATGATATATGTCTGACATGGCGTTCGTATTTGATATTATCTAAACATAACTGTTTTTAATTGTTATATTTTATCATATCGATATCATTTCGTAGCGATGCTCTTAACTTTTAGTAGTTACCAGTTCATTAAGGCCTTGTACTTTTGTTAAGATATTTAAGATAGAGCTGTGACAAATAAGAAAAGCAAAATAAAAAGTAAAGCAATAAAATAACTTGCTATGCTTTCGTAGCACTACGCAGTAAAACAAATTATTTTTGTTGCTGTTGCTTTTGCATTGCTTTGCATTGCTTTGCAAGATTCACATATCAATGTTATGAAAAACTGTCTGTAGCACTAACGCAGAATATATATATATAACACTAAGAATATTGACTTGAAATGAAGAAAAGTCATGCAACTCCTCTAAATGACATTGGCGGTTAAAGTTCGGATAATGTGATATACCAATATCATAGTACCCGAATAGTGTTATATATTGTTGTTTTAACCATACTTAAAAAAAACAAAAGGATGTTATTAAAAAGGAAAAATGTTGTTTTGGTGTTATTAATTTTGTTGTTGATACAATTTTATTATTTCAGTGGAATTTGTATAAAAGACAAGAAAAATACAAACAAAATCAACTGAATACAAATACGCATGTAAAAACTTAACAAAAAAATAACACAAAGTGTAAAATAAATGGAAAGAATGGGTATGGTATGAACAAATGGTATATCACATTACCCAACTTTGACTATATCACAATAGCCGAATTTAGCTTTCAAACTACGCTGTAGAAAGCTCACCTCATTTGTGGCTAACTTAATTCAAACTCTAACAAATTATCTATGTCAGCTCACTAGCAAAGCGCACACAAAAAAAATATCGACTACACCGATAAAACAGCTAATGATAAAGCTGAAGCATGTATCTTTATACCCCCACGCGTACTGCGTAAGGGGTATATTAATTTTGTCACGACGTGTGTAACGCTCATAAGGAGGCGTGGTAGGTATAAAAAAGTATATATATTCTTGCTTAGCATCACCACCTGAGTTGATTAGGCCATGTCCGTCTGTCTGTCCGTCTGTCCGTCTATCCGTCTGTCCGTCTGTCTGTCTATCTGTGGATACGATTGCAGCCGTAATTTTGAAGCTTTCGTGCTGAAATTCGATATTTAAGCTTTTTTATAAAAAACTAAGATCAAGTTCGAGAATGGCCTAAATCCGATGTAAACCACGCCTACCTCCCATATAACCCCAATATTGAAAAATCCATAAAGAAGCAAATATTTAAGCTAAAAATCTTAAAGCTTAAATTCGGTATTTGTGTAATCTACAACAACACTCAGATGTGTTTGAAAAATGGGCATCATCCACTCACTAACACGCCCACCTCCCATACAACCCTAAAATTGAAAACTATATAAATAGGCTTCTGTCAAAGCTACAAAAGTAAAATTAGATATTTATTCATTTAATATCAAAGTTAAGACGTGTTAGAAACATGGGCGTCATCCAACCACGAACACATTTTCACAACACATTTTCTTCAAAAAATTATTTTTTTATATTATTATTTTGTTCAAAAACAGAAAAACAACATTTTAAAAAAATTTAATTTTGTCAAAGAAATTATAGAGAGTAGCTTTGATTTTTTGATGGCACGGACAGTTTATTAATTTAGTGTCAAGACAAAATAAATTCACCTAAAATTCGGTATTGACTTTGCAAGAAAATCAAAAATGCCATTTTGAGTTTTTGTTTTTTTACAACAAAAATTATTTTTACCCCATATTTTAAGAATAAATCAAATTATATAGCCTTTTTTAAAAGGAATAATTTAAATATAAACACACAAAAAATGGAATAATTTTCAAAAGTTTTTTTAAGTTAATTGATAAGACTTAAATACAAAAAAGAAATAAATAAAATCTATACACAGATGACGGAGATATTTGCTTCAGAATTTAGAACATTCAATTTGAGACAGTTTTTTTCTCTCTTTTGGCATTTGGTTGAAACACACGCTAAATTACTAACGACAATATTAAGAAAATTCATTAAAAATACTTTTGGTTAGAACTTTGCTGTAATTTTTATAACATTTAAAAGAAAATTTAATAAAATTTTAGAAAAAATTAGAAAAATTGAAAAACCGTTAAAATCCGACCAAGATATTCACATGGAAAGTCAAATTTTTTAATTCAAAACACATTTTTTTGCAAATTTTACAATTGACGAATGGATAAAATTACGTTTTTTTAAGAAATTGTTACACTCAGGGAAAAAAATGCTGTTATATCAAACAAATCATAGGTTGAAATAACAGATTTCACTGTTAAATACCATCCACCAAATGAAACTTTCAAATCAACAGTCGGTTGACTGTTGGTCTATGGAATACGGAACCCGTATAAAAACTTATTTATTGAAATTTTATCACTGGTTTGAAAGGTCATGTATGGCAGAGTGTGCTGACGTGTGCGTCTAGTACTCGAGTGTCCACGGTTCAAATCCGGCAAGGCCAACAAACAATTTTATTTTTATTTAAAATATTTTTTTAAAAATAAAAATTAAATTTGCTTTTTTTTTGCAACATTGTAAGCATTTTATTTTGAAGGTTATTTCTGATCAAACTATTAAGGAAACAGAATTATTATTATTTCAAATTACAGTTTTAGATACTTATACAGCTAGGGTTCGAACCCACGTCCCCCGCATGACAGTCTAGTGCACTTCCACTGAGCTATTGACAACGATAATAAAACGATAATAAAAACGTTAAGAAAAAATAGACAATTTAACAAAAACACAAAAATATTTCAACAGATGATTTTAACAGCACAAAAATGCTTTGAAACGTTCATTCAACAAAGAAAATTGTTTACTTAAACGCAAATCATTCAATTGAACAGTGTTTTGAAATAACAGCGACCGACTCTTAATATAACAGTTGATATTTTTCTGAGTGTACTTTTAAAAAAAATTCAAATTCGACCAACTCAAAAACTCTCCTCGAACCAAATTTCATATTAATCAAAGAGCGGGTTTTTTCTCAAAAATTTAATTTCTCTCTTGGAAGGTTGGGAACCCCCTCTATCAGATATATCATTTATATATACATTCTGCACATCTGGACAACATAACCTTTCGAATGATATAAGTTTCATTTATTTTGAGTTTTAATTAATACCAAAAAAGCGTACGACAAACTTTTATGTTCACGTATTAATATATAAGATTATATCAAAACTGAGGCGTCTTAGAAAAACTGGCGTCAACAACTCAAGAACACGCCCACCTCCCATTTAACCCCAAATCAAAAATTTTATAAAGAGGCTTATTTTTACTTTGCAGAAAAACAATTTCATATGAATGTATTTTACACGTCATCAAAGTAGTAACATTTTTTTTAAATCTCATAGAAAAAGGGCTACAATTTCCGATTTTGTACCATTACTAATCAGACGTGGGGTATTTTAACTTCGGCCGAGTCGAAGATATACCTTACTAGTTTTCTGTTGCCGTTATGTTTACATGTTTATTCTTGTCGAAAATTGTATATTTAACAAAATATGTGGGTATATCACATTACCCGACCATATCACAATACCTGAAGTTACTCTAACATGGTTCACTCTAAAATTTTTTACATCCAAATCTAGTCATGATATCGGTATTTCACTCTATTAGACCCACCCTATACCAAAAAATGCAGCCTTTTGGTAATGCATGCTATAAGGAATAAACCGAATTCAAGTTTGTTCGTCGAATTGCTTCTCACACGGTTAAAAATCTTGGACTAAATTGTAAACTTTTTTGGTTTACATATAGGACACGACCAAAAAAAGATTATTTTTTAATCCAATGAAAGGTTTTACATTTTTTAATCCAAAAAGGATTTATTTTTAATCCGCAAAAAGTTTAAAATTTCTTAATCCAAAAAAGAATAATTGTTAATCCACAGAAAGCTTTAAATACTATAATCCAAAAAGGATTAGATTTTAGTCCAACAAAGTTTAAAATATTGTAATCCAAATAGGATGACTATATAATCCACAAAGGTTTAAGAACTGTTTACTGTTATAATGTATATAATATTTTGGGTCAGATTTTAATAAACAATTTTTTTCATTTAATTAAAAATAAATTTCGGATGCTTTAACAACATTTAGAATTATAATTAGCTTAAATTTCGTAGTAGTAGTAGTTTTCAATCTTATACCTGAATAACAATGCGGCAGTGGCAGCGTCAGTGGCAGTGGCATTGATCAGCTGTTATTTTAGGAATACTGTTGTTCAATGGTGAAACTTACATAGCAGCAGTGGCAGTAATCAGTACTGCCAACATGCAAATAATTAAACTACTAAGAAAAATTCCACATTCACTGCTTTTGATGCTGACACTGCCACTTCTAGATTGTAATTTGCAGTCAGTAAAATACGAAACAGCTGATCGTTGCCACTAACACAGCTGCTGCCACTGCCACTGCTGCATTGTAATTCAGCTATTAAATAATATAAATACTTTTTCCTGAAAACACTACCTTAATGCAAATTTGTAGTCCAAAAATAGTTTTAAACTTAAACTTTTTCGGATTAAAAAAAATTAAACTAAAATATGGAATTAAAAATAGTTCTTTTAGGATTAAAAATTCCTTAAAACCAAAGTTTGGATTAAAAACTAGTCCAAAATTTTTAACCGTGCAATTGCCTACTGAGCCCAGAGTAACACCTATTGACAAGAGTTATCCTTCGTTCAATCTCAATACTCTTATTATTGGCGGAGTTAATGCTGGATCCTCAGTCCTTAACAACATCAAAGAATGTTTTGTCAACAGTGAAGTGGCTTCCAAGACGCTGGAACTGTTTGTTTGTTGTTACAAGATACTGCGTTTGGTCTGCATTCTTATTGCAAGACCCATTCGAGTCGACTCTTTTTCTGGCCTCGAACTGCATGCTGCATCAGCATAACACTCTTATGGAGCATTTTTCTGATTTTACGCTGCGGTTTAATAGTAATGCGGTTTAACAAAAAACTTTCTGAGCTACATGAAACTACTTTATTTTTCATGAGAATAAAATCAAAACACAACCCGCATAAAGAGGAGGCCAACATTTTAATTGCAGCTGTTTTAAGTATCTTTCTATGCTAACGTTTAAAAAAAAAATTTATTTACGGTCCTTTTAACTTGACTAATTCTGTGCCTTTGTTTGTGCAAATAAATCAAAGCCTGCCAGCGCCTTGTAATTCGACGCCATTTTTATTATTAACACTTCCGCTGTCGCAAGCTTTGTTGTATCTGGAAATGTGTGGGTTTCTGTGAGTGTGTCGATTGGTCATCTAAAAGCAGTGTTTTTAAAAAAAAAACATGAACAATAAAAACTTATATAATATATTTTTATACATTAACACCATAAACAACAAAATTTTTTTACACACAGTCACACAAAAATTATTTCCGTCGCATTGCTAAAGTTGTGTGGCTTTTCATTTCCTGTTTTTTTTTTTTTTTTAATATTGTGGTTTATTTTGATTTTGCTGCTTTTTAATGTGTTAAACTTTTGGTTTTACAATTTTTTTTTGTATTTTTCCTCTTTTATTTTTTTTGCACTTCATATTCTGTAATTTTTATCATGGCGCTTTTTCTGACAACGTGGCCATCTATTTATTTTTGTTTTTTTTTTTTTTGTTTTTTTTGGTTTTTTGTATTGCTACTTCTTTAGCTGGCAAATGTGTTGAGTTGGCGTTTTGGGCTTAATTTATTGTCCAATGCAGAAGGAGCACAAGTTTTGGTGCTCCAGCTGCTGCTGCTGCTGCTGGCTGTTTTATCTATTCTACCAACTTGCTTCCTTTGCAAGACAAAATTTGTACAGCTGAACCAGCAGCAGAAAAATGTCGCTTTGTTTTGTGTTTTTTTTTTTTTTGTTTTGTTTTTTCGTTATCCTCTTTAGTCGCATTGTCAAAGCTTTCAATTCATGGAGTGCAAAGCAAGCAAAAAATAGGTGTTCATAAATAGAAAAAAAAAATACTCATGCCTTTGAATCCTTTTTAATGTTTGGTCATTTCAGTAGTGTTTCGTTTGCTGTGTTCACTATTCAATGTTGTCATTGTTTTTGTTGGTACGTTTTAGTAGTTGTTGTAGTTGTTGTTGTTGTTGTTTTTGTTGTTATTGTTGTTGGCATACAGCGCTTGGGAGTGATTTTTGGGTAATTTCATTTAATGAGTGCGGATAAAGAAGCTCAGTGTAGCTGTTTAGTGCTGGGCATAATTATTTTAATGCTAGGAAATAAAGAGGAATTAATGCGATAAACTTATATCAGGCATGTGGCTTTTTCAGTATAAGAAAGTAAGTATATTAACTCGAATAGCACATTTAGCTATTTCATTGTGCTCTATGGCTTCTCATACAAATTTAAAGTGTTGAATGTATTTTATTTTGGAAAATCTTTGTTATAAGCGAACTGTATTAAATTTGAAAGCAAAACATGAGGCTTGAGTCGAGCTTTATTTTGGTTGTTTTTAAATTTAGCCCGGCCTAATGTTTGCAAGATTAAATTTAGGTTGTATTGATGCATAAAATAAAATTCAACCAAAATCAAAATTGGTCAAATTAAATAAGAACAGCAATTATTTCAACACAACACTGCTGACCCAATTTATGCCAGATAAATGAAAATCTGACCAAATTATATTCGAGCAAAATAAAATTTAACTGGAATTAGTTCCGATTCAAAAAACTTGTGCCAAAATAACATTTGAGAAAATACACTTCGAATAAAATTAAATTTGATCTAAATTAATTTTAAACCAAAAAAGTTTTAAACAAAAATTATCTTCAAAATACTGAAATTTGGCCAAAATAAAATTTCGACCAGATTCAATTTATATCCATGAAAAATTTTGTATAAAATTAACTCTAAAAAACTAAAATTTCACAAAACAAAATTCGACCATTACGGTTTATTTCTCCCAAAACCCAAATTCGACCAAAATTAAATGGTAAACAAAGTTTGTAACAAAGATAATTTTTGTTTAAAGACTCATATTTGGCCACAATAATATTCGACCAAATTATATTTAAACACTGTGGATTCATACACTAAATTTTGTATGAATCCACAAAATTTTTGATCAAATTATCATAAAAAAACTCAAATGCGACGAAATTAATTTCGACCAATATTATATTAGCTAATTTTTGTTTAAAGACTCATATATGGCGACAAAAAACCTAGAAAATTTTTAACCAAATTATCATGGACAAACTCAAATGCGACGAAATTAAATTCGACCAATTTTATATAAGGCCAACATTAAATAGAACTATATTGAGTTTTGGTCAAAGTCAATTAAAAATATTTATCCAAAACTATGTCGGAGCATCTCTTATTATAAATAAATTTTAACTAGAATTAATTTCAATTTAAAAATTTTAAACAAAAAATTTCCGCCGAACTTTCACACCTTTAAAAAACTAAAATATAGCAAAAATAGAATTCGACCAAATTCAATATTTCAGCAAATTAATCATTATTATTTCAGAAAAACTCAAATTTGACGAATATTTAAATTCAAAACTTTTTTAAGTGACTTTGTTTGAATTTAATTTTGATGAAATATCAATTTGGTCGAATTTGGTTTTATGGCAAATCGACTGAATTGGTCGAATTTTATTTCGTAATTTAATTTTAACTGAATATCAATTTGGTTGAATTTGGTTTTTATGGCAAATCGACTGAATTGGTCGAATTTTATTTTGTAAAATTTGAGTTTTTCTGATATATTTTACACTTTTCTGGATTCAACTTTCCGGATAACACTTTTCTGGCATATAAAATCTAATGACTTGACTTTGATCGAATTTTGTTTTGACAAATTTTGGCATTTCCGGTGATTTCAGAAACTTTTTCTGATAATATTTAATTTTGGGCGAATTTGAAAAACGAATTTTACCAACCTTTATCAAAAAAAAACTAAAACTCGACCAAATATAATGTAAGTAAAAGTTTTAAGCTAAGATTATATCCAAAAACTCGAATTACAAAAAAAAAATCGACCAGATTCAACATGAATCTTAAACAATTTAGACCAACATATTTTCAAGAAAACTTAAATTTGACGAAAATATATTCGACCAATTTCGTCCAATTCACATAAAGACTCAAAATCAACCAACAATAAATTTGTCTTATATAGAGGTTTACCAAAATAAATTATAAAAATAAATTTAATAAATTAAATTCGACCAATTTCTTAACAATTTCCCAGAAAAACTCAAATTCGACCAAATTTAATTTTGATCAAAATTTCATTCAATCAATTTCAATTCTTATTCGAAGAATCTTAACCAAAATTATGTCAGAAAAACTACTATTCGGTCAAAATTAAATTCAACGTTTTTAAATTCAATTCAAAAATTATTTTCCAAAATTACCCCAAAAAATATTAAAATTTATTTTTTAATATAGGCCCAAAATTAAATGTTAACATTAAAAGTTCTGGTCCAAAACGAGATATAAATAAAATAATCTCCGAAAATGCCAAAATTTGTCAAAATAAAATTCGACCAAATTCAATTTCACTAGATTTGATATGAATCCAGAAAAGTTTTAATAAAAACTATCTCAGAAAAACATTAATTTTACGAGATAAAATTTGACCAATTCAGTCGATTACCCTGAAAAACTGAAATTCGACCAAATTTAAATTCGATCAAAATTTAATTCAATCTTTTTCAATTCTTATTCTAAGAATCTTAATCAAAATTATGTGAGAAAAACTACCATTCGGTTATATAAGATTTGAATATATATATATTCATAATTTATATATTTTAATTCGATTGAAAATTTATTTTGCAAAATTACCCCGAAAAATTAAAATTCGCCCAAAATTAAATGTTATCAGAAAAAATTTGTGTGCAAAACGAGATTAAGATAAAATTCTCTGAAAATGTCAAAATTTGTCAAAATAAAATTCGACCAATTTCAATTTTACTAGATTTTATATAAATCCAAAAAAGTGTTAATGAAAAATATCTCAGAAAAACTCAAATTTTACGAAATAAAATTCAACTAATTCAGTCAATTTACCAGAAAAACTCAAATTCGACCAAATTTAAATGCCATCAAAATTTAATTCGAACAAATTCGATGAAAAATATTTAAACAAAAGTTATTTTAGAAACACTACTATTGGAAAATTTGGAAAAACTCGAATTTGGCCAAAATAAAATGTGATCAGAATAAGTTTTAGTACAAAAAGAGATTTAAATATAATTATATCCGATTATCTACTCCAAATAAAATTCGAACAAATTAAATTTTAACAGATTTAATATGAATCCAGAAAAGTGTTAATGAAAAGTATTTCAGAAAAACTTGAATTTAACGAAATTAAATTCGACCAATTTTGTTGATTTCTCATAAAACACGGAAATTCGACCAAATTCCTTGGCCTTATTTATTTGGCTTAAATCGAACAAATGACAAGAATTCATTTCAACTCAATAATAATTGTCGAAAATAATAGAACAACTCAAATTCGGCAAACATAAAATGTGATCAGAACTAATTTTAGTCAAAACAGGAGGCAAAAATAATCTCCGAAAATACCGAATGTACTCACAATAAAATTCGACCAAATTGAATTTCATCAGATATATTATGAATACAGAAAAAATGTTTCCAAAATTATCGCATTAACACTCTAATTTGTCGTAGTGAAGTTTGACCAATTAAATCGATTTCCCATAAAAGCTCATATGAGACCAAATTTTATTCGACCAAAATTCAACTTTGGCCCCAAAGTCAATTCCAGTTCAAAAAAAGAGCCAAAAGTTTTGTCCACAAAACTATTATTTGGCCAAAACTATAGTCAACCACATAACATTTTAAAAAAGATTATTTTACTTAACATATTATTGATGTGATCAGAATTAGTTTAAGTCTTAAAATATTCTAAAATCTCAAATTTCGTCAAATAAAACTCGATCAAATGCAATTTTACTAGATTTAATATGAATCCATAAAAATGTTTAATAAAAAACTCAATATTGTACCAAATTTAATTTGACAAAATTAAAATTTAAGCAACATAAATTTCAATACCAAAAGTATTAAACACATTTTTCTTTGAATTCGACCAAACTTAACTCTTACCTGAATTTATTTATTCATTTTATACCAATAACAAAATTGTCTTGAAAACATTAAGTAAGACTCAAATTAAATTCTACCAAAAATTAATTGGATCATTACTAATTTTAGTTCGAGAAAACAGAGAGCAAATATATTACAGACAGCACTGAATTTCAACAAAGTTAATTTGACTTTAGTAAAGTTTTGCCAGAATTTATTTGAATTTCGACCAAATTTAAATTTGGTTTCAGAGTTCATGTTAATATCAAAATAAAATATATTCAATCATAATCATAAATTCGACCAAAAAACCACGTCCAACAACGGATCAGATTCAAAATACTTTAATAACAGATGATATGACATTTTGACATTCACCTCAAATGTTGTTATGTTGCAGTTGTCGTTACTGTGTCGTTACTGAAAATTATCAAATAAACTTCATGTGCATACTTTTGGGCTGACCATTTTTTGTGTACTAAAAGCACTGTAAGAGCAAAAATTAACAGTTTAAGCGATACAAGGTACAAAGCGTGACACTTACCTTGTATTTGTAAAGATATATATTTTTTGTAAAATGAATGAATAAATATCAATTTTAAGAAAGTTTTACAATAAATAAATTTGATCAGAATTTATTTTTGTCTAAGAACTTATTGATCGAAACTACCACACAACGTCTCGAATTTGACTAAAATTATCTTTGACCAGAATGCCTTAAAATAAAATATAAAATATATAAACATTTATCTAGAATTATATCAGAAACAGTTCAATCGAACAGAATTATTTTAATCAAACAGAAAACTTTATATACAACTTAAATACAATTCGACCATACAAACTTCTATTTGAGTGAAATTCAACCTACATGTTGGTACTTAAAGTTTAAACATTTGTCTATATAAAATTAATTCACACATAATTCCATTCGACCATTGGTTTGAAATAATATTTCTAATAATAAATAATACGAATAAATAATTCTCGCTGAATTGCAATTTTAATTAAGTCTTAAGCTTAAAACTAGTTAAATTCAGTCAACCATAATTTAATCGAAACAAAATTAATTTCTATAATTTTGGTTGAACTAAATTTCGTCAGATTTTATATGGTATAAAATAAAAATTTATATGTTATGATATTTTTCACATTTAAAATGTTTATAAACATTTGCAAAATGCAAATGTAAATGCAAAAATAAAATTCAATTTCGTATTTACTAAAATCTAATAAATTTTAATATAATCCAATCTTATATTGGTCAGATTTCTTCACGCAAAATAATTGTTTTTTCCCAAATTTAGCTTTGGTCGAAGCAAATTTAGCTTTGGTCGAATTGAATTGGAAAATAACTGAATTCTGCACGAGCTAAATATTTTTGAAATTAAATTTTTGTCTAGGTTAATTTAAGTTGAAATTTATTACCATAACTTTAGAAATAAGTTATTTCCAGCCTATCTTCGTTTGGTTTTTGAATAGAGCAATTTGAATAGTGTTGAATTTGAGCAAGTCTATTAATCATTAAAGTTTTTAGATAGTCTATTTTTGCAAAAAAATTTGGTCGAAAAAATAATCAAATGGTATGCTCAAAAGAAATTGGTCTAAATTAATTTATACCAATTTATTTAAATTGCATTTATTTCAATATAATCCAAAATTGAATTCAACTTGAATTTCGACAAATTTTTGTTTTGAGCAAAGCATACAGTCGAAAGAAAATTTGATGAAATTAAATACGAATTTTTTTCGGGTACTTAATTGATCCTTTTTTAAGTCAACATAATCCAAAACCATTTATTTTACCGAATTGAGAATGTAAGTTTATAAGAACAAAAAAATTTTCATTTCAAAAATAAGAACACATTCTCGAATTTTTTTGAATTTGTAGAATTAATTGAGTAAAATTTAGATTTTTATCGAATTTTGTCGATGAATTTATATTTGGTCGAAAAAATTCTACTTAAGAATGAATTAAATTTTTTTCAATTTTTTTATAACTAATTTTGTCGATTTTTTATGCCTAAAATTTATACAAAATTTCGTCGAATAGTTGACCAAAGAAATTGGTCGAATTTTTTAAAATACTTTAATCAAAAAACATTAGCAGAATTTTATTTAATTAAATAACATTTTTTTTACATAAATTTTTTTATATATATTTTTTATACATATATTTATATAAAAATATATAAAATAAATTATAAATTATATTATAAAAATATATAAATAAAAATAAATTTATATAAGTTTTATATATTTTTATACTTTACTTTACATTAGTGGGAACAAATTTCGTAGAATTACTTAACCAAAGAATTTGGTTGAATGGAAATTGGTCGAATTTTGTAAAATACATTGTCGTAAAAATTTATCTGAATGTAGCTTTCTTTTGAAGTAAGTCGAAAAAATTAATCTAATACTGAATAACGTATAGTTGCATAGAATTTGACACCTCATTATAATATATTCGAAAATTATTTTGTCGAATTAGTTTGTTGAAGAAATTTTTCGAAATTTTTCGAATACATTAGTTGCAAAAATTTAGCATAAGTTAATTTTAATCAATATTGAATTTCAATGATAAAATTAGTACATGATAAGTTATACCGTAATTTTGGTCTAGACTAGTCTAGTGAGTTCATTGGATGAAAATATTGCTAAATTCATTAAATTTCATGTAATAATGCTTGAATTTCATTTTCAATCAATTTTAAATTGAAATATAATAAATAGTCGAAAAATTTTGTATGAAATTGAATTTTTTTTAAGAACCAAAAATTTCATGAGTTAAACCTATTCAGTATAATTCGGTTCAGAAATAGAGCGATAGAAAATAGAGCAAGAAAGAAAAAAATCAACTGAATCCAGTGTACAATATTCTATATCAAAATGCGAATTTGAATCTGAGGCAAATTTTATGACTTAAACCCTATCAAATCAAGAAAGTAGATCAAGCAATGCTATCCACACACTTTTCTATCATCAACTACAACATCAAAAATCGACCAAATTTTGAATTTCAGTTGATTAGAAATGAGAAACGAATTAAAAACGTAAAAGCCTGGCTCGAATTCGCATCCGGGACCTCTGGGTTGGCTGGGTCAAGCATGCTCACCACTTGACTACCGAGGCTGCAACATAGATTTTGTGGTTTTTTTTTTAAACTTTGAACGATACTTTGATCTGATCGAACCTTGTTTAAATTTAAAACAAAATTTAAATAAAATTCAAAATATGTTGTTGAATATATTTTTTATCTATTATCTTTTAAAGAATTAAATTTTTGTAAAACTTACTTTGGTCTGATTGGATTTTTAATTGAATTTTACTGAAATTTAATTATCATCTAATTTTATGTTTGTCCAAAAAATGGGTCGAACAAATTGAAACAAAAACTTTTGTCGAATTTTGTTATGGTTTTGATTTGATTTAAATGATAAGAACCGTTAGAGATTTTTATTTAAGTTGAAATTACTTTGGTCGAAATAAAACAATTGGTCGAAAAAAATATTGTCGACTAAAATTACATTTCAATGATTTTATTTTAATGCAATTAAATTAAATTAATATATTTTGTATGCCACTGAATATGAATTCGATTTGGTCGAATCTTCTATCAGTTAAAAAACATTGAATTTATTTTATTTTAATCTAATTTTATTTCATTAACATGAATTTGTTAATACAAATTGGTAAAGAATTTGGTCGAAAATTTTGGTCGAAAATTTTAGTCGAAAAAAGTTCAAAAATTTTAGTTTTTATTTAGTCGAGTTTTATTTAAGTCGAACTTTAATTCGAATAAACTCAATTTTTCCAAGTAGTCGAAAGTTAATTGGTTGAGCATTAGGTTTGATTAAATTTTAAATAAAATTGATTAATTAATTTTCATTAATTTTATTTTAGTCACTTTCTACAACTTCACAAAATGAAGTTGTTATAAAAATTTATCGAAACAATGAGTCGAACAAATTTTCAGTGTATGTAATTATTCGGTAATATGGTGTCGAATTTTATCTTGGATCGAACTTTTATTTGAATTTAATCAATTTTTCCAAGTTACTTAATTATAATTTTAAGTTTTATTCAGTTTAAATTGGTCGAAAAAGATTTAGTACAAAAAATGGGCTAAAAAATTTGGTCGAAAAAATTTCAATAAAGTGATTAAGAAATATTTTCATGTAATTTTATTTTGATTTTTGCTCTTATGCACTGTTAATTGGTCGAAAAAACGTCGAAAAAATATTGGTTAAAAGAACCAAATTGTTTGGTTTGATTAAATGTTGTTCCACTTATATTTTATTGAATTAAAGTTTTTTTCCATTTTTTTTTTTAACGTGTAAGGAATGTTTTTTAAGAGGCATAGAACTTTAAGTTGGCAACACTATTTTAACCCATTTTTTAGCACTGGTCGATTTTCCGAACACTCGAATGCACCATATTTCTATATTTTTTTTTTTCCTAAGACTTAATATATTTAAGTTTCTGTCTTTATAGTAAGTTTGGTGTTTTTAAATAAAAATTTTTTGCCACACCCATTTGTTTCCTACTAACATTTCAGCTGTATTTAAAAAGTAACTATTTTTGTAAATTTTTTAGTATCGTTTTAAGTGTTCATAGAAATTAAAAGTTTAAAAAATAATGATGAGAAATTGTTAACAACAGACTACATTTTTTATAACATTAATACATTTTTAAAAGGCGGATAGCTTCAGGCGAAAGAGTACTACCAAAATGCAGTGTTTGATTTTTTGAACTTGTTTCAAAAAAGCTGTAAGGATAATTCACATATTTTAAATATGTTCGAAATAGTTTGATGAAAAAATGATAAAATTTGTTTGGTTATTAATATTTGATATAAGTTCAATATCAGTTTGGACGAATCTTCGTTGGGTTAAATATTGTAATGCGACGATTTTTTTTAGTGTAGAATTTTATTTTTTTTTTTTTTTGTATTTTAATTATTTAGAATATTTATAGGATAAACAATTATGTAAAAAAAATTAGGTGGTATTTTTTTTTTTTTGGTCGAGTTAAGCAAAAATAAGTAGTATATTAATAAGGACATAAGCTTTATGCAAAAATTTAGTCGAAATTCTCAAATTTTTTTTCGAATTTCACTCATTCTTGTTCAAATTGAATTAATTGTTTTCTGGATTCAAGAGTTCCCAATTTTATTCTTATTCAGTTTTGTTCGAATGCAGTTTAAATCAATGCATTTTAAAATTATATGGACTTAAACTATAGTTTTTATATTCCTTTTATCATATTTTATTCTCGTTAACTTTAAATTTTTTCAAAAAATTTCGTTAAAGTATTGGTCAAAAAAAAATTCCAGCTGGTTGTATAATTTTTTAAATCATTGGTCATAAAAATCTTGAAAACAATTTTTCGAAAATTTAGCTTTTTTATTAATCCATTTTTATTCTCATTCACTTTCAATGTGGTAAAAAGTTTGGTCATGACTAAGTTATTCTAAATTATATTTTTGTCAGTATTTATTTTACTTAGATACTCTCTGAACTCTACTTTGGTTTGGTCGAATCTTCTACGGGTTAAAGAAATTGTTGCATGGATTTTTTAAGCCGAGTTTCATTTAAGTACAATATTAATTTTTCAGAAAAAACCGATAGAAAAAAATTTGGTCGAATTTAATTTTGCTTGAAATGATATTATATGAATTTTTTTTGCACTAATTCGTTCGAATTTGATTCTCACCCACTTTTGGTCTAATATTATTTTGTTCGAAATCATATCAATAAAATATATTTTTTATATATATTACTTTTTTCAAATTTTGTTCTCATTTACTTCTACTTTCATCTAATTGGTCTAAAAGAAAGGTAAAAAAACTAGTCGAAAAATTGGTCGAAAATATTTGTCAAAAAATTTATCGCCAAATTGTTAGAAAATTTTCAAAAAACTATGTTGAAAGAATATGTCGTTAATAAAACTTGATAAGAATTAACTTGTTTCATTATTTTTTTTTTTTTCTTCAAACTTCTAACGACTAAATTTTATGCAAATTCTGAATTTTCATTATAAGCTAGTTTTAAGTAACCGACAGACATGATAAATTTCTTACAAATCCTACATCAATAAAATTTGCACAAGTTTTATTTGAATCCCTAAAGCATAACATAACATAACATAGCAGCCTTTTAGTCTGCAAAGGTATAGTGCCTAAATAAATATTGTGATAAATTATATAACCACAACAACAAAATTTATTTGAAAATTTATGAAGTCTAATTGAATAATATGTTGGCTTTGGGCAAAAAGAGAAAAAAAATAACACTTGTTTGATGCGCCTCTGGCACAAAAATCAATCGCATAAAATATTTAGTAAAATATTTTGCGAAAAAATAACAGTTTAAATAAATAAACATGAAAATTAATATCAGAACTACCCACGCACACAAGCACAATCCTATTTACACACAGATATCGATGCTGCTGACTGATGTCAGACATCGAGCAAAATGTAACAAGGCATCCCATGCAGTATTATTGGCAATAAATAACAGCCGGAAATGGGTTTAATTTTTTAAGCTAAGCGGCAGACAGTATCAAGAACAACCATTTCTTTTTTTTTTTGCAACACAAAAAAAAAATTTATTAATTGCAGCTGTTTATAAAAAAAACTGCCAAACCTGCAAGCTTTACGCTGCATTTTATTTAAAATAAAAATTGTTATAAATTTTTAGCAACAGAAACCAATATTTATTTCGTACATGTAGATTTTTTTTAAAAAAGCACACCCACAAATCGAAAATTTATTATATAGTTTTTTTTACTATATTTTGTTGTTTTTTTTTTTTCAGTTATCAATGGCGCGCCAATTAATACAGTAACAAAGAAAAAATATCAGCAACTGTGAAAAACAACAACAAATTGAAAGTCTCATGCATGAGTGCTCATGTGTATTGCTGGCGTTGCTATTGAATAAAATAAAAACAAAATAAACTCTTGTATTTTGCTGTGTTTTTGTTGTTGTTGCTGTGCTTTGATGGAGCCAACCAACCAACCACTGGATTACAGTGGTGAGAATTTGTTATTCAACGTATTAAAATTTATGCCGGATGATCAAAAACAAGGTAGCAGGCCGCATATAAAATAAATCCATGAAAATCATTTGATCCAGTAACGCAGACGTATGGGCAGCAGTGAAGCATCGACATGTGACCTCAAAGGATTTCTCAGTTAAAAATGACGTTTGAAGTGAATTCGAACGAAATGAAGAAATTAAAAAAAGTAAAAATATATGATAATCAAAAGGTAACTTTATTTTATTACCTTTATTTATTTTCATACAGTTATTGCGCTATGATTCGGAAGAGAACAGCAGAAATGTGCAGGCAGTTAGTAAGGAAAACGATTGTCTAAAGGATATAGACACTTTGGACTATAGCCAGGAATGTAGGAAAAACCTACTCGTATCTTTTGATAATAAATTTATATACAAACATACATAAGATCTTAAACAAGAATATGCAACATTTTCCACCACTCTTTTTAGGTTTTGTAGTTGTAAGGGAGATATCACACCGCGTTATCGATTCTCGTCCATATTTCTTATGAAGACAAGCTTCCATAATAGTCTTTTTACCTATTAAATACTCGATTTTTCATAAGTACTAAAGTATAGAGTTTAAATCTAAGATTAATATTGGAGATGTAACAAACATTACTCGCTCTCACTAATATTTTATTTGTTTTTTTTTTTTGAGAATTAATTTTAAGCAAAGAGACATGTAATCCCAATAATGTTTTGTAGTTGTTGCTTTGAACAATAACACAAGTTTACAAATTCCGGTCAACTTTTGGAGCTGATTCGATGAGAACAAATCTTAACGTTATTTGAGGCGCTGAATTCGAATCCGGTTTTTGTTTTTCAAGATTGGTTCTAGTTTTCGAGTTCTTGCATGTTGGCTGCACTGCACTGTAATAACGACAATCAGCTGTTGGCATTGCTACTAAAAACGTCATTTCAATTGTAATCTTTAAGTTATTTTTTGTTTCAAAACCTGTGAAAATGGAAAGAAAGGAGTGCAAAGTTGATTCTAAGTGTTTTTGTTATGTTTGCGGATGTTATATTATCGGGAAAAGTGGAAAAAATATATCAAAAGCGCTGAGAGATGCATATTCGTATTATTTTGGTTTCACTGTGAAAAACACTCAAAAGCCGTGGGTACCGAAATTATTTTGTAAAGCGTGTAGCACAAAACTGTACAAGTGGTCACTTGGTCAAGAAGTGTACTTTGCAACAAAACAGCTTTCAAGCTTAAACTGCTGCTGTCGATATATAACCGCCAATCATTTGGAAGCTAAAAGTGGGTTAATTCACTAAATCTTCTGTAGCTTTGTCATTTTTGCACCAATCTGGGTCTTGTTCGGCGCAAAATGTTCGTATTGAAATAAACTAATGTCCTTTGTAATGAAACAGCAAAATTTTCAATTGTTTTGTGTAAAACAAATTAGTTGAAAAGAGCAAAATTTCAAAATATCATCAAATTTTTCATGAATTTTGAAATTGTGTCCACTGTAACACTGTCATTTCTTGACTAATCTTCACAAACGACCCATGGTTATTTTAGCAATTTTATTATCTTTCAATAAAAAATAATAATCACATCAACCGACGAATATTTTTGAAGATATTTGCATTTAAGTGACATCATCTTTTTAAAAACGCAAATAACGGTAATTATGCAATATCTCGAAAACTAGAACCAATCTGGAAAAACGGAACCCAGATTCAAATTCTGCGCCTCAAATAGCTTTAAGAATAACTTGTAGTTGCTCAGCTCCAAAACCATGTATACTTGTGTAATCATCCATGTTTGCCATATTAAGAAAACACTATTTTTTTCTAAAACTACTGTTAGAAATGCTAAAATTATGATTTTTCGAATATGTACTTAAGAATTGTAAAAACCCACGTTTTCACGTGCATTAACAAAGTTATGCCCAAGAAAAGTTATGCCTTCTCGAATGAATATGCAACGGCGTTGCATGAAATTTTGCTCGCTTAATATAAAAGCTGCTATAAAAGTAATGATACAAAATACCATCATAGTTTTTTAAATCTTTTAAATTTTACGAAGTCATTAGAATGCATTGGCAGTCGCCAAGGCAACGAAATTGCAAAATTGTTGCATGGATGATATGAATCGAAAATAAAGCAAAAGCATCTTAAGCAACAAAAATGCTATATCGTTGCATGAAATTATTCTTCATTAGTTCAAAAAGGTCTGTTTTCTCTGCCGCAAATGTTATGTACCACCTTAAGGCAAAGATAGGACAGTGATTAAGATAATGATAAGGACAAATTTATGACAAGAATTGGGAAAAGACAGAGCACAAGAATAAGAACAAAACTTTGAGCGAGGTTCAGAAAAAAACTAGGTCAAGCATACCACAAGAACAAGAACAAGAACAAGAACAAGAACAAGAACAAGAACAAGAACAAGAACAAGAACAAGAACAAGAACAAGAACAAGAACAAGAACAAGAACAAGAACAAGAACAAGAACAAGAACAAGAACAAGAACAAGAACAAGAACAAGAACAAGAACAAGAACAAGAAGAAGAACAAGAACAAGAACAAGAACAAGAACAAGAACAAGAACAAGAACAAGAACAAGAACAAGAACAAGAACAAGAACAAGAACAAGAACAAGAACAAGAACAAGAACAAGAACAAGAACAAGAACAAGAACAAGAACAAGAACAAGAACAAGAACAAGAACAAGAACAAGAACAAGAACAAGAACAAGAACAAGAGCAAGAACAAGAACAAGAACAAGAACAAGAACAAGAACAAGAACAAGAACAAGAACAAGAACAAGAACAAGAACAAGAACAAGAACAAGAACAAGAACAAGAACAAGAACAAGAACAAGAACAAGAACAAGAACAAGAACAAGAACAAGAACAAGAACAAGAACAAGAACAAGAACAAGAACAAGAACAAGAACAAGAACAAGAACAAGAACAAGAACAAGAACAAGAACAAGAACAAGAACAAGAACATGAACAAGAACAAGAACAAGAACAAGAACAAGAACAAGAACAAGAACAAGAACAAGAACAAGAACAAGAACAAGAATTTATGCATAATTATAGGTTAAGTTTATGAAAAGGTCTAAGATAAGCACTATGAAAAAAAATGGAAAAGAGGTAGGACATATTTAGGACAAGACTTAGGACAATTAGAAAATAAGAATATTGAAAAACATTATTAAGAAATAACATAGTTGGGACAAATATAAAAAAAGGTACTTCATAGGGCTTCTTCATGTGGTGACCGTGGCATGCAGGTTAAGTGTGTGGCTTAGCATGCTCGGAGCCCGGGTTCGATTCCCAGCCGCGGCAAAAAGTTTTTTTCAATTAAAATTTTTCTGATCGGTCACCACCTCTCTGCAGACAATGGCAAACCTCAGAGAGTAAATAATGCCATGTAAAGCTTCTTGAGAACATGATCCGTTCGGAGTCGGCATAAAACACGTAGGTCCAGTTCTCGGTCAATTGTGTACAAACATTTAATAACACACACAACACAATTGATCATAAGAAGCTCGGTCAAAGTCCTTTCAAGGGCTGAAATGGCCAATTTGTTTTTTTGTTTGTTTGTTTACTTCATAGGGCTACTTATGGCCCGACATCATGTCGATATGATAACGAATATGACAATGGAGCGAAAAAAATGAAACTTAAATGTAAGTTTTATTTTCTGAGTAAAAAAATTGAACTCAAAAACTAAGTTTTACTTCAGAGCGATAAAAATAAAACTCAAAAATAAATGTTATTAACTGAGTAAAAAAATAAAACTCGAAACATGAGTTTTATTTCAGACCGAATAAATGAAACTCAATAATAAGTGTTATTTTCTGAGTAAAAAAAATAAAACTTGAAAAATAAATATTAAAAACTGATTTTTTAATAACACTCATGAAAGGTCAAACGGTCCCTGATAGTTACTTAGAGTGAAGCGTCTTTAGTCCTTACACGACCCTTTCAACGAAATTGCTGCCTGGGATACTGGTGGTTTTCAGAAACTTCGGAAATGCGCAGGCAATGCTTACAAGCTAGAAGAATAAAATACCCCGCAAAGTCTAGTAATACATTCATACTCTTTATAAGAAGTATTCCATGTATCTGAAAAGGCTTTGAACAAGCATTTATTATAAGCAATTTTGAGTAGTTTCCCCAATTATGCGACAAAATATAAGTTAGCTCGTGGGGATCCACCTAGAAGCTGGTTTCGAAGAACTGGACAGTGTTTAGACATCGCACTCCTATGGAACAGACTGTCTTCTCAACACCCAAAACTGATGATAAGACAAGGCACCAAGGTCCTCGCAATCTCAATTATTTGTCTAGCCTTTTAAGGCGTGCATAAAGAAAGGCATATTACCAGTTCTGTGGAAGACGCCTCAGAGCCAAGAGCTCATACCTAAAAGCAGTGTCTACAAGGAAGACCCTTTAATCTAACAATTAATTTAGCTGCTTGGTACGAAAGCCAAATCTTTGATCGTCACAAAGACCTTCAGGGTCACTGGCGTTATGATATAGTACTTGGGTCAGAAATTCCAGATTTACGAACTGGCAATTCTTTAGGCATAAACTTGACTTTAACCTGAACCAATCAACTCAACTTGTACTTATAAGAGAAGAACTTGAAGTACAAGAACTCAAAACAACAAGAACACAAGCTTGAAAACTCATAACAAATACTAGAAAAAAATGTTTAACAAATAGGAGAGGAGATTGAAAGTCTCCCTGCAGCAATATATGCAAGTATATGTACTCTACTCAAAACTAAAAGTCTAAAAACCCAAACTCCGGATGAAACTAATCGAAACATTTGTTGGAGACGCTCTCCCCGGGATGTGTGTTTGCAAGAGACTACCACCTAGTTACCAGCTAGTGGTAATAGAGGGTCTAACAGCAAATTCTTTACTTCCGAAACAGTACGATGGGTTGTATTATAATTCAGTTAATACAAATACAACAAGGCATTGACGCTTAGTCCTACCATTCACTAGTATGTTTAAAAACAGGTTTGCTCTAAAATACATTCCAAACTAATTAAGTAATGGCAAGAGTTGTGTTTTTACCAAAGGTGGATAAAGAGCCCGAACAATAATCTTAATTAGCCTGACTTCGTTTATTCTAAAAACAATGGAACAAATTTTGGAACTTATTATAAAGGTGACTAGTTTGAAAAAAAATCTTTTTAAGTATTTTTCAATTTGCAAGTCGGAGACGCAACTTCACAATAATATTCAAGGGGCCTTTGGCCCATTTCTTAAATTTCAATTTTGAATGTGTTGATCACGAACATCCATATTTTTTTCAGAAGAAAAGCGGAACAACTAAGGACTTGCTATTACAGGATATGCGAATGATTTGGTTGCCCAAATTGAATGCAAAGAGCCCTACGCATTACAAAGAAATGGCACAAGGAAAAAGATTTTACTATAAATCCTGGAAAAGACATACTGTTTTCTTTTTGTAAAAAAAAGGCTGTAACTAGTTTTATTTCGAAGGCTAAGTTATGCTCAATCACTCCAGTCTTTGTCCATGGGGTCTCCCAACCTTTGAAAAAAAATTAAGTTAAATTAAGAAGAAATTAAATCGATTAATTAATTGCAGAATTGGTCAGGGTCGAAGCTTAGGCCAACACAACCACTAAACATTTTGGATTGGCAAGATCAGCAATCTTTTAATAAAAAAAACAAATTGTCCATTTCAACTCTTGAAAGGACTTTGAGCGAGCTTCTTATGATCAATTGTGTTGTGTGTGTTATTAAATGTTTGCACACAATTAACCGAGAACTGGACCTACATGTTTTATGCCGACTCCGAACGGCTAAAGTTCATGTTCTCAAGAAGCTTTACATGGCATTATTTACTCTCTGAGGTTTGCCATTGTCTGCAAACCGAGACGTGGTGACCGATCAGAAAAATTTTTTTATTTGAAAAACTTTTTGCCGCGACTGGGGATCGAATTCGGGCTCCGAGCATGCTAAGCCACACACTTAACCTGCATGCCACGAAAAAGTTTCTGTATTCTTGAAAAAAAATTTACTTAACGGATGCAATAGAAGTAATTTAGGTTATACTATCAGTAGAGATAAATCAAAGATCTTATTTCCAACGTCCTACGCGCTCTTTTCGAGTGCATTAAGTTAGAGAGATCATATCTTCATTCTAAAGTTGGCGTTGTATTAGTGCTGGGGAATTACTGTACGGTATCTGATAGGATCTAATTCTTTTTCAGGTTGGTAGTAGCTTCGTTTTAGAGTTAACTCTAACCAAAACTTTTGTAACCAGGGAAATACACCAACATTCACATTTCCTAGCACCGAAAATTTTAGTGGTTGGAAAGAGTCTTTAGAGATAATGCTTCTATCTGACAATGAATCACTCAAATAAGTTAACTGGGGAGTGTTCAGCAAAGGTTATTTTTCAGATCAAAGCTTGATTCTCTTCCACTTGAACCTACAAATAGAAGCTCCTATACCCTTTCGTAATGCCAAACGTACTAACTGGGCCAAATTTGACAGAGTGGCTCGACTAAAACTTCTAAATATTATGAACACCCACATTTCAACAGTGGAAGAACTGAATTTTTCGGTTGAGTCCTTTTGAAAAACCATGAAGGTCCCTTTTAGGGTCTCGTTTCCTCGTAATAGTGGTAAGAAGAAATCTTTTCCTCCCTGGTGAAGAAAGGACCTCTCTGACCTCACAGGGAGAACAGATGGCAACCATACAAAGAAATTCTTAACATTTAATACAAGAATGCTATTCGAGCCTCAAAAAAGCAACCTTTGAAAGAATACACTCATTCAATCGACAGTCTTAAGGAATCGGCAGAAAAAAAAACAAATTGGCCATTTCAGCCCTTGATAGGACTTTGACCGAGCTTCTTATGATCAATTGTGTTATGTGTGTTATTAAATGTTTGCACACAATTAACCGAGAACTGGACCTACGTGTTTTATGCCGACTCCGAACGGCTAAAGTTCATGTTCTCAAGAAGCTTTACATGGCATTATTTACTCTCTGAGGTTTGCCATTGTCTGCAAACCGAGACGTGGTGACCGATCAGAAAAATTTTTTTATTTGAAAAACTTTTTGCCGCGACTGGGGATCGAACTCGGGCTCCGAGCATGCTAAGCCACACAATTTACCTGCACGCCACGGTCACCAGGAATCGGCAAGACTAAGTAGAATTAGAACACTCCAGTCCTTCCATCATTAGGAAAGAAGATAGCACGTGGACGGAATCTACTGAAGAATAGTTGGAGCTTCTAATCAACATACATTTTCCTGGCTGCAGCAGTAGCTGCAGTAAGACATCAGGCAAAATTATGCCGGTGACTGTTCCCAGGAGACTTATCAGCTCAATTATCACTAGGGATAAGATAACTTGAGCTATTCATAGTTTCTCTCCCTATAAATACCGAGGGCAAGACGGCATAATACCAATGATGCTACAGAAACTGCAAGATATAGCCACGCCCTTATTACTATCAATATTTTCTAGTTGTCTCCTTCTCAACTACACGTCAAGGAGTTGTAGAAGAGTCAGAGTTTTATTTATACCCAAAACAGGTAGGCGAGGTCATGAAGCAGCACAGAACTTAAGACCGATAAGCCTTTCCTCATTTACACTTAACACTTTTGATCTTATTTTAGACTTGTACCTCCAGGAGATCCACGGAAACTGCCCTTTACGAGGTTATCTCGAAAGTAGAAAGATCTCTTTTCTTTGAACAATAAACTGCAGCGGATATTCAAGGATTTTTTAACAACATATACCCAAAGGCCATTTATAATCCTCTAACTGGGCTAGGTGTTGAAGCTCCTGGCCGTTTTCAATGCTCAGCTCCAGAGTTATCCAGGCGAGCCTAGGCTGCAGCCGGGGTACACACCAGGAATGAGTGATCTCACCCCTGCTCTAGCTCTTATCATTGAATGTTATGCTAAATACTCTCAACAGAAACGGTGTCAAAGTCGTAGCATACGCGGATGACGTGGTGCTAATGTGTATCCGGACTGTTTCCCTCTATACTCAATGAGATCTTGGAAGGAGCCTTAGACAAACTGAGTAAATGGGCAGCCGTGTGCGGTCTTGGAGTAAATTCTAGCAAGATCAAACTGATACTATTCACCTCCAAAACCAAGGTGCAACACTTTGTCTTACCGAAACCAAACAACCAGGCACTCTCACTATCTAATAGGGCAAAATATCTAGGAGTTGTACTAGATTCAAAGTTCAACTGAAGGACCAATGTTGAAAAGGCATGTTGTTTGAAAGGGCAAAATATCTAGGAGTTGTACTAGATTCAAAGTTCAACTGAAGGACCAATGTTGAAAAGGCATGTTTTATACTCTACGCTTGTAAAAAGACTTTTGGAAAGAAATGGGGTCTCAAACCAAAACTGCTCATATGGCTTTACACCGCAGTGTTACGCCCTATACTTACGAACTTGCGTATGAGACTTGTTAAACTTTTCTTCAAAAACCTAGATGAACTATCAACTGCTGGGATCAAAACATTCTACAATACCTCAACCGCACTGGATGGCTCTGATTAGCATTCAACCATTTAATGGTGTCAACCAAAACGGCTCAACAGAGCTAATTGTATATTACTAATTAGTGGTAAGGACTGTCCCAGAAATAACTGTCCTTTTTTTTTATTCTAAAAAAACCAATGATGTTATTTTAAAAATTTTTTCAGTTTATTATTAAATGAACATGACAAAATAAATGAAAATTTTATTTACACTGAAAAAAATACACTTAAAAAACATTATGCACTTTTTGATTAAGGTCCTCCATTAGGTTTTTTATCGACCTTTCGTTGAATTTAGGGTATGCCCGACGCTATTTACGTCGAAATATTTCGATGTTTTTCGCAGTTTGTGTGGTCTTCTTAAGATTTCTTTTCATTAAAGCCCAATATCTTTCGATTGGATGAAATTCGGTGCAATTCGGAGGATTTGCTTCTCTTGGTACCGCAGTGACATTATTCGCTTGGTACCAATCCATCGTTCTCTGGGCGTAGTGACATGTTGCTAGGTCAGGCCAAAATAGTACTGAACCTTGGTGCTGACGTATCAAAGGCAACAAACGCCGCTCCAGACTCTCTCTGATGTAAATTTCGGTGTTGATTGTGTGATCTGTCACAAATTCCTAACTTCGAAGGCCACATTTGCAAATGGCCTGCCACACCATGTATTTCTTTGTAAATTTGGTATGTTTTTCGGTGGTAAATTTAGAGGATGCTCCTCCCTACTAACCGCAGTATAATATCCGTGTCCAGGAAACTGCTTGAAAACCGTTTTGCAGTACGTTTCTTCGTCCATGATCACGCAATCAAATTTGAGCATGTAATCGCGATACAGTTTCCGAGCCCTCCTCTTGGCTTCGGCATCCTTTTTCTTCTGACCTATCAGGTACTTTTTGTACTTTATAGCTCCTAAGGTTTTAAAATTTTGTAATCCGTTGAACACTTGACTTCGATTTTCCCGCTTTTACTGCCATACCACGAACCGAAGTGCCTAGATTCTGAGTAGATAGCCGCTTAATGTTCTGGGCCACCGCTGGGTTCGCTGAACCACTTTTTCAACCTGAGCCTGGCTTTTGACAGTTTTTACGCACACGCCAACTTTCTTAGCGATCTTTTTGTACGTGGTGCTTAGATTTTCCAGGTATTTGCAAATAATTACTTTCCGCTTTTCTTCATGTTGAGACGACATCTTTTCAGCAGCTCTTTTATTTTACTTATGAGTACCTACTTTTTTCTTAATCTGCAATATTTATACTTTATTTAGTTACCAAATATGTTGCTATAGAGGTAACACTATTTTATAAATAACCTAAAAACAAAAGGACAGTTATTTCTGGAACAGTCTTTAATACCATCGAAATCAACCAACCAACTAGCTTCGTTTAAAACAGGATCTATACTAAAGCATATTAGTTCCCAAAACTAAAAATAGTGTTTTAAGCATCTTAGGACCAAAATATGTTTGAATAGTATCTTACAAAAAAGACTCCAAAAGATTTCTGCTGAAATCCACTTTAGGATTTCTGATTTCTGTTGGTCAGTTTTCTTGGTTACTGGTAGATTTGTAAACTCAAATTGGTATGTTGCTACTTTAAAAAGTGGAATAGAACTTCTTGAAAGACTTGTAAGCACTTCGCTTTAATCAATTATCTGAACTAGTATCGCCTGGGGTCGAAATTCGACCAATTTATTGATTGCTTATTTATAATTATATGCGAGATGGTTCAAATAAGTCCGAGGCTATAGCTCTCAATTGATTGGAGGTATGAAACTATTTTTTTATTTTTTTTTTCAAAAACAGAAAAACAACATTTTAAAAAAATTTAATTTTTTCAAAGAAATCAAAGGGAGAAGCCTTGATTTTTTGATGGCACAGACAGTTTATTAAGTTAGTGTCAAGACAAAATTAATTCACCTAAAATCCGGTTTAGACTTTGAAAGAAAATCGAAAATGCAATTTTGAATTTATGGTTTTTTACAACAAAAATCATTTTTACCCCATATTTTAAGAATAAATCAAATTTAGTAGTCTTTTTTTAAAAGGAATAATTTATATATAAACAAAAAAAAAACAATATTATTTTCAAATTTTTTCTTAAATTAACCGATAAGACTTAAATGCAAAAAAAAAATAAATGAAATCAATTCACATATGACGGAGATATTGGCTTCCCAATTTAGAACATTTAATTTGAGACAGTTTCTTTCTCTCTCTTGTCATTTAGTTGCAACACACTCTAAATAACTAACGACAATATTAAGAAAATGCATTAAAAATACTTTTAGTAAAAACTATGCTGTTATTTTTATCACATTTGAAAGAAAATTTAACAAACTTTAAAAAAAAATTAGAAAAATTGAAAAATCGTTAAAATTCAACCAAGATATTCACATGGAAAGTCAAATTTTTTAATTCAAAACACATTTTTTACAAATTTTACAATTGACGAATGGATAAAACTACATTTTTCTAAGAAATTGTTATTTTTGAAAAAAAATTAAAATTTGACCAACTCAAGAACTCTTCTCCGACAAAATTTCATATTAATCAAAGAGCAGATTTTTTCTCAAAAATTTAATTTCTCTCTTAGAAGGTTGGGAACCCCCTCTATCAGATATATCATTTATATATACATTCTGCGCATCTGGGTAACATAACCTTTAATTAATTAATACCAAAAAAACGTACGACAAACTTTAATGTTCACATATTAATATAGAAGATTTTCTTTTTCTAACAAGAGTTAGATGAATTATATTTTCTTCGATACTATTCCAAAAATGTTGGCATAGTGTTTGCACCCAGAACATAACATAAATTCTGCGGAAGGCATAAATTTAAATTTAGACTCACTTCTTTCATTGATGTCGGCACTGTATCGCTCCAAATGCAATTTTGGGTTACTTTACTTTTCCTAAGAATTCGTTATTGCATAATTTTTCTATGGTTATTTAGCAAACATAATTTGTGGCCAAAACCTTTGAAAATATTTGCAACCATTTCATATGGCAAAATAATTTATGCGTCCTTTTAATTTATATTTCATTCTATGAAATTTATTGCTTTGAACAAAATGTTGCAAAATCAAATATTTTGTCATACATGCCGTTAAGTAAATAATAATAATAATAGTTGGCAAAAAAACAAAAACAACATGTTTGCAAACTCATGGCATGTGTGCTTCTATTTACCACTTAAAATAAATAATGTGCATATATTTGCAATTTCATATAACAGAAATATAAGTTAAACAGACATAAAAGACATATGATAAAACTTTCTCAGGAATGTTTGCGGTAAAAACGAATTTGTGTGCATAAATTTGAAATATTTGATAAGAAATTCGCAGAAGTAACATTAAGTTATATATCTGACAGTTATATAAACTCAATTATAAAGCTTGTTTCCGCTAGTCATAATAAAAAAAAAACATTTCTCGTTAATGTCTACAAAACTATTTAAAACTCAACTTTAATGCTTGTCTTAAGATATGACCAAAACTTATACAAAGACACCATTTTCCATCTGCTTTTTGGTCACAACTTCATCCACAGAGATTAAAGTAAATGTGTTCATAAATCAAGTATTAAAAGTTCACAAAATTTGCCCATATCTAAAGAAAATTATTGAACAGCAACAGTAACAGCAACTCTCCCATGACACTAAAAGTGTTTTTTTTTTTCGTTTTGTTCTTCTGTCTTTGTTTAACCATCACTTGCAATATTCAATCGCTATCAACCAGAGCCTCTTTACAGATACATAAGTAAAAATTTTTAAAAAAATGTACTTAAATGTTCTACATGAATTTTTATGTCTTTTATTTGCAGGAGATAAATTTAACAAACATTATTTTTAAAATCTGCCTCTGTTCTATTCTGTACCAACAACATACAGCTCTATAACACTCGCAGCACAGCTACAATAATAATAATGATAAGTTTTTTGAATTTACTTCCACAAGAACAACACCAACAACAACAACAACAACAACAACAACAACAACAACAACAACAACAACAACAACAACAGCGAAAACGACAAGAAACAAAAACTGTTCACATAACTTTTATTTTCTTTTCTTTCAAAACTGGAACAAACAGCAAACTTTTTGATAGCTTATATTTTTTCATTTTGTTTTTTCTTTTTCTACAACTTCTTCTTCTCTTTTCTTTTTCTGTGCTGCAAACAAAAAGCTTGATAAAAGTTATGTTAAGTGTGAGCGATGGGAGAGCGTAAAGAAAGTAGAGGAAGTGAAACTGAAATGGCACTCAAAACAATTCGCGCCCATTTTCCATAGCAGCACAGACACACACACACACACATACTCTGACAATCACCCACTTGGCCACACAATTACTCCCCACACACACACACACTCGTTTCTAAATTTCTGCGACGGAAATTAAGTTTAATTTATTTTCTTCATATAGTATATAAATATTCTAGCGCTACTGCCGGCATCTTCCTGACCATTCAAGATGATCAAATATTCTGGCAGCAGTAATTTGAGAGGCACGAACAATGCCCACTCGCCGTAGCAGCTGCCAGTAAATCAACACCACCCGTTTGAATAAGGTAAGTGTTCACATTTAAATCAAATGAAGGGAGACACTTTTGTAAATTCCAGCTTGTAGGTGATGCTAGAATTATATTTCATGAATTTCAGCTATAGTGAAATTTTATCAGGAACGTTTTTATATATTTAAACCATCTTGAACCGTTTTTATTGGAACCTTTAAACCCTTTTCAAAAACAAAAACAAAAATAAGAAACTCTTAGTGGAGGTCGTAGAGTTTAAAAATATTTCAGTAAAATTATCCTTGAGACCAGAAGAGTAAGTTTTAAACAACTGCAATGTATACAATCTTAACTTCTGCAGATGCTGAGTTTTTACACTGAATAAATAAAATCTCACGTGTTTTAACCACAGAGATAAGTTGTGTAGACAAATAAGTGGATAGGAAGGAGGATCAACAGCTTCACAGTGTGTTAAAGAGCCAAAAGTAATATAACAAATACTGGTACTGTATGTTTTTATTATTTGTACTGTACTTACTGTACTGTACTTACTGTACTGTACATATAGCGTGGCGGCCGTGGTCGTGCGTGCTAAGTGTGTGGCGTGCGAACCAACGAATCCCGAGTTCAAACGTCACCTCGGGCAAAAAGTTGTTTTTCATTAAAAATTAATTTTTCTGTTCGACGGTCGCCTCTCTGCCGACAATGGCATACCTCAGAAACTAAATAATGACAGGTAAATCTTCTTGAGAACATGAACTTTAGCCGTTCGAAGTAGGCATAAGACGTGAAGGCTCAGTTCTCGGTGAATTGTGTGCTAAAATACAGCACAAGTGATCATAAGAAGCTCGGTCAAAGTCCTTTCAAGGGCTAAAATGGACAGTTTGTTTCTTTTTACATAAAGCGTAATTGAACTGTACCGTGTACTGTACTTGTACTGTACTTGTACTGTACTTGTACTGTACTTGTACTGTACTTGTACTGTACTTGTACTGTACTTGTACTGTACTTGTACTGTACTTGTACTGTACTTGTACTGTACTTGTACTGTACTTGTACTGTACTTGTACTGTACTTGTACTGTACTTGTGTAATTGCACTTTACTTGTACTGTACTTGTAGTGTACTAGTACTAAAACTTTTACTTTACTTGTAGTGTACTTGTCTTTACTTGTAATGTACTTGTACTGTACTTGTACTGTACTTGTACTGTACTTGTACTGTACTTGTACTGTACTTGTACTGTACTTGTACTGTACTTGTACTGTACTTGTACTGTACTTGTACTGTACTTGTACTGTACTTGTACTGTACTTGTACTGTACTTGTACTGTACTTGTACTGTACTTGTACTGTACTTGTACTGTACTTGTACTGTACTAAAACTTTTACTTTACTTGTAGTGTACTTGTCTTTACTTGTAATGTACTTGTACTGTACTTGTACTGTACTTGTACTGTACTTGTACTGTACTTGTACTGTACTTGTACTGTACTTGTACTGTACTTGTACTGTACTTGTTTAATTGCACTTTACTTGTACTCTACTTGTAGTGTACTAGTTCTAAAACTTTTACTTTACTTTTAGTGTATTTGTACTGCCAAAACTTGCACTTTACTTGTACTGTACTTGTACTGTACTTGTCCTGTACTTGTACTGTACTTGTACTGTACTTGTACTGTACTTGTACTGTACTTGTACTGTACTTGTACTGTTCTTGTACTGTACTTGTACTGTTATTGTACTGTACTTGTACTGTACTTGTACTGTACTTGTTTAATTGCACTTTACTTGTACTGTACTCGTAGTGCACTAGTACTAAAACTTTTACTTTACTTGTAGTGTATTTGTGCTGCCGAAACTTGCACTTTACTTGTACTGTACTTGTACTGTACAAAAAAAAACATTTGTACTTGTACTGTACTTGTACTGTACTTGTACTGTACTTGTACTGTACTTGTACTGTACTTGTACTGTAATTGTACTGTTCTTGTACTGTACTTGTACTGTACTTGTACTGTACTTGTACGGTAATTGCACTGTACTTGTACTGTACTTGTACTGTACTGTATTTTTACTGTATTTTTACTGTACTTGTACTGTACTTGTACTGTACTTGTACTTGTACTTGTACTTGTACTTGTACTTGTACTTGTACTTGTACTTGTACTTGTACTTGTACTTGTACTTTTACTTGTACTTGTACTTGTACTTGTACTTGTACTTGTACTTGTACTTGTACTTGTACTAGTTTTTTTACTTGTACTTGTACTTGTGAGCCAGAACTGGCATTTCGTACCTTCATTTTCGTACTCAAATCTTCTCCAAAGTGACTTAGGGCCAGTGAAGTGATCGACCCGTGAACAAACCTATTTTCCATTCAACCCACAGAATTGAAAACGCTATTAAAAGGTTTTTATTTGACCTACTTAGATAAAACTTTGTATGGAAACATTTTATATTAAAACTTAGGTGTGCTGTCACCCAAAATATAGACTTATGGTTAAAAACCGATTTTGCCAACTTTTACGCACTTTTTTCCTTTTGACTCACCTAATTGTAAACCGATTTTTAAAATTTTATTTGAATAATTAGAGACGAAACTTGAGACTTTTTTAGTACCTGGATCAAATAGTTCCCGGAAATACCACCTTTACTTTTTAAAAATTGGTAAATAATTAACAAAGTCATTCATCTTTTCAGGAAAAGAGATTTCTTTAAGGTATTTTATATTCGGGCTAGATCGACTTTAGAGTTTCCTTACTTGTCTTAATTCGGTTTTAACAGTTTAATAAAGCTCTAAGGATTAAAATATTCTACAAAAATATTAGTCTAAAATTTTACTATGGGCTTATGAACATAACTCCTATATATGTATGTATATCAATTAAATTGCTAATTTGCTGGAATATCGACATAACTTAAAAAATGCGATTTTTTAGAAAATTGTACATACTTATGTTTTATAGCATGCTTCATATTGGTTTGAAAATTTCGAGTTAGCATCTTGAACACAGTTTACGTGATATCAGAATGTTTCTAGTCGTTGCTATATTCTTTGCTACTCTTTGCTATATTTTTGATTTATGCCGTTCTTTACAGCAAATGAGAATATATTTAAAAGTTTTCGTACAATTTATAACAGTAAACTGCTAAATATAGTGTTAAACTAAAAATCTAATAAAACAAGTATAACTGCTTTTTAAACTTATAAGGCGCTGATACACATGTTCTTTTTTCACCCCTTCTACCTTTTTTCCACCTTCTATCCATTTAAAGATGTTATTTATTTGATAAAAAAGTTAGAAATTTTGCTTATAGTGTGCTCATTTAAAATTTCTTATTAGTATAATTAACACAACTAACTGAAAATACTTTTTCAGGCAATGCTCTATGAAATCACCCTCTGGGGTCACACTTAAGCAGCGTACAAGAGCGTGGCATTATATTTTATGTGTTAAAAAGTTTTTTATATAAATTGAGTCAAATGGGATTAATTTTTTGGTTATTATGACAACTTTTGTGGAAAGCAGAACCTGTCTAGAAATATTAATAAACAGGATCCAGAAAACCTTACTAACACAAGAAACACAGTGTAGCTCGTCATAATAAAATTATTTCAATCTTTAATGCTAGTCAAAACGAAACTTTTTCTGCTATATGAACTATACAATAGTTTTTAATGACTTTTCAGTTCAAATATAAGTCAATCACACTATGCGCCACTTTTTTTGTACACGACATACCACTATTTTTCTTACCAAAAAAATTGTTTAAAGTTTTTTTTTTGCTTTTTTTACCTACAGTCCAATATATTAAAAAATATCTAGTATACTTCTTATTATAATCAAGCTTATCTTATCATAATTAAGCCCAATAAAATGTTCTACATGTGTGTTGAATAAATTTTTAAAAGCGCATTTGGATAAGCGGTTTTTGCGCTATTGAAAGAAATATTTCGAAAAAATTATTTTAAAAAATTATAAAAAAATTTGGCAGATTTTAACGATGAGCCAGGTAAGGACGCTACACTAAAAAAATTGTTGTCCAGGTTGAAACAGGTGAGTTGATGCTAGAATCAAAAGTTTAACATTTTAGAATGCAACAATAAAAATCCGATCCTGCGTTTATTTTTATGTAGAAGGGGGAAAGCGTGAATTTTCTGAAGAAAAATTTTGAAATTAAAGATGTTACCGCCAATGCGCCAGCATACAATTTTGTTGGTATTATTATTTTTCTGCCATAACTTGAAGGTTCATACATTTGTAAAGGTGAAAATGCAGGGGCGCAACCAGGATTTTTTTTTGGGGGAATTGTATCAAATTTTGGACTTATATATAAATCAATTTTACTTCAAAGGGGCTTCAAATCACAGCAATAAGTTTCAACTCTTGGGTGTTAATGGGTTAAGTTAATGGGCTAGGTGGGTTTCGAAGGCTCAACCAGAGAATATGATAAATAATTTTTGAAAAATATAAGAACTAAATATTTGAAGCACTTGATTATGTATTTTAAAGAAGGGTTCCAAATTTTAACAAGATTGGTTATAACTTTTTGGGAAATCATGACAACTAATTTGCAAAAATAAGTTTGTACTCAAGCTTTAGGGAGAATATTCTGGACATACTGTACAATGTCATAAGGAAAAAACAAAATTAATTTTCAAACTGACCCAATCCCTAAAAAAACAGTCATATTTAAAATTTAAGTTAATTTTTTGTAAATAGTAACTTATTAATATTAAAAAATATTTCAAAAATTGCTATAATTGTATACTTATTCCACCAAAATATGCAAGTCTTGCAATCAAGATTGAATATCGGAATCTGTTTGTCCAAAAATGCTTTTATTATTTGGATACGAATAATTATCGAAATAATGCACATTTTAATTGTTTACAAGAAAATTGCAAGAAAATAAAAAATGCATATAAAAATCGAGTTTCTTTCTCAAAATTTGATCTCTCGCCGAGTAAAAGTTAAAACTTTTTAGTTCAAACTGTACAACAGGCACTGTCAGAACATTTTGGCCGTACAGAAGCTGTACAGCAGTGGTGGCGGTCATTTTAAAATGAACTTGCTTCTGCGTTGTTTAGGGTCTTTAGAATCGGCCAAAATGTTTTGAAATCGCCAGTTTTACAGCCGTTTACGGATTTTTCTTGTTCTAAAAAAGTTAAACGAAGGTTTTAGGCAGATATACGAAGGTTTGAAGGCTTGAGCTACAATATTTTTAATTTTTCTCGGGTTAAATGCAATGTCTTCTCCCCACAATGACTGAACACTTCACTTCGTTGTAATAATAACCAATTGGCGCTAGTCTTAAAATTCGTTCTTCTTTGATGAGTACTAATGGAGCTCATTTCCGAAAATATAAAACACTAAATTTCTGACTCCTTCAGATGAAAAACTAAGAGCCAAAATATGAAAAAATCGTTTGAGTCTCTCGACATCAAAATAACCGATGAAATTTACTTTAAAATCGACTTTTGATATCCTCATATTTAACACTAACATGCTAACTCTTTCTGTCAGTAATATGTGAAAAATATTTTTTTAATCATAATCTTCCATTGGATTTTCAAAATCAGTTTCATGAAAATCCTTCAAAATTGCACAAATGGCAAACCTGCAGACAATGGCAAACCTCAGAGAGTAAATAATGCCATGTAAAGCTTCTTCAGAACATGAACTTTAGCCGTTCGGAGTCGGCATAAAACATGTAGGTCCAGTTCTGGGTCAATGGTGTGCAAAAATTAAATTACACACACAACACAATTGATAATAAGAAGCTCGGTCAAAGTCCTTTCAAGGGCTGAAGTGGCCAATTTTTTTGTTTTGTTGTTGTCTTTCTGGAAGAGTGTCGTAAAGACTTTCGTTAAAAAAGATATTATGTCGATTTAAGTCAGCATTTTCTAATTCATACTCATTGGTATAACTTTCTTATATCTCTGATAAACGGATGAACAGAATAATATTTGAAAATAATTTTTGCCAAAAAGTCCATATTTCTTAAAATCGAATAATATTTGACAATTTAGAGAAATATTTATGAAACAGATTTGGTAAAATGCGATAGAAAATTATGAATTTTAAATTTTTGCTCAGTTGCAGAAATCAATCGGAATTATTTTTTTATTGAATCACATGACTTCACTATAAACTTAATTCCTGCAGAGCTTGGGTTAATTTATGTTTAAAAAAATAACTATAAAAAAAAACAAGAAAAATAACAATTTTAGAGGAAATTTCCTTGTTCTTCTCGGTGGCGAGGGACTCGACCGCTCTTCTTCAAATTCAGGCTTCCTTATTTTGTATTACTTTTGAACTCATTTTTATCCAAATATTTCAAGTCGTTTTAGTAGGTTCCAAGCTAAAAGTTGAAGAGACAACTCAAATGGAAGTATTGTCAAGAACCCCTCAAGAGGTCAGAATCAGTCTGAAGGAAACAAACATGAAATTTAGTAGATTGTACATCAAACAGAATGAATTTTTACTCATTTGATAAGATGTGTGTTTGCTTTTCATATGAACCACTTTGATTTAATTCTATTTTTCTTGGTACTACAATAATTTTTGGGGGGAAGGGGTGTTTAAACCCCGAAACCCCCCTTTTGGTTTTGCTAATGTGAATATGTATACTCAACATAATGAGGTGATGTCATATAATAAAGTGACAAAAGAACATTTGCAGGTTGATTATTACAATAAGGTTTATCGTTAAGTAAAGTTATAAGTCTGTATTTTATAAAGTCAATAAAAATAAGTTAATACTTATTTTTCTTTCGTCTACTTTTCTTCACCAAAAAAAAAAAGTATGTACATACAAGTATAAATACAAGTATTTCCTATATTTTGATAAAAAATTCACTATTAGAAGTGAAAACAAATCTTTTCTCAAAAAAAAAAGTATTTTTCTCTAAAAATATATATTTTTATGAAGTTCTCTTTTTCAAAGAAGTTTTTTATTATGTTTAGAGAATTTTTAGGATCACATTTAGATTAAAGCATTCTCTGGATCAAAATATATACCATTTTTTTTCTAAATATGATGCCTTTTTCATCATATACCGAGAAACTTTTCTCTGATTGTACACATGAAACACTCTGAGGGTTGTGATCCGTGTATTGTTTACCACAGACACAAACTATGTCACAAACCAGAACGCGTTTTGGTCCGTACCATTAGATTTTCATCTTAAAAGTATGCACGGAAATTTTATTTCTTTAATTTTATTTCTTTCATTACTGATTTAATCTGGCAAGCAGAAGGCGAAACAAAATGATCTCCAAATAGTCTCAAAAACATCTAGTGATCCCAGAACTTGCACCATTATAACCATTTTGAAATGTTTTGATTTCTTTTAAGATTTGAAAAGCTTTCTCATAAAAGATGTCGTTGTTTAAATTTTGCCTGGGTACTATTTTTAAGTTCAAGGTATCTGCAACTGAGGATTTTAAAAGAACATCATCGGTTAAGAATAACCTCAGTAAAACGTTGAAACTTGTAATTTTCTTATTTCAAATACAAGATTCTTAATACAAGGATTAATACAAGGAAGGCAACAACTTCAAAGCAGAAACTGATAATTTCATTCATTCCATAACTCAGACTGAAGAGATGTCTACGACCATGTATTGGAGAGTGTTTTTGTCTACAAACTTGCTCAAATAGATATTTTTTTCATCTTCGTGACGTGTGTCCAACTTTTTTCTTAGCATTTTTATTATTTTTCGGGGACAAGGTTATAACATGCGCTACAGAATGGACTGTATTTGCTGGAATCTAGTTTAAGGAGCACGTACAGTGGAGCGGATCGAAATTTAAACTTTGTCGGTCGGGGTCTCAAAAGTTAGAGGAACTCATTAAAATGATTTCTGCATACTTTTTTTCAAATCGAAGAAAAACTGCCGAAGCAATTTTGATTCTCCTGAAGGTCTTTTTTGGTAAAAAAAAACATGTTTTTTGCTTGTAACTTTTTATTTTGCATAGACCGCATACCCAAATCTTCTTAAATGTGAAATTTCTTACTCTTACTAACATTTTGACACAAAAAAATTGTTAAAATTTCGTTTCATTATAACTCTTATTCACCATCAAAAATTGAATGTTTTGCTATTTTTAAAAAAACATTTCTTTAAAACCGCTGTAAAAGACGCATTTTTTATTAGATTTACGTGGAATTGTTATTGTTGGAAAGGTATTAAGGTCTTCTTTCTTTCTGTGTAAAAAATATGTTTTTTACCAAAAAGGACCTTCATGAGAATCAAAATTGCTTCGGCGGTTTTTCTCCGATTTGAAAAAAAAGTATGCAGAAATCATTTAAATGAGTTCCTCCGACTTTTGAGACCCCGACCGGTTGACATTCTTTGTATCCATATAAGAATGATCCGGCCTAACGTACAGGTACGACATGTCTTTTATGAACTATAATTTTAATATAAAAAATTTGTTTCTTTTAAAAAAAAATGGCGATTTCGACGAGTTCCAAAAACAATCGTATAAACTTGAAACATGAACTTTTATATTGCGGCAAATAGTTTGTCTCTGAGCAGAGTTTAAAATTCATATTTTACTCACGAGTTCTCACGAATACGTTTTATAGGTAGAAGAATACAAATAAGATTTTATTAAAAGTCTATTTAGAGTACCTCTGGTGAAACCAGCATACAGGCAGGAGCAGCAGCAACAGAGAGGTAGATACAGCACTATAAAAAGAAAATCTCAGCTTATTATTTGTATTTAAAATTACCAAAATTGCTTCAAGTTGTCGCTGACGTTTCGTAAAATAAGCAAAGAGAGCGAAGTTAGTTGTTGTCGCTTCTTTAGAAGTGGTCAGTGTTGCATTTTGTATGCAATTGGTAGCAAAAGCGTTAGAAAACATCATTACGAAATTTGATACAGGTTTGAAAAATGTTGGCACACAAGTCGTGACACGAATAGATTTAAGTCACGCACGAGAAAAATTTAATCACGCACGATTACGAATTGTTCGTGCTTTTTAAATGGTTCGCTCACGATCACGACGTGATTCGTCGTGACACGCGCCCATCTCTACCTTAAACTACTGACCCACCGATAAAATTTTTGGAACCTGAACGAAATTTATGTAAGTGAACAGCATAATCAGAAAAGAATGTTGACGATTGGGTGGAGCGACCTACGTAACAGCTTTTCAGTCTGCAGGTGATTCTTTCCATCAACACTGTTATTGATACACGAACTCCGCCTAGTGGTGATGATGGTAAGCCACTAGCCTGTCCCAAGCCAGTGAAAAGGAGGATAGTTGTGGCATGCGTATTTGGACTAAGGTTCAATTATGTATATCACGTAAAAGATAAGTTGCCATGAGCCCTCGCTTTGAGATGCAAAATCATGGAAGTGGCACATAAAATCTGGTTAATGTACCTGCGTATCCGTAGCAAATGATATAAAACATACTTTTAGCATGGGGATAGTCAATAAACCTGGTTTAGCAACTGATAATTACTGGCATGAATAAAAATAATAATAGAATAAAAGAAATAAAAATGGGCTTCTGAGAATAAGTGATGATAAATAAATTTCCAACAATATGGTCTTTATGCCGGAAAAAGTGGTTTTAAAAGTATGGTCATGGATATAGAGAAGTATTACAAAGGCAGTTTAAAAAAGGAGTATTGATAAGGAGTATAATCAAGGAGCATAATAGATCCTGTGTTCGAGCATGCTTCATTGTGGTAATGTTGTATGCTGGTTGATTAAGTTTTCTAGTTTAATTTATTGGTAGTGCCCGAGGCATTCAACAGGATTGGCTGTACTGATAGCACTTTATGTCTGCGATTTGTTTAGTCATTTCCCAGTCATAGCAATTACCTAAGTAGTGTGTATCGGCATAGTTTAGCGGGAAACTAAGATAAGCTTGCTTAAGATAAGCTGTTTTTTGTTGGAAGCTCATTCCAAGGTGGAAACCCTTTTGCCGGGGGGCTATCGTGGGCTGGCTTTTCGGGGAGTTTCGTGGTAAGCTTAACGTCGCAAGCTAGACAACGAGTTGGCATAGAGCTGTGTCTCAGTACAACCAGGCTGGCATATCCTATATGCAAGAGATTTTAGTTAGCTCTCCATTATTACCAATGAAGGTGAATTGAATTTATTCTCAAAATAAATGTTCACAATTTGGTACTGGGGAATCGGTATATGAGTAAAGTTTTTATAGCAGAATTGGCAAACGGCGCCTTGTCATAGTAAACTGTTAATACTTGAAAATGCGAATCCCTAGGGCACTTGTCATGTCCGGAAAATAATTAACTATTATATGGCGATAATGGCGATCAAATTCTGCATAATATGATTGAAAATAAGGGTTGCTCAATAGAAATCTTGAGTGCTGAGTGCCTGGAAACTGGTCGATAAATTTAAATATATTCTAAAAACCATTGGATTTCAGAAAGCAACTTCTAATAGACATGTCGGCCCTATGATCCTGCACTACCGGCAGTTTGGATGGATGTGAGTCCTGAGAACGTGTCGGTTGAGAGTTGATTTCGAAAATCCATGACTCCTCGCCATGGGGCAAGTAGAACTAAAACTGAACAGGCAGACGTCTACTATAAAGATGTTACTAGTGTAATGTTGTTGATACAATTTTTTTTTTTTTTTTTTTTTCAAAAAACTTTCTGTCTGTAGCTCATTACCTAGACCAGATACCGTTTATCGAAATATATTATTAGTTTTTGTATTGTACTCTGTATTAGTTATTTTACAATTAATTATTGCTGTAAATATGAATTTCTACTTTGTATGTTTTACATGTTGTTAAGTATTTTTATAACTCGTTCGTCTTGTTATATGTTCTTTTGTAAATTAAATCCATTGAGAATAAAAAAGTTTTCATTCAATTTTATTTTCATAATACAAAAAAAAAAAAACATTTTAAATTGATCAATTTAAAATAACTAGTATCGCCTGGGGTCAAAATTCGACCAATTTATTGATAGCCTATTTATAATTATATGCGAGATGATAAAAATAAGTTCGAGGCTATAACTCTCAATTGATTGGAGGTATGAAGCAATTTTTTTCAAAAAAATATTTTTTTTATATTATTATTTTGTTCAAAAACAGAAAAACAACATTTTGAAAAAATTTAATTTTGTCAAAGAAATCATCGGGGGGGGGGGGTAGCCTTGATTTTTAGATGGCACGGACAGTTTATTAATTTAGTGTCAACACAAAATAAATTCACCTAAACTTCGGTTTAGACTTTGACAGAAAATCAAAAATGCAATTTTGAGTTTTTGTTTTTTTACAACAAAAATTATTTTTACCCCATATTTTAAGAATAAATCAAATTTTATGGTCTTTTTTTAAAAGGAATAATTTAAATATAAACAAACAAAAAACGGTATTTTTTCAAAAGTTTTTTTAAGTTAACTGATAAGACTTAAATACGAAAAGAAATAAATAAAATCTATTCACTGATGGCGGAGTTATTGGCTTCCCAATTTAGAACATTCAATTTGAGACAGTTTTTTCTCTCTCTTAGCATTTGGTTGAAACACACGCCAAATAACTAACGACAATATTAAGAAAATTCATTAAAAATACTTTTGGTTAGAACTTTGCTCTTATTTATATCACATTTGAAAGAAAATTTAACAAATTTTCAGAAAAAATTAGAAAAATTGAAAAACCGTTAAAATGCAACCAAGATATTCACATGGAAAGTCAAAGTTTTGAATTCAAAAAAACATTTTTTTACTAATTTTACAATTGACGAATGCATAAAACATCATTTTTTTAAGAAATTGTTACTCTTAAAAAAAAATTAAAATTCGACCAACTCAAGAACTCTTCCCCGACAATTATATTAATATCAAATTTCATATTAATCAAAGAGCACATTTTTTCTCAAAAATTTAATTTCTCTCTTAGAAGGTTGGGAACGCCTTCTATCAGATATATCATTTATATATACATTCTGCACATCTGAGCAACATAACCTTTCGAATGATATAATTTTTATTTATGTTAAGTTTTAATTAATACCAAAAAAGCGTACGACAAACTTTAATGTTCACGTATTAATATATAAGATTTTATTAAACGTTTTAAATTTTTCTGCACAATATTTATGTTTTGCAATATTTGATTTATGAAATTTTTGGATGTTTTATTTTAAATTGTGCTTAAAAGCGGAAACTCTCAATTTATGACGTATTATATTAGCATTTGGATAATTTATGACAGCAAATAATTTGATGCAAATTGTTTGTGCCATTGGCATGGTACAGCCGTAATAACCACCCAATACCAATCAGTACAGCAAGCCAATATTCCGCACAATTTTTTTTTTTATTATTTTAATGGCTCTGTTTCGGCGAGAAGCTAGATGAATGATTTTCTAAAGCACAACGATTGTTTGTGTATCGTTTGAGAAACAATGGTTGCTACACAGGTTCAAGTTACAAAAACACAAAAAAAAAATCAATGGCGTCAAATTACAGCTGTGTGATGGAACAAAAAAGCTGCCGCCATTTTTGGTTTTTTTTATTTTATTTTTATTTTCATATTTTATTTTGAGAGCATAAGATAGAAGCAGACCGTTCTTCAATAAGTATAAAATGGCTACTCCAAGACTTGCGCTTTGGTTTTGTTACAGCAGCGGAACGTGGCTATATTTAAATATTTTTGATATAAAATAATTTATTAGACAAATCTTTTAGATTTGCCGATTGCCTATCTGGCATAACACAAAATATTTTGTTGCCTACTTCAAGGGACTTAAGCATATTATTTGTGGTTTATATTTTTTGCGCTTTATGGCGCACAGTGTTGAAATACGCAAAAAGTAAGAAAAAATTCTTAAAATGATTATAAAAAATTCTTATATATTTATATACAGACACACACAAAATTATGCCAAACATCTGACAAAGTATTTTCATATGCAAATCAAATTGTCACAATATATATATAAAAGTAATTTAAAAATAGCTACCTCAAAATAGTTTGAACGAAATCGAAATTTCTTTATTGTTGCATAAATTTACCATCGATAACTCTTTTTTTATCATAATTTCATCATATATGTATGTTATATCAGCAGATTTTCTTTAGAACTCAGAGAAAAAATTAGAAAAAAAAACAGAAAAATAGAAAAATAAAGCATTTATGTCAACAACACATAACAACAACGCAAGAAGACGCAGACACGTGCACAGGCAAAGCATACATACACCCGCAACAGCACACACACACACAAAAATCAGCATAACAGACACACACACACACACACACACACACATTAATAGAGTAACGCCAAAGCTTCTGGCTTGACTAAAATTTAATAAAGCCTCGACAGCAGAAAGCAAAAAAGTTCGTTCTGATGCCAAGCAAGACAACTAAAGAGCAACAAAAACATTGCTGCTTATCACAGTTTAGTGCAAAAGTGATACTTAAATTTGAATATTTGTCTCAGTTGTATGAGGCTTATGCGCATATGTGTGTGTGGCTGCGTATCTGCCCGGCTTGTATAGCTGTCTAAAGCTTGCTGTTGGAAATTTTAATTCGAATTTCGAAAATTCGAAGTTTATTGCTCTGACAGTCAAACAAATAAAAAATATGTGCCATTATATTTTTTTTGTTTGCATTGTTATTGTGTGTGTGTGTGTGTGTGTGTAAATTGGTGTTGACACAAGTGGGTGGCAAATATTTGGCAGTTTGCTTGTGGTGTGGTCTCCTGGCATGGTGCATGACACCGGAAACAAACGCGTCTTAAAAGAATGTGACAAGCAGTGCGTGAAGCTGTCAATGTCTTTGCTCATGTAGGTATGCATGCATGTGTGTGGGGTTTAGTTGCTGTCGCTTGTTATCTAATTTTGAAAAGTTGCTGAGAGCGGCAACCTAGAGTTGGAAGCAGGCTCAACTGTGGAATGGCTCAAGAATGTTGCACATGATGCCGGATTCCATTTGATTGTATTTCTGTCAACTGCTGCTGCTGCTTACGACATAAGCAACGAGCAAAAAAACCCAAAATAAAAAAGCATCAAAATATATATTTATTCTTCTACAGTTCTCTGAGCCCGTGAGGGTGGCTTGAAGAAGAGGCTCGAAAAAAAAAACAATATACGTTTGGTATTTTTTCATCAACCCGACCAATGTCTGCAACTGAGCGATAAGAATTTTGGCAATACATATATCGCGTAGCTGCGCCTAATGTTATGCTTTAACATAAATATTGAATTTAGCTAGCCTTGAAGTGAGCTTCATTTGCCTAGATATGAGCGCACCATAATTATTATTTCATGCAGCTTTGATTTGATTATCTGCTTGATGGATGAGTTTGAGTTTGATTTTGAAATTTTTTATAAAAATTTTACGCTAAATCAAGTGATTTTTATCGCATTGTTAAAAACAAAGCGAACACATACAATTCATCAATCATTCGCTTTAAATCAATCAGTTCTTCGACATAATTTCATTTCATTTTTAAACTGCTTGTAAGTAAGATGAAAGCTATGAAAAATCTATTTATAAAAAAATTAGCCGCTGTACCAGAAATTTTCTATTTGCCTTTGAATGAGGAAGCTACAAATTAGTTAATATTGACTTAATAATTTTAAATTAATATTTTGATGAATTGATTAAATTTATCAAGAATTAAATGATTTTTTTCATTTCTGGTAATTTCTCACAAAAAAATCCAGATATTTAAGAAATCAATAAAAAACAATCCAAGTGTTTTTAAATCATTTCAAAACTGGCAATAGACGATATATGAAATAACGGAAGCTCAAGCTGTGCGATGATTAAATTTGCTTAAGTCAGTTATCCTGTTTTAATTAATGGAAACATTATCAGGTTCAAAAAATAATCCTAGCAGCAGTCGCAGGGCTACACTCTTCTCTGAAAATATTCCCCGGGTCTCGCTTTGGACAAATTTTGTGTACAACATACATAGTTCTAAAGATAGTTCTAAAGAAATACAGTTCCTAAAGGTATGCAATGAAAATTTCATCACTTTTGAAGTCATCTTAGTTTTTTTGTAGAATTTTGCACATATCCAATACCAAATAATAAATACCAAATACCAAATACCAAATACCAACTACCAACTGCCAACTACCAACTACCGACTACCAACTACAAACTACAAACTACCAAATACCATATACCAAATACCAAATACCAAATACCAAATACCAAATACCAAATACCAAATACCAAATACCAAATACCAAATACCAAATACCAAATACCAAATACCAAATACCAAATACCAAATACCAAATACCAAATACCAAATACCAAATACCAAATACCAAATACCAAATACCAAATACCAAATACCAAATACCAAATACCAATTCCGTCACATGCATGTACCATTGGGAACATACATGTAACGGACAAACATAACAAACATATGAACGAACATAATATTGGGAACATACTGTGGAAATATGAAATAAATCCAATAAGTAGTTTTTTTTTTTGTGATTTTTATAGCGAAGCGAGTCCGGTATAGAAAAATATATATATTCTTGATCAGCGTCACCACGTGAGTCGAGCTATCTATGTCCGTCCGTCCGTCCTTCCGTCTGTGTGTTGTCCGTAAACACAGGATAAGAAGAAGGAGTCGAGATAATTGGATGAAACTTGATACACATGGTCACATGCACCTAAGGATCTGCACTATTGAATATTTTTGGAATCCGATCACGGACACGCCTACCTCCCATACAACGCAAAAATTTAAAACTGCATAACTCAGCTCATAATAAGGCTACAACAATAAAATTTGATATGTATGTGTTTTATATCAATTCTAAGATGTCTTTGAAAATTGGGTATCATCCGCCCACGGACACGACCAACTCCCATACAACCCAAATATTGAAAACGCAATAAATTAGCCTCTGTTTACTCTACAGAGCTTAAATTTGGCACATATGTTTTTTATAACAAAACAAAGATGGTTTTGAAAAATGGACATCATCCGCCCACGGACACGCTTACCTCCCATACAATGCGAAAATTGAAAATTGCATAACTCAGCTTATAATAAGCCTACAACAATAAAATTTTATATGTATTTGTTTTATACAAACACAAAGATGTCTTCGAAAAATGGAGGTCATCCGATGACGGACACGCCCACCTCCCATACAACCCAAAAATTGAAAACTCAATAAATAAGCGTCTGTTGAATCTACAGAGCTAAAATTTGGCACATATGTTTTTTATGACAATACAAAGATTGTTTTTAAAAATGGACGTCATCCGCTTACGGACACGCCTACCTCCCATACAACCCAAAAAGTTTAAAACTCAATAAATAAGGTTATGTTTGTCATAGAGAAATTAAATTTGGTATGTATGTATTTTATACCAAAACTAAGGTGTGTTCCAAAATTGGGAGTAATCCGTCCATGAACACGCCCACCTCCCATAGCAAAAGCACAATAAAGGCATTAACTGTGAGCTACAGGAATAAAACTTGGTATGTGTAAATTTTTCATCAACATTTAAATGCATATAAAGTATAGGCTTCATCCGCCCACGGAGACAATCATTTACAATAAAAATTTTTTGTTTTTGAAAAGTAGGTTTTGGGTATTTCATAGTCGGCCTATACCGACTTTAGACTTTCTTTACTTGTTTTATGTAGGCAAGTCAAGGCACAAAATCACCTCATATGCACATATTTGCTGATCTACCTTTTTTCATGCATTGTTATGTATTCTTGCAAGCAAAGTACTAATGCAATGTTGTTTTTATGTTTTTTCTCAAAATTTTGATTTTGTTTTTTCAAATATACGTACTGTTGGGAGCTATTATTACTTATTATCTATCGTTATTTTTTAACTTGAATTAGAGGCTAGTGCAAAATACTAAATTTGAGGGATAATTCAAAAGATGCATTGAGAAATTAGTAAAAAAGTTCATAATTGATTTTTAATTAAAATGAATAATTAATAATTACCCAAATTGAAATTAATTGAAAAAAAAAATTCTTGCGAATATTTCAAAAAAATGCGTAAATTGCTAAAATATCACAAACATCTTGCTCACCGGAAATGAGCCGCAAAAATGCCAAAACAAACATACCAACAACAAAAAGCAATGCCCCCAAGTAGTCTTCTCGTTGCTGCTGCGCCCCTGCAACCGCCATTCTTCAAAAATTTGCAAAACTTAATTTGTGATGAATAATTAATATTTTCGCTTCAATTAATGCGGCAACTTTTTCTCAGCATTGGCCCCTTAAAGTATGCATTAGTTGATATTTTATTAACAAACTACGCCTTGATACTACATGCTGCTATTTAATGATTGATGGCCTAACATGCCAGAAAGTTAAGATTACAAAAACAACAACAACACAGTTGATTGATTATTTCATTTTTTTCGCATAAAACTGGCGAAATTGAAAGAATTAAGTTTTGCTAGCGTTTTACGCTGGCTTGAATTTATTGTTTATTTTTTTCGACCAACAAATCCCAGTTGACCCAATAAGCAGCAGCCAATTTTTCGACTGCAGTCAAAATAAATTGTTTTTCATTTTGCCAAATTAAACGTGATATTGAAATTAATTATTAAGAGCAGCCTAAAAGCAGCCTAAAACAAACAAAATGGCAAAAAATAAAATAAAATATTGCATACCTTTGGGAGTGCGCTGAGCGTTACAGAAAAATTAGTTTAATAAATTTAGCAAAATATGTTATAAAATATGTATGACCTTTGTTGCAACCCTTAAGGAGGCCTTTATGAGCATGACTCTTTTGCAAAACAAAAAATAAACAGAAGCATACTTTTAGGCATTTTTTTTTTTTAAACACAGTTAAATGCTATACAATTTAAGAAAAAAATAACAAATTTTGGATAACATAAACAATACAAACAAATTCAAAATGCGCACCAGTCACGCATTATTCTGACAAACAGACGACGATGACGACGAACGCACTTGCATTAACGCCAAAAACAAGAACCCGAATATTTAATGAGTATTTTTATTGTTTGGTCAGCTGGTTTGCAGGGTGCATAATTTGTAGTTTTGGCACGCACTTTTTGTGTGAAAACATTGTTGTTATTTTCGTGCTATAATTTACTTTAGTGGCTGATCCGTAAACGTGGTCAGTCAGGCGTTATTAATATCCATTATGTGTAGTGTTTGTTTTTTTTTTTTTTTTTTGTTTTGTTATTTATTTTTTTATTTGTTGTACACGCAGTTTTTGGTATTAATGGTGTAAGATTGCAAAACTGTATATCAGATGGTGGGCGGCAGAATGATCCGTTTCGTGTATCTGCTATTTGCTCTATGTTTTCATTTTCATAGCGTGTTGTTGTCATTAGCTTAATTTTAACACGTTCCCTATTGAATGTTGATTTGTATAGCCAAGTTTTGACCCATTTCCAGCCTAACAGTAAACTAAAACCAATAACTTCAACAACAAAAATCTGCAGCTTATTCGAAAAATTATTATTTTTTTTTTGCGCGGAAAGTCTAAAAATATTTTGTTTATTTGATATGTCGTCTATAAGGTTGAGTGTGGGAAGTGCTTTAGCATATTTTTAGGCTTAAATGGTTTTTGTAGGAAATGCTCACAAATTAGAAACGCTTGTATTGTGATACTTTACTCTGAGCTATAATTAATGCTTAACTTATATTATAACACACAATTAAGGCGTTTTTAAATGAAGTAGAACGAACATTTTTCTAAGAAAAACAGAGGCATGGATCATCCTTTTGCGTTGTGCATAATTAATTTTTTTTTTATCAATTTCTTATTTGTACAAAATCAGAATATATCCTTTTAAAGCAAATATATAGCAACACTGATGAGTTAAGCAACTATTTTTTCATTAGCTTAGTTTTTACTATCCTTTTTTTAGCCCAACCCACAGACACGCAAATAATTTTGATTGTCAGCTAATTAATATCTCTAATAATCTTATTAATTATAAATATACTTTCATTTGTCATTGATTAATGAATGTCTTTTTTAAGCAACAAAATTGATGCCTTATTGAACATGAATTATTAAGGCTTACGTTTCAAAATCAATTTGAATGCTGATGCAACTTTATGATATTAATTTTGATAAAAAAAGTTCACTGCATAAATCAATGAGAAATCACAAACTGCCATCGGAGCTGATATAATTTTCTCAAAAAAAATATTATTTTTCTAAAATATTTTAAAAATATTTTTCTTATCTTGATTCGAGAAAAATAGACAAAACAAAACTTGAAACTTATTTTTAATTTATCTTTATTTGCTAAGCGTGCCTGACCAGACTTTGTGGTGTCAACTTAACGTTGAAAATACATACTTATCATTTGTGAAAAAATCAATTGCTGTCCATGACACAATTTGCGCTTTTGTTCTATTTTATCTTGAAACCCACAAAAATGCTGCATTTCGAGCATTTTTGTCTATATGAGAAACTCATTGCATAGTTTTAGGCATCATTCAGGAAGGTTTGAATCACAGTTACAAACAGCGGATTTTACAGTTATTCGGTACACTGGGAATATTTCCATCCCACAAGCAGAATGTACATACATATATACAAATGATATATCCCAGCAAACATTATGAGTCTTTTATGACTCTTTTAAGACTCATATTTATGAGTCTGAGCGCTCATAATGAGCTCATAAAAGACTCCGATAAGAGCGTGTTTCCCTTCCTGGAAGGGCACACAGATCTGAGTCCGAAATATGACTCTTATAAGAGTCCAAAATATGTGTGTTATAAGAGTCAGAATTATGAGTGTTTTCGGAGTCTTATAAGAGTCATATTTAAGAGTCTTTTATGACTCTTAAAAAACAAAAATGATGATGCTTTTATGACTCATAATAAACAAATATTATGAGTCCTTTAAGAGCCTTTAAAGACTCTAATTTATGAGCTCATAAAATGCTCATAAAAGAGTCTTATATGAGCGTGTTTCCCTTCCTGGAAGGGCACACAGATCTGAGTCCGAAATATGACTCTTATAAGAGTCCAGAATATGTGTGTTATAAGAGTCAGAATTGTGAGTGTTTTCGGAGTCTTATAAGAGTCATATTTTAGAGTCTTTTATGGCTCTTAAAAAACAAAAATAATAGATTCTTTTTCGTTTTCTAATTATTTGTGTTTATTTTAAATTCTTAAACCATAACATATAAATTTTCTTTCATCGGAAGTTTCGATCTCTTGCATAATTTCCAAAGTGTTGACTTTACGCTGTGTATTGAAATAACAAATGCTTTTGAAAAATTGTATTTAACAAAGCTGTTTATCGAAAAAGTTGCTCTGAATTATATATAGGTGGCTTAGTGATAATATGAGCGCTCAGAAAACCATCATAAATATGAGCTTTTTCTGAGTCATTATTATGTGCGCTCATAAAACATTCATAAATAAGAGTCTTTTCGGAGTCATAATAATGTGCGCTCATAAAACGTTCATAAATAACAGTCTTTTCAGACTCATGATTATGTGCGCTCATAAAAGGTTCATAAATAAGAGTCTTTTCGGAGTCATAATAATGTACGCTCATAAAACGTTCATAAATAAGAGTCTTTTCGGAGTCATAATTATGTGCGCTCATAAAAGGCTCTTAAATAAGAGTCTTCTAGGACTCATAATTATGTGCGCTCATAAGAGGCTCTGAAATAAGAGTCTTTTAGGACTCATAATTATGTGCGCTCATAAACGATTCATTAATAAGAGTCTTTTAGGACTCATAATTATGTGCGCTCATAAAAGGCTCTTAAATAAGAGTCTTTTAGGACTCATAATTATGTGCGCTCATAAAAGGCTCTTAAATAAGAGTCTTTTAGGGCTCATAATTATGTGCGCTCATAAAAGGCTCTTAAATAAGAGTCTTTTAGGACTCATAATTATGTGCGCTCATAAGAGGCTCTTAAATAAGAGTCTTTTAGGACTCATAATTATGTGCGCTCATAAAAGATTCATTAATAAGAGTTTTTTTGGACTCATAATTATGTGCGCTCATAAGAGGCTCTTAAATAAGAGTCTTTTAGGACTCATAATTATGTGCGCTCATAAAAGGCTCTTAAATAAGAGTCTTTTAGGACTCATAATTATGTGCGCTTATAAAAGGCTCTTAAATAAGAGTCTTTTAGGACTCATAATTATGTGCGCTCATAAAAGGCTCTTAAATAAGAGTCTTTTAGGACTCATAATTATGTGCGCTCATAAAAGATTCATTAATAAGAGTCTTTTTGGACTCATAATTATGTGCGCTCATAAAAGATTCATAAATAAGACTCTTTTCGGACTCAAAATTGTGAGCGCTCATAATATCGTCAGAAAAACCCCTCTTTTAAGAGTCATAAATATGAGCGCTCTTAAAAATGTTTATTGGGATCTGATGAAGAGAGTTCCCAACCTTCTAAGAGAGAAATAAATTTTTTTTAAAAAATCGATTTTTTATCAATCTGAAAATCGATGGGAAGATAGCTTTTGAGTTAGTTGAATTTGAGTTTTTTTTCAAAAGTAAAAATTTTCTCAAAAAATGTTGTTTTATGCTTTAATCAATTAATATGCTTTAATTCAAATCTAGAAAAATGTGTTTTGAATTAAAAATGTTGGCATATCTTAGTTGAATTAACGATTTTCCAATTTTTCTAAATGTTTCTTAAAGTTTGTTAAATTTCCTATCAAATTTGTTGGAACCACTGTTAAGCTCTCACCAAAAGTATTTTTAATGAATTTTCTTAATATAAGCAGTGTTCGATTCGCCAGTGCTCAACTACTCGCTTGAGAAAAAACGTCCACTGAATTTGTATTAATTTGCTCAATAGTTGGCAACACTTGTGTTCTGACAGACTACATAAATTAATAAATTAAATTTTTTTACCTTCCAACAAATCATTCGACATCAGGCATATTGAAATATTTTAAAATAAAACAGTTGCCTTCTTCAAGGAATTCAGTTTTGATTTTGTACTCACTTCACATTTTGACAGAATCTCTTACATTTTACCCTATCCCGTACACAAACCAATTAAAAAATAAGAACTTAGCAACGCAACTTTACTCAACTTAATCGGTAGTTGAATTTCTCTATTTTCAGTTAGCTGGAGAATTTGTTGTTATTTTCTCATACAAATTTTGAAATAAGCAATATTAATTGAGGTGAATCGAATGCAGCTCGTAAGCAGTCATTCTATAAGAGAGTTTCCAAGTGTACCTCTTTGAATGAGAAAAACGTACTGTTTTAGCCAAAACCGTACTTTTTTGAAAATGATTAACAAAACCTCTAAAGAAACGCCATATCAGCTTAAAGTTAAAAAAATAACGTTTTTTAAATTAGTATAACGTTTAGCTTTTTTCGAAGATTTCTTTTAATGGCCCTTTATTTAGAGCAAACGTGCCCTTCTGCTGCACTTTCATGTGGATGGCATGCTGTTGCCTTAAGAAAATAACGGACTTTTGGATATATGAAATGGAAAATTACAAATTCAGATATGTACCTTTTGAAAAAAAGGCGTACTTTTGTACTGACGGTTCTGAAAGTGTACCCCAAAAGGTACAATTGTACCGCTTGTAGCATCACTGTTCGTAAGTTATTAAGCGTGTATTCCAACCAAAGCGACTGTTCTGAATTGCTTAGACAATATCTGTGACATGTTTGAATAGAATTCATTCAATTCTATTTTGAATTCAATTCATACTAGTTAATTAAAAAAATTTATAAAAATTTGATTGTTACTTTTTTGTTCATAGTTAAATTATGTCTTTTAAAAAGACATCTGAAAATTTGAACTTTTCTCAGCATTTTTTTTTTCTTACATTTTTTATTTTTTCTTAAAATTATAAAACATTCAAGGTGAATTTATTTTGTCTTGACACTATTTTATAGCCTGTTTCAAAAGAAAAGAACATTTTCGCGCATGTTTGAGAATAACAGTCATACTTAAATTGGAGCGTTAGCGTTGTTTAACTGTCAAAAGTTTCTCATGTTTAAATGTTTTGTATAAAATATACCGAAATAAACAACACGCTAACGCCAATCTATCTGAATTTCCAATTTTAACAGAGCGTTAAGAACTGATTGTCAATAAGTTACAATCAAAAATAAAATAGAAATTATTTCTTTTCACATTTTATACAATTTTTATAGTCATCTGAGAGCTTATCATATACTTTTATGGTATTCATTGTCATGATTGACCCATGAACAATCTCACGAAATGTTTTGAAAAGGTACACGAGCGTCCATCAACCGAATGAAAGCAGTCTTTTTAAAATTTTTTTTAGACACTACATAAATATTAGATTTTGACATTTAAACGTTACGCTTCAACTGCGGTATGGCGCCTACCTTTATCGAGAAGCTTTAAATAACACAACGCCTAACGCTCCAATTTAGGTATGACTGTAAGAAAATAATTTTGAGAGCGTTCTTCATTCTGATTAGTAGACATTAAAAATATAATTAAGTATTCTCTGAGCAACAAAATAACAGAAAAACAAGTAAAGAAACTCTAAAGTCGGTCTAGGCCTACTATGATATACCCTAAACCTACTTTTCCAAAAAAAAAAACAAATATTGAAAATGTGCGTGTACGTGGGCGAATGAAGCCTATATTTTATATGCATTTAAATGTTGATGAAAAATTTACACATACCAAGTTTTATTCCTGTAGCTCACAGTTAATGCCTTTATTGCGCTTTCGCTATGGGAAGTGGGCGTGTTCATGGACGGATTACTTCCAATTTTGGAACACACCTTAGTTTTGTTATAAAATACATACATACCAAATATAATTTCTCTATGACAAACATAACCTCAATAAATAAAGTTTTAAACTTTTGATGACGTCCATTTTTCAAACCCATCTTTGGTTTGTCATAAATGACAAACATATGTGGCAAATTTTATCTCTGTAGGTTAAACAGTGGCTTATTTATTGCGTTTTAATTTTTTGGGTTGTATGGAAGGTGGGCGTGTCCGTTAGCGGATGACACCCAGTTTTCGAAGACATCTTTGTGTTGATATAAAATACATACACACCAAAGTTTATTGTTGTAGGTTAATTATGAGCTTATTTATTCAGTTTTAAATTTTTGCGTTGTATGGGAGGTAGGCATGTCCGTGAGCGGAATGAAGTTTTCATACAAATATGGGATGAAAAAAGCAGAGACACCATTTAACTGAATTCTGTTACGGTATCTCTGTGTGAATAACTTCGGTTAAATGTTAGTTAAAATTAACTTAAGTCGGGACATGACATTGGCCGTTTTTTTAAATCGACTTTTTTTATAATTTTATATTTTAGTAAATATTCCTACGGGTTCAAATGTTACAGCCGGATTAATGAGAGCGCATTTTTATTTTTCTTTGCAGTTTTATTTGTTCACAAGCTTTGAACGCGTTTATCTCGAAACCATGTTTTTCGTACTGATTGCGGCACTAGCGGGTTCATTTTTTAAACAAATTTTTGTGCCTTAACAAGGTTTTTTTTTAAAAGGATATAAAAGTCTATTAAAAGTAAAGCATGTTTAAACTTTTTGATAATATTCTCCATACAATTTTATTATCAGTCTGTAAATAAACCAAAAAGTGTGAAATTATATATTTTGAAGCATTTCTTGTACTATATTTTAACTCAACTTCTTTATCTTTCATTTATAGCCACCTATGTATTCTATATATTCAGCTTAATGCCAATCTTGTAAATAAATTGAATTTATATCTTTTATGATTTACACCAAACAGGGGCGCAACCAGGAATTTTTTTTGGGGGGGGTTTTATCAAATGTACAACTTATATATAAAAACAATTTTACGTAATAACAGCGGTAGAGTTGTAGCGGTTAGTTCGTTCAATTTTTGCACTAATGGTTCCTTGTTCAAACTTCAGTCATGACCAGCACCATATTTTTTTTTTTGTTTAAATTAAAACGGTCACTGTCAGGAAATTCTATCCATACAGAAGGTGAACAGCAGTGGTAGCGGTCGTTTTAAAATAAACTGTTTTGCTACGTTGTTTAGGATCTGTTTGGCCAAAATATTTTGCAAGCACCAGTTGTAGGCCGTTTAATGGATTTTTTTCTTGTTTAGCAGTATTACGAAGGTTATAAGACTTGAGCTAAAATATTTTCATTTTTACTCGGGTCCCAATAAGGTCAGCAAAAATTCAATATTTTTCTCCCCACACATTCAGAACAAAATACCTACCTTTCTTCGATAAAAAATTTCTCTATTTCTCTATATTATTTTAGAATAAATTTTCACATTTTCAAATAACTATTTCTTCACTTGTGGGAAATGAAAATATCTCAATCTCTCTAATAATGATAAGTATTTTTCTCGCACAAAAAATTCTCATTTATAGAGAAAAACTTAAGGAAAATGAAAAATTTTTACTAAATTTTGATAAAAAATTCATTGTGCGAAGTATTTTCTTCAATAAAATGAAATCTTTTTTCAAAAATAAAAAAGTCTTATTCTCTAAAAACGATATATTTTTATATATTTCCCTTTTTCATGGAAGTTTCCTCTATGCTAGAAGTTGAAAAGATAACTCAAATCGAAGTATTGCCAACAAACCTTCAAGTGGTCAGAATCAGATTGTAACAAAAATTAAACATGTGTAGTAAGCCGGATCGAAATTGAAATTTGACTAGACACTGACGAGGTTTTCTGCATAAACTTTTTTCTTCAGAATACATACCTAAGATAAGCAAAAAACTAAAGATTTTCATGGTACTCTAAAAAAATTTTGGAAATTTTTTAAGTTTACAAACTCTATTGAGACCCCAAAAATCCATATTTTGTCATTTTCGAAAAGAGGTTGTTTTAACCCTAATCGGTTCTTTGTATGTGCGCACATACAATTTCTTTCATAAATATTTAATTATATGAAAACGTTAGATGAAATGGTCTGTATTTCACCAAAGTAGATTTATTTTGGTCATAGAATCGAAATATCTCACCAAAAGATGTGTGGCATGTGTAGTATTGCCTGAGCAGAAATAGTTACGAATTGGTTCCTTGTGTATGTGTTCGCATACACATATATCTGCCATTAACATATACCGCTATTTTTCACTCAGTAGCGTCAGGATGCTTTTGAATTCACACAAGTAAACATTATTTGCTGCGTCATTGATATTTTGAGTTTTTTTTCCTATATGTGGCTTGTTTTGTGCTCATTTATTTTGAATTCGTTTGAATTTTTTGATGAAATGGATCGTGTTTTGCGTAGTGCTCGACAAAGAGATGAGTTCGACATGGATTCTGATTTGGAAAGTGAACATGGAGAATCTCCATGGAATAGTGACCATGATTTTGTTCCATCGGATGATGAAAATGAAGAAATGGAATGGAGCGACCATAGTGATGAAGAAGACATCGAACCCATTGAACAAAGTATTGCCGCAGAAAATGCTGCAAATCCACAAAATAAGTATTGGTCGAAAGACAAAACTATTGAATATACATCGCAACCATTTGAATGTAGCCGAAGAAATTCTTTTCGACGCTCTGAAAATATGATTTCAGGTAAAAAAACACCTCTTTTTATTGCGGTTTTGTATTCCATGTGTAGAATATTTTCATTGTTATTTATATTTGTTTTCAGGTCCAAAAGCAATTGCTTCTGCTAATGTTGTTGATATTTCGTCTGTTTTTCACATGTTTCTCAGACCAATTGAGCACATCATTTTGAATATGACTAATTTGTATGGTGTACGAAAGTACAAAGACCAATGGAATAATTTGGATTTGACTACTTTGAATGCATATTTTGGATGTTGCTGCTAGCTGGCGTATATCGGTCGTATGGTGAATGCGTTACTCAACTTTGGAACGATAGAACTGGTCGACCAATATTCAGAGCTACGATGCCGTTGAAAACTTTCAAGCGAATTCATGGTTGCATTCGATTTGATGATCGAGAGGAACGTTTGACTGCTTCTGTTCGTGATAAATTGGGACCGATCAGAAATGTGTTCGATAGATGGAATGCTAATTTGAAGACTATCTACACACCAGGTAAAAATGTTACAGTCGATGAACAGTTGGTTCCATTTCGTGGGCGATGTCCGTTCCGTCAATACATTCCATCAAAACCTGCCAAATATGGCATCAAAATTTGGGTTCTATGTGATTCAAAAAGTTGGTATGCATACAGCACACAAATTTATATTGGCCGTGATCGAAACACCGCTCCCGAACGCAACTTAGGACGGCGTATTGTTTTGGATTTGACAGAAGGACTAGCGAATAGAAATGTAACATGCGACAACTTTTTTACTTCATATGAATTGGCTGAAGAATTGGATAAAAAGCGCATGACTATTTTGGGCAGATTCGTAAAAATAGGAAAGAAATTCCATCAGTCTTGGTTGATATGCGCTCAAAGCCAATATATTCTACTAAAGCTGTGTATGACCACAAATTACAAGCCATTATGTTGTCTTATATCCCTCGTCGCTACCGATTTGTTACATTGTTGAGCACGTACCATAATGTTGTGAGCATCAACAATAATGAAGAAAAGAAAAAGCCAAACATAATTGAGGATTATAATAGAACGAAAGGTGGGGTTGACACCATGGACCAAATGGTTGGAACCTTTACTTGTAAAAGAAAAATTAATCGTTGGCCAATGGCTGTGTTCTGTAATTTGCTTGATGTGAGTGCTTTGAATGCATTTATTACGTTCACCGAATTGTTTCCGGACTGGAAAAATGAAAAAAGTGTAGGGTTCGTGTTTAAATGTTTGCTTTTATAATTTTTGTAATTGCTTATTTAAATTATTTTTCGGTTTTAAAACGCGGTGTTTGTATTAGAGTGTTATAGGGCCCTACCTAATAGTTTGCCGGCGCTTAAAAACGCCACTGGCCTATTTATTTATATTATTTAGCCTGAGCAGTTGAATGCTCAAAAGGCCTTAGAATTAATAATAAGCAGATGAATGCTTGAAACTGAATATTTATTTTTGAGGATTGCACCTCCTTAAAAAGCAAAATAACAGTATTTTGATAATGGTCAAATTGAGTTAAAAATGCTTAATATATAATAACTTAAAATAAATAAATAGAGCCTTAATTTTTACATAAATAAAAGTGTTATACTTTTTGAGTATAATCATAAAATAGTGATGTGCTTAAAATTAGTGTGATAGTGCAGGCGGTTATAGGGTATTCTACACCCCCATCCTCAAGATAAAAATTATTTGATTTTAAGATAATAATTTTTTCAAAATTTCTCTTATATTATACAATTCCAAAGATAAATGTGAGTTTAAAACTTACTTACAACTAGTTATACAATTCAATAATAGTATTATGTACTATATATGTGATACTTTTACTTTGATTATTAAATTCATTAAATCCATTTTTTTAATAAATTATTATGATATTTTTTAATTTTTCCATTTACATCTATAATTGAATTTACTCCATTTTTATTGACTATTCTATATGGACCATGATAAGGTGGTTGATTTTTCTTTCTATTCATCTTTTTTATTATTACATTATCACCGATCTTTAAATTTAACGGGTTAAAATTCTTATTATTTCTTATTCGATTTTCTATTGATATTTTTATTAATTCTTCAGTCTTTTTTAATGAATATGCTAATCTTGCTTTTAGTTCTTGCGCATAGTTATCTGTATTGTAATATTTTGAATTTACTGAATTATCATTTGGAAGGTTCGCTAACCTGCCAAAAATGAGTTCAAATGGCGTGTAATTTGTATCAACATGAGGTGTAGTGTTGTAAGCAAATGTGAAGTATGGTATCCATTGATCCCATTCGTCACCTTTACAAAAATTTAATAAGTATTCATTTAATACTCTATGATTACGTTCTATCGAACCAAGTGTTTCATGATGGTATGGAGTACTAAAAATTTGTTTAATCTGTAATAAGTTGCATATCTCTGATAGTAATTCGTTGGTAAACTCTGTACCTCTATCTGACTTTAAAATTTTAAAATGACCATATATCAGGATTAAGTTTTCGATAATAGTTTTTGCGACTGTTTTCGCGTCTTTTGTCTCCATTGGACAAGCAATTATATACTTTGTTAATTCACATTGCATTGTGAGTATGTATCTGTAATTATTTGTTAAACGTAAAGGGCCTACTGTATCTATCGATAAGACTTCGAAACTAGTTCCTGGCGTGTTTGTTATTGTAAGTTTTTCTTTTGTATGTTTTGTTTGTTTATTTATTTTGCATTTTTCGCAATTATTTATGAACTTCTTTATCATTTTACACATATTTTTCCATATGTATCTTTGCTTTATTTTTAAAATTGTTTTTCTAATCCCCATATGACCTCCGTCATATTTCTGTTTTCTGTAAACTTTTCTGTTTTTCTATATCTATTACTTTTTCCGGTTCTCTATAAATCAATATCTTTAAATTTTCTTTATCTCTTTTCAAACTATTATAAATCTTTTTGAATTTTTCTTTCTCTACCGTTTTAAATATTATATCATTCGCATTTAATGCTAATTCTTCTATTCCTAACTTATGCATTTTTGACGACAGTTTCTCCAGAGTCAGCTGTGTGAACAAAGGATTATCGCTGCATCTTGCAATGACTTCATTATCTTCTATATATATTTGGGTTCCCTTAAAATCTTTTTCTGTTATAAATTTAAGCTTTCTTATTTTGTTTACATCCGATATTGATGTACATTCCCAAGCAATTAGTTGATCAGACGTTTTGCTGGAAAGACATTTTTTGTTGTTAAAATCCGAGTTTTTTGTATGGTTATTTTTATCCATACTCCTTGTTATGGCTAGTATTTGTTTACTTGCATGTTCCAATCTGGGTGGAATCATTTCTTTTTGTGTACATCTATTTAATGTTATTCGCGATAATGCGCTTTTATTGGCAGTGGTTTGATCTGCTTTATATTTATTTAAATTATTTGATTCTTTGACAATAATGGGTAAAATGAATTCTTTTTCATTTATTATTAAAGTGAGTGTAAATGTTTCAAAATCTATTTTTGACATGAATTTTTCTAGAATATCTCGCCCTACGATTCCATCTGTTGCGATTGGAAAATCGTCTTCAACTATATGAAAATTATGCCGAATTTTCTCTGTTTCTACTTTCAAATCTAAATTGGTTGTACCAATGCATTCAATTTCCTCACTCGTTATACCTGTTAGTGTTGAAATATTTCTTGTATTAATATTATTTATATTATTGAATTTACAAATGGAGATATCAGCTCCTGTATCTACCAAAAATTTTAGATCTTTGTTCGTATTTTTACATTTTAAAATGATATAATTTGATAAATTTTTTGAAATTTTGTATACTAATTTTGGCCTCTGCGGGTACAATTCTCTGCTATCCGGCCTTAAATTTTTTCCCTGGTATTTTAAATTATTTTCAGTGTTTAAATATCTGTTTGAGTTACAATTCTGATTTTTGTTATTGTGATAATTGTTTTGATAATTATTATTTGGAAAATTATTGTTTCTATAAAAATTCCTGTTTGCATTATTGTTGTTATTGAAATAAGTATTTCTAAAATTTCTGTTATAGCCATTACTATTATAGTTGTAATTATTGTTTAAAAATTTATTGCGTTGATAGCCATAATTATCATTCCTTTTATTATTATAATTGTTATTATAACTATTATAATTATTATTATAGCAGTTATTATTATCATTATTGTAATTATTATTATAATAGTTATTATTACTATATTGATTTTGGTCATCATGGTACCTTCGATTATGTATACCAAATCGATTTCCTTTTCGAATATGAAAAATTACGTTGCTGTCTGTCTCTAGACTTCTTTCAACAGTCATGCATCTTTCTACTGCTTCGTTGAAAGTTTTTGGCGGATTTGCCAATAAAATATTCTGATATTCTCTATTAACGCCTTTTACAAAAATATTCAGAGACATACTCTCATTAACTTTATAAATTACATCTTTTTCTAATTGTTTTGGATTATTTAATGTTTTTATTTCGAAATAGCTTAACTGATCGGAAAGTTCCACTATTTTCTCTCTAAATTCTGATATAGTCAATCTATTTTGTTTAAGTGCACTGAATTCACTTAAAACTTGCTGTAAATTCTTTGGATTAGGGTAAGCTTTTTCCAACGAATTCTTCAGCTCTAAAAATGTTGCAGGCTTATTTGAGCGTCCAAGTATGCTTCGAACTTGGGCTGATAATTTAAAATTATAGACGTATTTTATATAAATAGGTCTATCTTCATCTTTAATAAGATCATGCAATAACTCTGATTGCGTTATAAAATCCGCTAATTGATCAAAACTACCCTTAAAAACTTGTAGGTTTTTACCTACTATATTTATATCAAAATTAGACATTCTTGCCAAATTTTATTTTTTCTAAATGTTGGAGAAATCTACATTTTCAAAATTTATTTCCAAAAAAATTTTTTTTTTTTCTTTTTTTTTTTTTATACTTTCTCTCATTTCGCTTATTTCTTAATTTTATTACTTCTTCATTTGAATTGACGCATTTTTATTGTAAAACTCAAGAATTTTCTTTATATTCAATTTTCTGAACTTTAATTTTTAATTCTAAAAATTTTTTTTAGTATATTTTTATGTGTTCACCACTGTATTTTCTATTTTTATATATTTTTTATTATATTTAAATTTTTCCAACAATAGAATGTAAATTTACCATAGTAATATTGTACTTTATCGTGTTATACATATTTTAGTACATATGAAACACCCTCTGATTCTAGTACTAATCTATTACAAATATATATGCGAAAGATGCATAAAGCAACAGGTGATTCACTGACGTTTCAGTCAATGAATGAAAACAAATGCCGGTATGCGTAAAATTTTCGCGAGTGCTTTTAATCATTTAATATAGCTTTACTTAATTGTTTTTAAAAAAGAGTGAAATTATTAAAAATTATTAATAAAAATGGTTCTTATGAACTTATTACAATTTAGTTCTTTATTTTGATACATAGTTACTTTTTTTTTAATAATAATAAAAATATTATAAATTCATGTGCCGTTTGTGTGTGTGTGTGAATGTTTATTATTGCTGCTCCAGCAGCTTCTCGAGCTCCAGCTCATATTCAATTTCTTCCCAGAATCTGGATGGGATAAGAAAATCTTTCGGTTTTCCCGCGTTTATTTTGGCTTTTAAATTTGCCAATTTATCCTCTAATTTTAAAATTCTGTCTTCTCTCCTGGACGTTTTTGTTGGTGTTACGCCTGGATTGTGCCGCTGGTACCGCCACGGTGTCAGTTTTCTCGGACCCGGGTATGTCGGTATGTGGTGACGTTTTCTGGTGCCGCCGCCTGGTTGGACGCAATCTGCTATCGCGTACAAAATTTGGTCCGTATTGAGCAGGATCGCCATGTAGGGTTCGTGTTTAAATGTTTGCTTTTATAATTTTTGTAATTGCTTATTTAAATTATTTTTCGGTTTTAAAACGCGGTGTTTGTATTAGAGTGTTATAGGGCCCTACCTAATAGTTTGCCGGCGCTTAAAAACGCCACTGGCCTATTTATTTATATTATTTAGCCTGAGCAGTTGAATGCTCAAAAGGCCTTAGAATTAATAATAAGCAGATGAATGCTTGAAACTGAATATTTATTTTTGAGGATTGCACCTCCTTAAAAAGCAAAATAACAGTATTTTGATAATGGTCAAATTGAGTTAAAAATGCTTAATATATAATAACTTAAAATAAATAAATAGAGCCTTAATTTTTACATAAATAAAAGTGTTATACTTTTTGAGTATAATCATAAAATAGTGATGTGCTTAAAATTAGTGTGATAGTGCAGGCGGTTATAGGGTATTCTACAAAAGCAATCATAATATTCGTCGTCGGCTGTATATTGAAGCATTGGGAATGGCTCTTGTTGACCCACATATTGCAAGACGTAGGACAAGACCAACTGATAGTGACGCTTCTAATGTTTGTGATAATGCTCGTCCCATTCGCCATTTGACACCCACTACCAAAAAAGGCCGTTGCCACGTCTGCACATACAAAACTAACAAAAATATTTTTGCTACACGTTGTGGAAAATGTGCCAAATCCGTTTGTGCTGACCATCGATATGATATTTGCGAGAGATGTGCCAAAAAATGGAAAATTTACTTTTTTCCCGATTTTTCGTTTATTTCTCAAAAAGATGATTTTCTATTTGCCGTTTTTACCACACAATTTTTAGAGTTTTGGACACGTATTCCATTTTTTTCAATAAAGAACATTCCAAGGAACAACAAAAATAACAAAAGTTGTTAGTTTTGTTTTTTAGCGCCTTTTTATACAGGTGTGAAAAATGTGTGTATGTGCACGCATACAAAAGAACCAATTCGATGTAGTTCTGGAGGGACCGATCAGGGTTAAATACGTGTACAATATGTATTTTTCATGATGTTGACATGAATTTAAATTTATTGGAAAATTATTGAGCTCTTCTTTCCATTGATATATCGTATGGTATGGTTTAACCAAAACTTAGTGTTACAATTATATAAAATGTGAGAAATCGATATTAAAAAGCTTCCTTCAGCTCAATTATTATTTAATTGCCATAATTATTGTTTGATTTTGGCAAATTTTGGTATGCATTGGTAAACATTGGTAAGAAATCGATTTCTTTTAACCAGTTTTTAGATAAATGTGCGCCAGATAGCGCTCCAGTACAAAATTCATGATTTTCGAATATTTGTATTTTTTAACACCAAAAAGAAAGAAGAGCTCAGTACTTTTCCAATAATCTTAAATGCAAGAAAAATAAATTTTTTATATGTGTATTAAAATATATTTTCTAGTTTTTAAGAGTACTTCTTACTTTTGAGTCGGTGTCCGGCTTACTTTTTTTTCTCCACTCAAAATCGATCCGGCTTAATGTGCAGTCTGAAGGAATAAAATATGACTTATTTAGCAGATTATGCATTAACCAGAATCGATTTGACATATACATTTGGGGTTTTCACTCATTTCATAAAACGTGTGATTGCTTTTCATGTGACTCACTTTGATTGAATACTATTTTGCTTGGTACTACAATAATTTGGGGGGGGGGGGGGTTTAAACCCCGAAACCCCCCCTTTGGTTGCGCTTATGACACCAAATCATAACCTTAAGCTTATATTTTTTTGAGTATTTTTCTACCTCTATTTTATTTCCAACTATTGATTTTTGTCAACCTAACATTTTTCACTTACGCCCCCAAATTATGCTACGTATTTTTGTTTTGCACAAAAAGTTTCGCTTAACTTTATTTAAGATTGAAATTTGACAGCTCAGCATAGCATAATTTATTGCCTAAAGATAATATTATTTATTTTGTTTTTTTCTACTTTCAACTTTGTTAAAATAACTTAGTGCCCAAAAGTATGCCTATAATTTTCGTTATTCTTAATTAATGTAGGACTTTTTTCGAAAAAAAATAAAAAAGCCAAAAAACAAGCAAAGATACTCTCCCAGCAGACTTGAATAAACAGTCAAAGCTTTCTAATCTTTGGATCATGATGGACGAACATAAGTCAGCGCCACGCACCACATTGCAACTCAACGCGTCTGAGCGCGAGCCTGACATACATACAAACAAACATTTTAATAGGCTTTTTAATACAGTGCCAAAAAGTATGCTGTAACAAGTTTTGTTGTTGCTGCTATTAAAGTACAACTGTGTCATTAAGCAAATTTTAAAGAACTTATATTGTTGTTTACCTCTTATATATTTATGTTGCAGCTGTTTTTTTCTTTGCTTTTTTGTTTTTTTGTTTTCTTAAGTGTGTTGTTTTTTTTGTTTTCATAACTTCAAGCATACTTTAAATATTATGAAATACAACAACATGCTTTTTGGCATTGTTGTGAATTAGTTTACTTTATTAAGTCCGCCCAAAATAATGATGAATGTCTTATTGTTATAATTTTTATAATTCTTATCTTTTAGCTGCTGGTTTTGCTTCAAAACTTTTTCTTTTCATTTTTGTGTTTTTTTTTTTTTTTTTTTTTTTTGTTATTTTTATTAACTTTTAGTGAGCAAACATAAATAATGTATTGCTGGTTTTTTGTTGTTTCATTATTTTTGGCTTTTTCAAAAAGTTTTACGTCGCATTATTTATTGTATTTTGTTTCAGTTCAATGTTGTTTTTTTTTTGTGTGTTTTGTTTTTCATGTTTTCTGCGCTGCTGTTTTTATGTCTTCAAAGTAGTCAAGAATAAGCGGGGAGTAGTGAACTGAAAAATAAACATAAGCATAAAAAATGCATAAATTTAAATTTTTATGTTTTGAAACTGTTTATGAGGCCTGCTTTTAGGTGACAAACATGAAATTTAATGCCTTTTAAATGAAAAAAACAAACTTAAAATGATTAAAAAATCTTTGAGATATGCCGGGTAATAAAAGCTGGTAAAATCTTGGTTTGCATATGAAGCATAACCAAAAACAAGGAAGAGCCGTTTTTCGAAGTTTTAGACTTGAAATTTAATATTTTTTTCAAAATTTTGAAGGTATGCAAAGTTATGCAACATTAAGCGTCGAAGTATTGATACAACTAGTGTCTAGTGCATAATACAAGCAGTATAAGACCCTCCTGAGATTGGTGGCATTCAAAATAATTAAGTATCAGACGATATGACAACATTTTTACATTAACTTCGAATTGTTGTTATGTTATTGTCGTCGTCAATGTGTCGTTACTGCATACTTTCAGGCTGACAATTTTTTCGTTAAAGCACTGTAATAGCAAGAAGGAACAGTTTGAGCGATATTAGGTACGAAGCTGAATGCTTGTATTTTATGTATTAAGATAAATTAGTTAACTTTATTTCTCAAAAATATGGCAAAAAAAAATGCCGCTCTCACTATTTAGCTTTCTTTAAGGTTACCGACTTGCTATTTTTTTGAAATAATGGAGAAAAACCAAACACAAAATCAACCAAATCAAATTTTACACCACAGTACTTTTTTTGCCAATGCAGTAGTTTATAAAACTTCAATTTTTCAAAATTTGATGAAAGGAATAACTTCAGCTGCACCTTATGTCGACCATAAAATGTACGTTTTGCAAATTCTGTTTCAATAATAAATAACAGCTTCAAGTCTAATCAGGTCAATGTTTCGAGAAAACTGTTTTTCAATTTTTTTAGTCGCCATTATTTTTTTATGAAATTCTCTTCAGTTTTTATTAGATTACTTTGTATCATATCTAGAATCATGCTAGAAGCTTAAAGGCCCAACCAAAATAGACGAAACGAGACGATTGCAATCTGACAAGCGTTTGTATTCGTTACGGCTGTTTTGGCATTTAACCCAAAATAAACCGTTGTAGAACACGTCGACTTGATCAAATGAAAACCAAAAAAAATACATGTAAATTACTTTTTCATCCCTAACAAAGACAATAAAATAATAATTATATGTTAACTTGCACTAATTGATAAAAATGCAACAAAACTTGATGTAAACATACTCTACACAGTTGTTGCTGACGAGTTGAGACGGTAAAAGTTCGGTTCTTACGGAACAAAGCGTCTAGTCAAACGTTTCGTTCAGTTTCGATCAAATACGTTAGACCATTTTGGTTAATAACATTGTTTCACGTATGCTTGAATTTACTCGTTACATCTCGTCTCGTCTATTTTGGTTGGCCCTTATGATGTTATGCATATTTTGAATTTAATGCTTGGAACACAGCTGTATCATTCACTCAATTCTGGCTTAAGTCAACTTTAGCCATTATTAGTTCTGAGTAGAGAATTGAGATCTTAAATTATTCTCAATTTCGATTCATTGATTGACTAAGACAAGAAAGAGTATCTGCAGACTTAGGTCAAAGAAGAACTTGCACTCATATCAACTACTATCTATGTGCCAGTACAATGCTTATTTCTCTCATTGAATGATTTAAGTCCTGAGGAACATTTTTTGTTCCACGATCTTATGGTTTGAATTCAGCAACACCTGCACCTGAAGTCATCAACATCTGCACAAAAACAAAAAACAAATGTTTTGCAAACAGCACAAAACGTAACACAAAATAATACTCAACGCATGCATTTCCTCCGACAAAAGGAATTAATAACACTGTGCGACAATTTAAGGGTCTAATGGAATAACCTCAAATATCGCAATGGTTAATAATAGTGCATGGTCTATATATTATGCCCTCATACTCAGTTTTATCGGATTAGGTCAAATAAGAGAGAAATTCAAGGTTAAATTTCACCTTTAAGTCACAAATTTTTTCTTATAACTCTTAAACTAAATTCAAATCCTGTGTAGTAACTGGATCTATATATTTGAAATGGATGGTTCTTTATATTTTGAGACCATTTTTTTCTCAAAGAGTTACGTAAGGGGGTTAATTATTTCTTTGAAAACAGGGCTTTTTTAATAAAAAACAAAATTTTTAATAGTTCAGTTACTTTGTATTTGTCTTCAAAAACAATCAGACTTTGCTGAATTTTTGCACACACCTTAAGTAAAATAAAATAATCCACCTCTGGAAAGATCACAACAATTACATGTGCGCATCCAAAGATATTTCGGATTCAAAGATTACCAAAGATGGTAACTTCGTTAATGTAATCCCTAGAGTAAAATCATTCGGATGAAAATTATAGACCCAATAATCTTCTTCAAAACTGTCCTCAACATTTTTACCGAAAAAGTTACCATTTTAAAGATATGCTCGTAAATATGTAATTACAACATATATGAAAAATTCGAACTTGAAAAGAAATAGAAATAAAAATAATTTTTATTTTAACCGTTTAAATTTTTCATATATAATTTTTATATATTTGTAATTAAATATTTCCGCGTTTTTCTTTAAAACAGTAACTCTTTCAGTAAAGATGTAAAGGACTGTTTTGAAGAAAATTGTTGGATCTATAATTTTCACCTGTATGATTTTACGCTAGGGCTTACATTAACGAAGTTAACATCTTTGGTAATCTTTAAATCCGAATATTTTTGGATGCGCACATGTAATTGTTGTGATCTTTTCAGAGGTGGGTTATTTTATTTTACTTAAGGTATGTGCAAAAATTCAGCAAAATCGGATTGTTTTTGAAGACAAATACAAAGTAACTGAACTATTGAAAGTCTTGTTTTTTATTAAAAAAGCCCTGTTTTCGAATAAATAATTAACCCAATTACGTAACTCCTAGAGCAAAAAATGGTCTCAAAATGTAAAGAACCATCCATTACAAATATAAAGATCCAGTTACTACACGGGATTTGAATTTAGTTTTAGAGTTATAAGAAAAAATTTGTGACTTAAAGGTGAAATTTGACCTTGAATTTCTCTCTTATTTGACCTAATCCGATAAAACTGAGTGTGAGGGCATAATATATAGACCATGCCCTACTAGAAACCATTGAGATATTTGAAGTTATTTTTTCGTGTCGCACTGTGTAATCAATGAAAAACAATCAGCAGAGGCATAACACAAAATAATACTCAACTTACGCATATTTTTTTTTTTTTTGCTCTGACATGAAACAGTGAGTCAGATCAGATTATTAACCCTCAACCAATGGAATGATCAATGGACCACACACATTTTTGTTTTAGTGGTACTGAGTAGACGTATTTTATTGACCTGAAATGAATACAAAGCAGGAGGGTCTATGAGACCGGTTTTCGGCCCCCCTCATATTTGACAAAAAAAAAAAAAAATTGATCTTGGAATGATCTTTTTGCAGACAAATTCACCTCGGATTCTGAATGAGCGACCCAAAAAACCTATATTTCAGAAAGTTTGACACCCAATTTCTGTTTTTTTTTTTCATTTTGACCTTGAAATGATCTTGAAATTGCCTTAATTTATACAAACTGGCCTCGCGGATTAGAAATCAGTGATCAAAACAGCTTTATATCTATACTATTATATAAAAGTAGACTCACGGCGTATTTGGTGACAAGTGTTCTCAATAACCGCTGAACCGATTTTTATAATTTGTTCACTATTCAATTGCTATGATAAGCGAAATTACTATAGGGTACTACGTTTTTTACAAAACTTTTTCTTCAACTTTTTCAGAATTCATATATTTTAATCCCTACTAATGCTATACAAACAGCACAACAAACAGCATAAAACCCCTGCATAAGCTCTTGCTGTGAGAGTAACTCTCAACACAGCACGACTGCCATGTTGTGTGGGGAGTTGCTCTCAGTTTGGTTTCTTGAGCAGTGCTGCCACAATTTTTCAGATGAAGTACATGTGTTTATCTAAGGCGCATCAACGCGCGCTGGGTATTGCTAGTTTGTATATAAAAACATTTTCCAGAACACACCTATTCATTCCGAAAAGGTGAGATTTATTTCACGGTTTTTTTTAAATTTAGCCTTAAAATAACCCTTAGAAGAGGAGGATCTAGTTTGTGCCGAACTGTTTCCAAACTAACTCTCAATTGATCCTGCAACATATTTTTTGTTTTTGTCAAATTAAGGGGTGCCGAAAATAGACCTTATTGACTCTCCTTCTTTGTACCAATAGTCCTGGCTCATGACTTAACTATACTTATTTTATTAGTTTACTCAATGCAGATCTCTTGTACAGAATTTATTCAATTTTTCTGTATCATTCCAACAATCAATACACTCAGAAAAATATCAACTGTAATATTAACAGTCGACCGATGTTGTTTCAAAATTCTTTTAGATTGAATAATTTGCTTTTAAGTTAACAGTTTTTTGTTGAATGAACCTTTCAAAGTATTTTTGTGCTGTTAAAATCATCTATTGAAATGTTTTTGGTTAGAGTCAAAATGAAACAACAAGACTACCTGCTTGTCTGTCTTCTCTAAGCAATAGTTTTTAAATGTGTTTTGCTATATTTATCTAATCGTTATCAATATCTCAGTGGAAGTGTGCTAGACTGTCATGCGGAGGACATGGGTTCGTATCCCAGCTGTATAAGTATCACAATTGTTCATTTAATAATTGAAATTCTCATTCTATTTCATTAACTGGTTGATCAAAAATTGGCCTCAAAATAAGTTTGCTTACAGTCTTGAAAAAAATCTTTTTTCTTCAATTTTTATTACAAAAAAAAAATTTTTTTAAATTCTTTGTTGGTCTTGTCGTGGATTGAACCTAGGTCAGTATACGCACACATCGGCTGAACTTAAACTTTCAAATCAGTGATAAAACTTCAATAAGTACTTAAGTACTTAAAAGTGTACCACGGTACTATAGACCGTGTTCTATAAAAAACATCAACTCACTGTTGACTTAAAAGGATCATTTGTTAGACGGTATTTAACAGTGAAATCTGTAATTTTATAGCATGTTTTCCGTGAGCATATATTTAGATATCTCTTTCTGTCTGTGTCACTTTCCCTTTTTCTCATTTGCACTGTTTCTTTTTTCTTCTCGTTCACTCATTTTCCTTCTTTCTCTTTTTCTCTGTCCCACTCTTTGTCTCTTTCTTGCTCTGTCTTTTTTTTTCTTCTAAGAAAATAACTGTTTTTTTGAACCGATAAAATCAAAGTCAAAAGTAACTGTTATATTTGAACAAAAATAAAAAGGCACATTTTTGTCGAAACAAATAAAAGTAAAAAGATGACAGTTAATGTTTGACTTTTTCAATAAAAAACCATAACCGGTATGGTACCTGCTTTTTGCTTTTATTTTTTTCTGTATTTATCTTTTTCTCTTTCTCTATTTTTTTCGCCCATTCTTTCTTCTTTTTTCTTTCTTTCTTTTTTCTCTTTCTTTCTTAAGCTCATTCTCAATTTCTTTTATTTTATTTCTTACTCTATTTCTCTGTTTTTGTCTTTATCTATTTTTCTTTCCATTTATTATTTTTATTTTCTTTCCCTTATTTTCTCTTTTATTATTTATTTTTCTTTCTTTCACGCTTTATTTCTTTTTCTATATCTCTCTTGATTTCTTTATATTTTTCTCTTTTTTCTATTTCTCTCTTTCTCCATTTATTTCTATCTCTTTTTCTCTCTTTAATTATTTCTTCTTCTTTCTTCCTTGCTTTATTTCTATTTTTGTCTTTATCTATTTTTCTTTCCCTTAATTATTTTTATTTTCTTTCCCTTATTTTCTCTTTTATTATTTATTTTTCTTTCTTTCACGCTTTATTTCTTTTTCTATTTCTCTCTTGATTTCTTTATATTTTTCTCTTTTTTCTAATTCTTTCTTTCTCCATTTATTTCTATCTCTTTTTCTCACTTTTTTTATTTCTTTTTCTTTCTTTCTCGCTTTATTTCTTTTTCTTTCTTGATTACTTTATATTTTTCTATTTGTTTCTATATCTCTTTTCTCTATTTATTTCTGTCTGTTTTTATCTCTTTCTCCGTGTTAGTATTTTTTTTCTCTATAGTTTCTCTCTTCCTTTTATCCCTACTTTATTCTTTTTTCATTCTCTTTTTATTAATTTCTCTCCTTCCTTCTTTCTCTATTTCTCCCTTTTATAGTTGTCTTTTTTATAGTTCTTTTTCTCGTTTTATTCTTCTTGTTTTTTCTATTTGCGTTTGGCTCTAGTTTTCTGTTTCTTTCTTTCTTTTTCTTTTTTTCTTTGTCTTTCTTTGTGCTTTTATTTATTTTCTCTTTTTCTTTCATTCTTTCTTCATTTCTTTTCTCTGTCCGTCCTTCTCTGTTTTTCACTTTATTTCTTTTCTTTCTTGCACTTTTTCTCTCTTTTCTTTATATGTTTTTCTTTTTTTTTTCCTCTCTTTATTTCTGTCTGTTTTTCTCTCTTCTCTGTGTCAGTATTTCTTTTTTATGCTTTTTTCTCTTCTTTTTATCTCTACTTTACTCTTTTTTCGTTGTCTTTTAAATAATTTCTTTCTTTCTTTCTTCAAAAAACAAAACAAATTGGCCATTTCAGCCCTTGAAAGGACTTTGACCGAGCTTCTTAGGATCGATTGTGTTGTGTGTGTTATTAAATTTTTGCACACAATTGACCGAGAACTGGACCTACATGTTTTATGCCGACTCCGAACGGCTCATGTTCTCAAGAAGCTTTACATGTCATTATTTACTCTCTGAGGTTTGCCATTGTCTGCAGAGAGGTGGTGACCGATCAGAAAAATTTTTTATTGAAAAAACTTTTCGCCACGGCTGGGGATCGAACCCGGGCTCCGAGCATGCAAAGCCACACACTTAACCTGCATGCCACGGTCACCACGGTCTTTCTTCATTTCTCTTTTTTATAGATCTCTTTTTCTCGTTTTATTCTTCTTGTTTTTTTTTTAATTTGCCTTTTTCTCGAGTTTTTTCTTTTTTTCTTTGTCTCTCTTGGTGTATTTATTTACTTCCTCTATTTCTTCCATTCTCTTTTTCTCTCATTTTCTCAGCCCCTCTTTCTCTATTTTTCACTTTATTTCTCTATTCTCTCTTTCTCTTTTTCTCTCTTTTCTACCTATTCTTCTCTCTTTCTCTATTTCTCTCATTCTCTGTTTACTGTTCTCTCTTTCTCCCTTTATTTCTTTTTATGTTTTGATAAATCTCTCTTTCTTTTTTTAATCCTTTCTTTATTTTCTCTCTCTCTCTATTTTTTTTTTCTCTCTATTATTTTTTCTCTCTCTATTTTTTCGCTGCTTCTTTATTTCTCTCATTTTCTTTTTCTCCGTTTCTATTTAGTTCTTTCTCTATTTTTCTATTTATCTTTTACTTTCATTCTTTTTTTTCTCTCTTTCTATATCTTTCATTCATTGTTTCTCTTTTTTCTCTTTCTTAATTTTTTTCTCTCTTTCTCTTTTTATATGTTTCATCATAGTTCAATAATCAAGGTAGCTGCAGGGCTATCAATCCTCTCTCTCTCTCCGAGTCAGATAGTCAAAATTAACAGAAATTATTTGATGTCTCGTTTTGTCACTCTATTTCGTTCAATATTTTTTGACAATTCTGACTTTCGGCTCTCAACCCTACAGCTACCTTACTATCTCTTTTTTACTCTTTTTTTCTGTTTTGCCCTCTTTCTACTTCATCTCTGTTTGGATTTTTAGTTCTATTCTTTCTCTCTTTATTTATGTTTATCTTTCTCTCATTAGTCTATTGTCAATTCTATATTTTTCCTTGCTCTTTTTATAATTGTTTCACTTTCTATGTAACTTTCTTTATCTTCTTCTTTCATTGCCTCATACTCTATTTTTTTCCCTTTCCCTCCTTCTCTATTTTTCACTTTCTCTCTTCTTTAGTTGTTTCTTAGATTAATAGTTTTCGATATACATATATATAAGATGATGGTTCATGACCTTGTTCAGATGATGGTCAGATCGTTCAAGACTTTTTTATAATATTTGTGTCACCTACCCAAAAAAGGCATAACAACGTCTGTCGGGCAGCTAGTTTTATTAAATAATGTTTTCATGTAATAAATTATTAAAAACAAAAAATATTTTGATTAATATTCTGCACAAAGGCGCAGTAAATAAGCTCAATTGCTACAAAAAAAAAATGGCAACATACCTTAAATTTCATTGAAATTCACTTGAAATAAATTTGAAAAATTTAAAACAAAATTCTTCGTATTGAGGTTTGCTTACCCTGCCTCATTAAGTTAATTAAAAAATTCATTTGATCTCTGTTAGCAAAAACATTGCCACATATTTATGTAATATTATGTAACGTTTTATGTTACTTCTTGCGTATTTGTCCTCAATTCAACCCCAATTTCAAAGTTTTTCCACACATGAACAATTCTGGCAAAAAAGTCGGTCATGTAGAAAGACGCTTGTCAGCTGTATTAAACCACCCTTAAAATCGCTCTTATCTAATACGAAGCGCTATGTTTTTTGTTGTTTTTGTTTTTTTTTTTTTGTATATTTTATTTTGCAAAATGATTTGCAACAATTTAAAATATGCACATAATATAACGCATAACGATTGTTTTGCCAAGAAATAAAATAAAATTAAGTAAACGAAAAAATATATTTGTTGAAAGCAGCGGGTTTCTCATAAAAGACGCACGTGCTTTATGCTTCATTATTATTCAAATGGAATGATACCATATTTTTAGAAAATCATTGCTGGTAACATTAGTTATTTTGTTGTTTTTTTTTTTGTTTTTTTGTGGGTCATACATATTAATGTCGTAGGGAACCAGTTCAAAACTCATGCCTTTGCAAGAGTTTTTTGAACTATCATACAAAGAGTTTTGAAGTATGGAAAATTAATATGAAAGGAAATTTAAAAGATACATCTGCATACATCTTAACAAAAATTTTAAAGAAGAAATATTAAAATATAGACAATTTTAAATTATTTTCAGTTAAGAATATAGAAATAAGAAGTACATTAGGGAGCAAAAGTGAGCATTTAAAAATCAAGTATCAGAAAAATATGAGACCAAAAAAATAACGCGCAAGAACCCGCTTATGACAAACCAAACTTTCATACAAAACTGCTTATGGAAAATTTTTCTAACTCATGTCAATTCATTTTGAAAAGATGTTTCGTTTTTGAAAATAAAAAATAAGTAAAATCAGCGTATAACAAGTAAAACCGGGTTAATTACACCCAGTTACTGGGTGTTAATTTTAAATAATAGCGTATAAAAACGAGCATAAAAGAACTGCGTGAAAACAGAATCAAGTGAGTCACGGCAACGAGAAAAGACAAAATAAAACAGGATTTTTCGAATTTGTAACGTAATATACAAAAAAAAAAAAAAACAAATTGGCCATTTCAGCCCTTGAAAAGACTTTGACCGACCTTCTTATGACCAATTGTGTTGTGTGTGTTATTGAATGTTTGCACACAATTGACCTAGAACTGGACCTACATGTTTTATGCCGACTCCAAACGGCTAAATTTCCTGATCTCAAGAAGCTTTACATGACGTTATTTACACTCTGAGTTTTGCCATTATCTGCAGAGAGGTGGTGACCGATCAGAAAAATTTTTTAATTGAAAAAAACTTTTCGCCGTGGCTGGGAATCGAACCCGGTCTCCGAACATGTTAAGCCACACACTTAACCTGCCACGGTCACCACAACGTAATATACGCACTCTGATAAAGAATTGTTTGGAGTAACACACCTGAAGAGGACTTGCAGAAGGCATGTTGGCAATACCGATTATCTGAAGCCGGTGATAGAACCACAATGATGGGAAGGATCAAGCTGTATGAAAAAGAGAGAATAGAAAGACGAAAGCAAAATATGATAAAACTACCATGGATGCTAAAAAAAGAAAGAAAAAAGAAGACGAAAGATTGAAAGCGGTAGAATTACAACAATTCCAGAAAATGCCTTTTGGACGAAGCAATTTGAAAGATACTCAAAAACAGAAATTACAGTATACGGTGTGGCATCATCAATTATAAAAGAAATTTATGTTTTTGAAGTTGAAATACTAGCTGATTCGCCCATAACCGAAATAAGGGGAAACCACGATCTTCGGGCATGTCTTCGAATTATAAAAGAAATTTATGTTTTTGAAGTTGAAATACTAGCTGATTCGCCCATAACCGAAATATGGGGAAACCACGATCTTCGGGCATGTCTTCTAAATGTTTTTAAAAAACTATCACAGTGACCCGTAACTCAAGCAGGCAGGCAAGTCAACTTCAACCTCCGTATTAATACTTTTTTTAAACTAAATCGCAAGATATTATATCAATTAATAAGACATATCGAGGATATCATGTGAAATAGGCTGATGTAAGCCGCGAAGCCTTTATTCCGGGGTCTTGTGATTTGTGCTCACCGAATTGCAGCTTGCAGCCAAGCATAAATCTGCTGAATTGTATCGCATCCACTCTTTTATCTGTTCGTCTCAGAGAGAAGCACTGGCCTTACCATGGTGGACTTTTTCTTTTACCCTTTAACCTCAGAGCACCATGCATTAGTTCTTATGTATCACTTCGTATGTTTGGAAATGCCCCATGAATTCCGAAACAAAAAACAAAAACTCCCCCCACAAAACTAAATACTTGTTTTGCTAGGTATCTAGCACAGCAAAGGTATAGCTTACCTGCAGTGAGGAGACAATATTGGGTAGCATAGAGAGTGCCATACTACCTCTAGGCCTTCCGTTCAACCAACAACATCTACTCCTTTGGAGATAACCAGACATAATGATTTCCCACAAGGAGAAACGAGGAAAATTAGTCATATCGCAGTAATGGAGCTCACAGCAGTGCCTAAAGAAGAAGTTCTCACAGTTCTCACAGCTCATCTCGCGAATAAGTGATGACAAGACCCCGGGTCTGGATGGGATCCTGAACAAAGCATTTAAAGCCGCAGTTCGTGCCAAGTCAGAGGTTTTTGTGGCCATGTACAATGAGTGCCTTAAAAAGGGAACCGTGGGAATAGTGTGTGATAGACTGCAGGCATATCTGTAGGGAGATAAAGGTATATCGGCTACCAGTATGGCTTTCGATGTCCACGCTCAACTATCAATTCCATCAGAAGTATCACAGACATTTCACGTACGTCAATCACGGGGACGAGAGCAACTCTCGGATATTGCGCTATTGTTGTACACGACGTGTGAAATGCTTTTAATACTGCTAACGGGGTGCGAATAATAGACGTACTTGTTAATTTCAGAGTCCTATATTACCTACAGCGTATCATCCGGGAATACTTCCGCAAAAGTGAACTGATTTACGACACAGAGAAATTGCCTTACCAGCGCACAGTAACAGGTGGTGTACCGCAAGGGTCTGTTCTAGGCAGGCACTGTGGAAAACAATTTACGACGGTATCCTTAGAATCGAAAGGCCAGCAGAAACAAATTTAGTTGGTATGCTGACGATATTGCTTCAGTGGCATTCGCTAAGCGCACTAACGAGCTCACACTTGTCTGCAATGACGCAATTGCGCGAATAAGGCGTTGGCTTCTTAAGGCGGGCCTAGAATTGGCAGCGCAGAAAACAGAAATTGTGCTAGTTGTTACTGCTAGAAAGCAACGAAAGCAGATAATGATAAATGTCGGGAGTCATGATATATCGTCACAGCCACACATAAAATACCGTGTGGTGCTCATAGACTACTGTCTGAGTCTTAAGGCACACTTGCTAACAGTCTCAGTTATAGCTAGAGCTATCAACGGAGCACTCAGGCGTATCTTGTAAACCTCTGCACGAATGCACTAGACATGGGTAACGCAGTAAAAATTGCAGCGCTGATACACTAACTCAAGCGCACTTAACTGTATCAGCTAAATGCGTTAACGCAATTGCGTCATGCCGCTGTTCAAACTGTTCAAACTTTTTCAACTGTTCTCGATGAACTGTACAATTTTTACATTTGCTTTCAATGTTTTTCTTGCTGTTTGCTTTGAGCGTTGCATTTGTATTAATGCGCTCTTGCGTTACTTTTTTTAAAAGAAGTGTATCAACGCAGTAACGCATTTAAATGCTTCAACTCAATAACGCAACGCAACGCTGCGTTACCCATGTCTACCACATATAGAGCAATGTGACAAATTGAAACGGGGAGTAAAACCAAACTAAACGGTTTAAAACCTTGGGTATTAGCTTATTTGCTTCTTTATCCAAGTATAAAGCACTTTAGAATCTACTTTTAATCCTGCCAAAAATTGTCTCGTCTAAATGAAATCAATTTGAACCTTAACTGCCATTTGTCTTTTCTTTACAAAAAATTACCTCCACGCGTATGTGTTACACCCATAAGAGGCGTGGTTGGTATAGAAAAGTAAATATATTCTTGAGCGGCATAACCGCCTAAGTAGATTAAGCCATGTCCGTCTGTATGTCCCTCTGTTCGTTCGTCGACGCGATTACAGCAGTAATTTTCAAGCTATTGCAATGAAACTCGATATTTAAGCTCTGTTTTAAAACAAAGTGCAAGTTTGAAATGTGAATGTGAATGGGCTACATTGGCTGATCCCCACGCCTACCTTTCATATAACCTACAATAGTAAAACATCTATAAATAGCCTAATATTAGGCTAAAAAAATAATATTCGGTATGTTTGTAGTTTATATCAAAACAAAGTTGTGCTAGAAAAAAGGGCATCATCTACCCAGGAACACGCCCACCTCCCATACAACCCAAAAATTTAAAACTCTACAAAAGAAGCGTGGGAGTATTTTATCTTTGGCCAAGCCAGAGATATATCATACCTTTCTAGTTTTTTTGTATAAGACTGAAAATTTTATAATTTAGTTTTAATGCAATATACTTAAAAACACAAGCTGTACAACTTTATTAATAGAATAACGTGATCTATCATAGTTTATGTCCATCCAGGATGATTAAAATTTCTGTTAGTGAAATTTAAATCGAAATTTATCCAGCGGTTTATGAGCTTACCCTTCACATATAAACAAACTTCTACTCCTTTATATGAGTTATAAAATTGTGGCATTTTAATTTGTTAATTTTTAGTTTATAATTTCTTGAAAAACATGTTCTTTAAGAATTATATTTTGAGCTTTATGCCAAATAATTCATGAAGTAGCAGGTTATAATAGTACAAGACTTCGATTATAGATATAGCTTATAATTTGGTAGAACTGGAGTAATAAATATGAAATTTATTATGCTATGGGTCGTGGCTTAAAATGAGTTAGCTGGACTCTATTGTTAATGCATGTAATAGAATCCTTGGCATCCTGCGTAGTATATAAAAGAATTCAATTTGATGAATTCTTGAAAAACTCAAAATTATTTCCACTACCTCAGACTCGTAATCGTTACAACGCAAACAATTAATATCTTGATACGCATAAGCAACCTATTTTATTGAGGCTCACAACAAATTGAAAAAATATGTCTTATCGCCACTTTGTCGGGTGTAGATTTCACTCCTACGTGGCGGCCACACACCACTTTTGTTGATTTTTTTTTTTTTTTGTTTTTTTTTTTTTATTTTTGCTTATTTTTAATAAAGCTAATACTTACTTTTCCGAAATCGTTGAAACGTATGCTGAAACTAGACGCTATAAAGCGTTTGAGCTTTAATAAAGCGACTATCGCTCACTTCCGGTTTCCGCTTTAACGGAATAACAGCTAATGAACAGCTCTGGTTTATGTGGGCGCTTAAGCTAATTTCCGTTCGTTTTTGGCTGTATGTGATGTTAATTTTTAATAATTTCTTTTTATAAAGAGCCCCTTTTTTAAAAGCTTTTTAAGCCTCATCGACTCTCTCACTAATAATAAATAATGCACGAAAACAACAACTACAGCTTAAAAGCAAACAGCAAAAAAACACAAACACACAACTTTATATATTTTATGATTATTTTATATATACTTTTTTTTTATTTTTTATTTGTGATGAAACAAACACTTTTAACACTTTAAATATTTTAAATACTGCTATGCTAAGCACTTCCGGTGCTCTAAACTAATACATTTACAGCGCTACAAACACTTAAACAACTTTATTTTCTTTTTTATCAAATTTGTTATGTTAATAAATGCGTTTTGAACAATTTTATATAAATTATTAATTTTGTATGAATTAAACACTTTAAACGAATGTGAATATGAAGCTAATGCAAGCGTTTGTGGAATTTAAGGAGCCGACATTTAGGCTCGTTGAAGGACTCAACGTTCAATAACGTTGCTTAGACACGCATACAAAGTCAGTCAGCTAATAAATTTGATGAGCTGCACTATATCTATAGCGTGTGAGTGTGTGCGTAGCTGTCTGGCTGTCTGGCTGTCTGGCTGTCTGTCTGTCTGTCTAGCTAGCTGTGCTTAATAAGGCGTATGTCGGCAGAAATGTCACCGGATGTCACCGAATGTCAGGCGGAAGTGTTAGTTCTACGCGTGCAAAACTTTTATAAGCTAATATTTTGCATATGTTGGCTGGCCTTTAGCTTAGTAGTATTGTTGTTGTTTTTGTTGCTTTCTTAGCTTTTCTTTCCGTTTTGTTTTGCTTCGCTGCTGGTGCCTGAGTTTCGGTTTTGTTTTGCTTGGTTTTTGTTATAATTTTTTTTTGTTTATTTCGTTCTTTGGGTTATTTGCCTTTTTTACTTCCGTTTCCGCTCATTAATGGCATAATTCATAAAAGGTCAAATACACACACATTTACACACTCTTACATAAACTTCATATGCTGCACGCCTCACTGTCACTCACACTCTGGTGCTTCGTAGTACGCATACATTGCGTTTTTGTTTGCACATATACACACACACACACAGCACAATATGACCGTTAAGCAGCTCATTTATATTGAGCTCTTATGTTGGGCGCTTTTATGTGCTTGTTTGTATTTTATTGTGAATTCCAGCTGAACACTTGAATTTGTTTACTTTTTAATGTCAAATTTTGTAACTTGGACTGAATTAATGGTTTTTGCATATTTTTTCATGTTTTTTTTTTTATTTAACTATATTTTGTATTTGGTTTTTTTTTAGTGTTGTTGCCTTACTGCATTCACTGCGTTCATTATTAAGTCTGCAAGAAATGAGAAAGAAAAATAGAGCTAAATTAATTTATTACTGAAAAGATAGTAAAAGATACAACTATTCTATAGAAATTGCCAAATTATGCAAATTTATTTTTAGAAGTTTTTTTTATAAGATGCTTTCTAGGGAATGCTATGTGAAAATATTTTCCTTTCAACAACATATAAACATAGTAACAAAGTATATGAAATATGCAAACATAAAATATATAAGCAAAAAACAATGTTTAATTAAGACTCATGAAAATCTATAACATTTTATGGGGGTTAGATAAATGGACATATACACATGAGACTTTATGCTGTGTTTAGAAAATATTAAAATATATAGAAAGTTTTTGAAGTTTCAATAAATCAGTAAACAAAAAAATGCCTAAAAATATGCTATGAAATTTTTCTAAAGCATCAACTCACTTTCCGCACTTACATTTTATGGAATTATGTTTAAGTAATAATTACTTAAAAACAAGTTAAAAATAGTTGTCACTCTGGTTAAAGAACTTTCGAAATTGTTTTTAATGTGAATTCCTTTTATATATGACTATTTAAATGTATCCTTTTATAAATGGCTATTTTCGAAATTTGCTCATAAAAAATGTTATGTTTGTTAAATTGATTGCCGTTCGTTAAGAATATTGCTTTTCTGGGAAAAACTTCATTAAAATTACGAAGAACAACAGAAATACCTATGAAAGATTTTATGTGAAAATAACACATACACTGAAAATATAAATTATGTAAAAAAACCTAAAATCTTTCATAAAAAACCTACATACATTGTACCTTTACTGATTATGTGTACTTGTACACAAGCTGCAAGTAATTATACATGGCTTGAGTGTATTCATACAAAACCTCATGTAAAATAGAAGAATAAGTTACTTAAACGCATAAAAAAACATTCTTCACAAATCTGTCGTTTACAAAATTCTTGAACGCGAACACTATCTTTGAGAATTTATTCATGGTCTTAGTGTATGCAGCTAAACATTTCTAAAATTATAAAAGCGCTGCCTTCAAAAAACTCCACGAAGCCTAAGACGTTACTTTCAAAGACTAATACATCGCGAAATTGCCTCATGAAGGTTATTAAAATAAGCCAAGAAATATTTTAATCCAGTTTTTCAGGTTTTTTTTTTTTTGTGTGAAGACCCGTCCTAATTTACATCCTTTTTTGTCACTTATCTCATGTACTGTTTTTGTTCTCCACATATTTACACGTAAATTTAATGAATTTTATTCAGAAAATCGAATGATCCCCTTGTATTTTTTCATTACATTAACGAAATTTTTTATTGGTTCATTTATCTTGTACACACACTTTATGAACTTTTAACACTCGTTTGTGTCGTTTGAACATTGATATCACGAATGGTTCATGTGACTCATGTTATTGGGAACTGAACCAAAATTCATGAACGCGATTCATTAATTTTATGTAAAAAATCACAATCATTGTGACCTTATTTGGTTCAGTGTAAATACAGTTGCGGTCAAAATAATAGTATTGCCAAATATGAAAAGTAATTAAGCACATTATTTTGTAAACAAACCTTTTTTTCACCACGGCTGTTTTATACCGTTATGTGGTGAGTTTACAATCTGGTGACCTGATCTTGTAAGCAACAACTTTTTGAATGGTGTGAAGTTAGCATACAGCGAAATGCAGCATTCGGCGAAAAAAACTAAACAGAGCTCTGTTAGCAACAGTGCGAATTTTAACAGATAAAAAGATAAAAATCTCTGTTACTAACAGATTTATATAAATAAAAAGCTCTAAAAAAAGCTATTTTTATTTTGCTCTTTTAAATTCATTGCAAACAATGAAAAAAATATAACAAAATAAAAAAAAATAATAAAACGGCATGAAAATTTCCAAAAATTGACAAAATTGTTAGTTCTATAAATGAAAAAAAAAAATTTCAATTCAAACCTAATAGAAAAGTGTTATGGCAGTATTATTGCTGACCTCAGATATCTTCAGTACAACTAATATGGTTCAGTTTTTTTTTTTAATGAATTGGAATATTTTAAGTTTTTTCATTTTGCAAATATTGGCCAAACTGTTAGAACCACAGTTTCTACAAATGAAAATAACTTTTTATCAAATCTACTACATAAATGCAAAGGCAGTTTCAACTTTGACCTCAGAAATTTTTATTAAAAAATCATAGTTCAGTTTTTTTAAATTGAGTTGGAAAATTTTTACTTTTGTCATTTTGCAAATATTGGCCAAACTGTTAGAACCACAGTTTCTACAAATGGAAATAACTTTTTATCAAATCTACTACATAAGTGCAATGGCAGTTTCAACTTTGATCTCAGAAATTTTTATTAAAAAATCATAGTTCAGTTTTTTTTAAATCGAGTTGGAAAAATTTAACTTTTGTCATTTTGCCAAAATTGGCCAAACTGTTAGAACCACAGTTTCTACAAATGGAAATAACTTTTTATCAAATCTAATACATAAGTGCAATGGTAGTTTCAACTTTGACCTCAGAAATTTAAATTAAAAAATCATAGTTCAGTTTTTTTTAAAATTGAGTTGGAAAATTTTAACTTTTGTCATTTTGCCAAAATTGGCCAAACTGTTAGAACCACAGTTTTTTCAAATGGAAATAACTTTTTATCAAATCTAATACACAAGTGCAATGGCAGTTTCAACTTTGACCTCAGAAATTTTTATTAAAAAATCATAGTTCAGTTTTTTTAAATTGAGTTGGAAAATTGTAACTTTTGTCATTTTGCCAAAATTGGCCAAACTGTTAGAACCACAGTTTCTACAAATGGAAATAACTTTTTATCAAATCTAATACATAAGTGCAATGGCAGTTTCAACTTTGACCTCAAAAATTTTAATTAAAAAATCATAGTTCAGTTTTTTTTAAATTGAGTTGGAAAATTTTGGCAAAATGACAAAAATTACAATTTTCCAACTCAATTTAAAAAAAACTCAACCATGATTTTTTAATAAAAATTTCTGAGGTCAAAGTTGAAACTGCTATTGCACTTATGTAATAGACTAATGTAGTAGATAGACTCAGAACGAGAAAACTTGCGAAGAAGTAGTTCTGAGACAATCGGATCGAGCTCTTGATGTGGCCTGCTCTGTCGCCGGATTTGAGTCCGATTGGAAATTTGTGGTGTGATGTTAAAAAGAACATTGCTGACTCTAAAGCTTCAAACAAACATAAATTTTAAGAAGAGGTTGAGCGGAATTAGTACTGCATACCTATCAAGACATGTCAGAAGCTTGTGAACTCAATGGTTCGTCGTTGTAGAGCAGTATTTGCTTACAAAGGTCATACAACTAAGTATCAATTACAATTAAGAATTACAATTTATCTGAACTGTGAAGTTAATTACCAAATTTTTTGTTATTTTTCTATTTTTGCCACGCAAGTGACAAATATTGAAAGTTATTTTGAGCTACTAGCTTTTTTTTAGTTCAAAGTTTTTGTTAAATAAATTTTAAGGTGTGAAGAATACTAATTCTTAAAAAAAAATTATTAAATGCAATAACGTGCTAGTTTTATTTTAATTTTTGTAGAAATGTTGTGGGCACTACTATTATTTTGACCGCAGCTGTAAGTTAGGGCTTTTGAGAATATAAGACAAAAAACTAAAATTAAAAACTTGTTAATATGTATTGATTAATTTTAAATCTGAGTTGACCTGAGACGATGGCATGACCAGAATTCAAACCCAGACCTCTGGGTTGGCAGTCAAGCACGCTAATCGGGTACAATCCTATTTTTTTGGTATTTGGCATGCTAACGAAAATTAAAGCCTAAGACATTCTAAACAACTTTTCGAAAGAAATATTGCCGACAAAGCCAACCAGATACAAATTATAAGCCATACAATGTGGCATACATATAACCTGAAAAATCTTCTTTTGCACTCAGAAAAGTGTCTTGGAATATGATAAAAAAGGCATCATATTTAGAGAAAAATGGTATAGACTTTGCTCCATAGAATGCTATTCTCTAATTGCGATACTAAAAATTCTCTAAAAATTATAAAAAGCTTACATGAAATAGAAAAATATAACGTTTTTAGAGAAAAATACTTTTTTTTTTGAGAAAATATTTGTTTTTATTGAAGAAAATACTTCTCATAGTGAATTTTTTATCAAAATATAAGAAAAGTTTTTCATTTTCAATAAAATTTCTCTATAAATGAGAAATTTTTGTGCGAGAAAAATACTTATCATTTTAAGAGACATTGAAATATTTCCATTTCCTAGAAGTAAAGAAATATTTCTACGGAAATGTGAAAATTTATTCTAATTGAAGAAAATTTTATTTGAAAAAGGAAAAATTGCTATTATCAAAAATAGAGAAATTTTTTACCGGAGCAAGGTATGTGTTTTTTTCTCAGTGTGGCGTCAAAATTTTCAATAAAAAATGTTGTATGACAATCATGCCGAAAATATAAAAAAACGGTAAAATCATGCTCTTTGGGCATGCGTTTGAAATTTTTAAAAAAATTATCGCATTAATAGAATTTTATGGAGAGTGACATTTTTAAAAAACTATTTATTTTGTGTTAAAAATAATTTATTATTCAACTAGCGGATGTAACCCGGGGTTGTGCCTCGGGCACAGAAAAAGAACGATTTTCAAAACGATTATCAATTACATATTAAATTTTTTTTTATTATCGCTCTTTTACGGTTTTGCGCCCTCCTTCCGTCGAAAGTGTTAAGTCAAATTTCCATAAAAAAAAAAAATAAGTTTTTAAACGTTTCGATCTTACGTATGGTTTCTGAGGAAAATGGTCACTCACACTCACACTCAGAAAAAAACACATATCTTTCTCCGGTGAAAAATTTCTCTAGTTTCGATAATAGCAATTTTCTCTTTTTCAAATAAAATTTTCTTCAATTAGAATAAATTTTCACATTCTCGAAGATCACTTCTAGGAAATGAAAATATTTCAATGACTCTTATAATGATTAAAATTCTCATTTATAGAGAAAAATTTATTGAAAATCAAAAATTGTTCGTATATTTTGATGAAAAATTCACTATGAGAAGTATTTTCTTGAAAAAAAAAACAAATGTTTTCTCAAAAATAAAAAGTCTTTTTCTCGAAAAACGATATATTTTTATATATTTCTCTGTTTCATAGAAGCTTTTTATCATTTTTAGAGAATTTTTAGGAACGCATTTAGAGAAAGGCATTCCCTGGAGCAAAGTCTATAGATATTTAGACTAAAGACAATTTTTCTCTTAATATGATGCCTTTTTTATCATATTCCGCGAAACTTTTTCTGAGTGCAGTTTGAAAATTCATTTCAAGAAAAATGCGTTTAAATTTTTTCTTAGCATGCATTTAATATGCAATTTTATCTCAAAATATTCCAATTTTAAAATATCCTATAAGCATCGATTCGATTAATGGATTGTCTTCGTTCAAATTCGGTTTTGGTCGATACTGTTCGGTTAATTTTTTTTTCATCTTTATCGTTCGTCTTTGGTTCTTGACTTCGTTTGCCTTCGGCTCATTCCTTGATTTTTGTCGAAAGAACTTTTAAAAGCATAGGATCTATTTCAGCAACAGATACAAATGCCTACCAAGTTTCATCAAAATCGGTTTATCCGTTTTGACGTGACTGATCCAGACATAGTTGATTCAATAAAGCGCCCTCTCACGGAAGTTTTCTGAAATTTAAATACCCTCAATTCTGTTGCAGAGTCAAGTTATTTCACGTACCAAATTTCATATGTTGTTTTTGGCCGAAATTTTTGTAAAACCGGTCAAGTCATTTAGGAGTTATTGAGTCTTAACAATGTACTACTTAAAGCGCCCTCTTGCGGAAGTCTTTGGAATGTTTTATATTTTATGTCTTATCTTGGGTGCAGTTGAACCTTCATACCAAATTTCTTTGAAATCGGTTCAGACGTTTAGAAGTTATTATGGAGTGCCACGCCCACAGACTTGCGCCCACTTTTTTACACCCCCTATGTTCTTTCTCTCTATCAAACGTACTCGGTGTCCAAATTTCAGCTCAATCGGATAAACGATGCGCGAGCCTATGCGGCACACACAGACAGACAGACAGAAGGACAAACATTTGATTTTATATGTTCGATTTTTGTTTTGAAATTTTGACGGTTTATGATAAATAGTAAAATACTGATTATTCATGATAAAATACTCCTTCCACTATCTTAATACCTAAAAAATAAGCACCCTGCTCCCCAACCAACTGTTCATCCTTGCTATTACAGTGCTTTTATAGTACGACAAAATGTTCAGCCTGAAAGTATGCAAACACAATTTATTTGATATTTTTCTAATTTATTTGATATTTATTAGTAACGACACACTGATGACAGTTGCAACATAGCAAGATTCGAGGTGAATGTAACAATGTTGTCTTATCGTCTGCTGCTTAATTATTTCGAACGCAAGCTCTCGTAGAACGGCATTTTATACTAGCTAAAAATAACATAAAATTGAAAGATTTAAATTTTAGTTTCATGCTTAGATAATCTTTTATAAGATAGTTAAGTTAATTTAGATATTTTTAAAGTCAAAAATTATTGCAAACAAAATTTAGTACGTTAAGTAAGCAAAATATAATTTTTCAATTTTATTTTATTCTCTTTCACTGCTTACGAAATTACACTCAGATTTATGAAATGCAAGATGATGGTTCCAATATTGACTTCGATCCAAAAAATTTTTCATGTAATTTTCAAATTTTAAACAAAAAGTATTTTGGATCATATTTATTAATATTCTGAATATCTATATTTTTATATTTTGAATGATAGAGATAAATATTTATTTTTCATATCTCAAAAATTTCAGATCAGCCAGAACATAGGAGTTATACATCTATATTACTTAAAATGTGTAAAATTAAAAATATGTTTAGGTATAGAATTATCAAATTTTTAATTTTTTTACTCAGGTATACTTTTTGTATTTTCGAAATCTGACTTCAGATGCCTCTCGTGTACTTTTTTTTAATGATATTAAATTTATAAGCCGTGTGGTGACCGTGGCATGCAGGTTAAGTGTGTGACTTAGCATGCTCGGAGCCCGGGTTCGATACACAGCCGCGGCGAAAAGTTTTTGTTCAATAAAAAATTTTTCTGATCGGTCACCACCTCTCTGCAGACAATGGCAAACCTCAGAGAGTAAATAATGCCATGTAAAGCTTCTTGAGAACATGAACTTTAGACGTTCGGAGTCGGCATAAAACATGTAGGTCCAGTTCTCGGTCAATTGTGTGCAAACATTTAATAAAACACACAACACAATTGATCATAAGAAGCTCGGTCAAAGTCCTTTCAAGGGCTGAAATGGCCAATTTGTTTGTTTGTTTGTTTTAAATTTATAAACAATTGAACTTAAGACCTGAAACTCATTTTCTGCATTAGGGTTTAAAAAAGTAGAAAGTATGCATCATACTTGACTAAATTGGCTCATAAAGTTAGAAATAATCAATTTTCGTGACTTCGGTAGAAAATGGTTCTTAACTAATTTCCCTACGCCTATTTGTGTAACAATTAAAACTTTTTGAAGAATTTTTAGAATTTTGAAATTTTGAATTTTCTTTTAAGAACAATTAAATGTTTCATCTTTATATCTATTTGTTTTTTTTTTCTAATGAAAAACATCAACATTTAACTTTATATGTTTAAGTTGAATTGATTTTTGTCTGCTCTTCTGTTCTTATGGAGAACATGGCTAGGGGCCTGGTTTATTTGTCTGTAATTTATTTTAAAAATTTTTAAATATAGTCATGATAATTGATAAATTGATTTGATAAAAAAGTATTGCAAACGTTAAGAAATAAGAAATATCAAATAAAATTGCTAAAAAAATTAGTGTGTTAAAAGCTTTCCTAAAAAACTTGGCACGGATTATACTGAATAATAAAAGAAGATATTGGAAAGTATAAAATTTTTTTACAAAAACAAGTTTTCAAGACAAGTTGCATGAAAAGTTTTCATGAATTGCTTGTCAACAAAGAGAACATAAAAAAGTTTACGAATCGTAATTAAAAATTCAAAAAAGATAAAGCTTTTCCAAATTCAAGATACAAGCTCATTAAAATAAGTTTTTTTAAGCTTTCAATTTAATATTATTAATTTTGAAAAAGTTGAATAAATAATTTTATTTAAAATGCTGCAAAAAATAAACAAAACGACAGTGAGAAAGTTTCTTTCAAGGCTCTACATTATAAGCGGGACTTACTTCACAGAGTTAATAATTCAGTAAAAGCTTATTTCATAATGCGAAAGCTCATTAAAAGTTTTAAGAACAAAAACACATTAAATTGTTAAAAACAAAACTTAAAAATAAAGTTTTGCAAACGTTAAAAATAAAATTTAGCTATTGAAAAAGCTTTTGTGCTAATCAGAATGTGTTGAACTCAACTTTGATTTGCATGTTTTAAAGCTTAATGCAATAATTAAAATTAGGAATCTTTAATAACTTTTAAACTTTTAAACGCTTGCAGGGTGTGTCGAATAAGCATAAAAGCAAGAAAAAAAGAGCTTTCCAGCTCTTAAGCAAAATCTTAAATACATAAAGTTTCAAGTTAGATTTGAAGTCAGCCAAGCGCAAAACAATTAAAAATGCTTTAAAAAAAAACTTGTTCTGAAAATCCTTTTGATTGTTTGTAAGCAAATGATTTATACTAGCTTAAAAAGTTACAAATTTACAATTAAATACAAACTTTTTCATTTTTTACTGCCATCAAATTTTTTTTATGCCAAAAATTATAAAAAGCTTTTCAAAAAGTTGCTGCCCAGATATAATTGCAAATTATTCATTTAAAGCTCATCGACAAAGTTTTAAAAAACTGCACTAAAACTAAAGTATTACTAAAGTTTAATTTATTAAGCTTACTATCAGAAAAGCTTTTGTGCTTATCAGAAAATGCTTGACTTAACGCATATTTATATTTGATAATGCTAAAAGCTACAGACAATTTTGAAAATTCCGAAAAAAAAAATAAAATTTTGCAGTTATAATAGTTTGAGAGCTTTTTAGATTTTAAGACTTGAATTTGTTCTCAAACTATCTGGAGACAAAGAAAAAAATCTTAAAATTTGAACAACATCTCAAAATATAAAGCTTTTGAGACTTGAATAATCAGGCATGCCTAAGTTTAAAAAAAAAAATCTTGCAAAAATTAATTTTTCTTAAAATCTTTTAATTGTTTGCAAGCAAAGGATTTATACAAGCTAAAAGAGCTAAAAATTTAAGTATATTTAAGAGCTTTTTTTATTTTTTATATCCATCAAATGATGCCTTTAATGTCAAAATGCATAAGCAACTGATTTTGCTTAAAGAAACATGTTTTCAAGCCAGTATAAAAAAGTTGTCAAAAAGCTTGCCAGAAATTAGCCAGGAAATAATTATTTCATGTTAAAAAATTTTTCAAAATGTAGCTGTCAAGAATACAATTTAAGTTGAGTTAAAACTGAACAATTTGTTTTTTAAAAAAAGCTCTTAGGAAATATATTTTTTAACACTTTAAAAACTTTATCAGCAATTAAGATTGTTACGGCAAAAAGCTTGCTAAAAAGTAGTATTTTAAACTGTAACAGAACTTATGTTAATATTCAGAGAAAGAATTTAAGTTCTTAAAGAAATTTTTTAATTTGACTTAAAATTTCAAACTTAAAAACATACAGAAATTGAAAGCTTTTAAACAATCATTACATTTTTGCCAAAATCAGCTTTCAAGACTGTACCAATGCAAGCCGAACTTACATTAACATTCAGAGAAAACAAATTTCAAAAGTTTTCAAAAATCTTATTTATAGAAATAAAGAAAACACTTCATCATAAATAACAAAAGCTTTTAAAAAACATAAATATATCAACAGTTTTTAGAATATATATTTATCCAGTCAACTTTTATCAGAAATAATGCCCAAAAAAAGCTCGGCACAAAATAGTTTTTGGTAATGTGTGCATGAAATTCAAACTTTTTTATGTAACGGAAGTTATTCCTTGAAAACACATTGAAAAAGTTTTTAAAACTGTATTTAAAAAAACTAAAAATATACACTTTGAAAACAAAATTGAAAAAATTAAAAATTAAAAATATAAAATTAAAAATGAAATTAAAAATTAAATTAAAAATTAAAATTAAATAGAAAAGCTTAGCAAGAGCTATTGTTAACTCTTTGTTGAAAAAAACTGATCTTGAAATTCGAAAAATATTGTTCATATTGACGATTTTCTAGACTAAAAAATACATTTTATGTCATGACAGAATCAATGAAAGCTTTTGTGAAAATTTTTTGTATGTGTGCATTAAAAAACATGTTTCTTAGCCAAGTTTTATTTTAGAAATTTTTAAAAAATACCAAAATGCTTGCCACAAAAAAGCTTTCAAGACTACTATAATCTTTTTGACGAACTTTTTGACGTAGAATTACGTCTTACAGCGCGATTTGTATGGGGTCGTTTTAACAGATTTTTTCAAGGTCATGCAACTTTTTTGGCTAATACTTTAGGGTATACCTGCAGCCTTTAATACTTATCGTTCAAAGATAATATATATACTAAAATATCAGATATATCCTGCGCTGAATGAATATCTAATTTTGGATTTTGTCACTATTATATTAAAGTCACAAAATAGTAAAATGTAAGAAGAAAAATTCATGTTTTTATATAAGAAATCAATCATCAGCTGCTTATAATGTGCCTGCTGCTTTCTTTGTTTTTGTTTCGTTGTTTATGCTTGTATTGCTTTTGCTTTGCACGAACTGATTGGTTCGCTTTGGCAGCATTGTAAGCATTGGTTCGCATTGAGTTTATATATGCACTACTGTTCTAGTATACTAGGTGCTCTATTTTGAAACCAGAGGTCATGAACCTCTTTTCAACTCAGTCAATGAACTCAAACTGTCAAATTTAACGAAATGGGTCTGTGATCCGGTAAGATTTAACTCTTATTAAAAAAAACGAGTTGGATCATATTTCGTTTTATGCTTTTGCTCAAAAGATGGCGTTAAATTTTATTTTTTTGTTTTTAATGCAAATTAATTTGGATCCCACATCCCAATAGTTAAACTATACATCGAACAGAGACGAAAGTGTAGCTTGCAAAATAAATATCAGACAGAGACGAGAGGAAAGGCCATGTGCTCAGCGTGAAATATAGTAACCATACGATTTTTTTAAAAATCGGGGTCTTAGTTTTAATTTGAAATTAGTAGTTAAACTGACTGTAGCTCGCAAACTATATATCGGGCAGAGACGAAAGTGGCACCAATGGAAAGTGCATTTGCTTCGCCTTCTTTTCAACTCAGTCAATGAACTCAACCTATCAAACTCAACAAAATGATCGAAAAAATTTTAAATTTTGTTTGTTTCTTTTTGCTTGCTCATTTAATCATACTTTCTTTTTAACTTTTCCTTTGTTTTGGCCTCGACAAGTAGTCCATAATTGAGTGTTATTCATTTCTTTGTTAATTTTCGGAAGATCAATAAAAAATACGTGCCAAATGGACAAAACAATCGGACCAAAGAGACAAAGTAGAAGAGGTTACATCTTAAACGGAATTCTACGTCTACACTTACGATACTGTCGAAACTGTTTTTTTTAATAAAGCTTATAACTTACTGGAAGCCATTGAAAATCTTTTGAAAATTATATGAAGAGAACAATTTATTACAAACTTTAACAAAAAAAAAATGTCTTCTAAATCATAATTGAAAAAATAAAAGCTTTAAAAAAATATTTTCAAATAACAAAGCTTTTATTGACGCCATTAGGAAAAAAAAACATTATCAACTCTGCCTAGGAATACGAAAAACCTTGTTCGTTTGGTCGAATTTTTCCACTGAGTTGATACATTTTTTGTCATGTTGGAGTCAACAAAAGCTTTGGTCAAAATTTTTCCTTTGAGTGTATTAAGAAACATGTTTTCAAGCCAGACTTTTTATAAAAAATATACAAAAGATGCCAAAAAGTTTGCCAGAAATAAGCTTTTTATATTGTAGCATCTAGGCCGGGCTTAGTTTTATAAAGCTTATAGTTCATTGAGAGTCATGGAGAAAATTTTGATTAAATTATTTTAAAATTTTTTTTTTTTTGAAAAATTTATTAAAAAATTATACAAAAAAATTGACTAAAAAAACAAAATGCAAATTAAACCTTTTAAAAACTAATTTTTTTTTTTTAATACTTAATAAAAAAAACCATGTAACCAAGCCAACCTTTTAATTGCGCTCAAATCAGCCGCATTATATATCCTTTACAGCCTTACGCCTAAATGTGGCGACAGGTTTTTAGACTTATTTTTTGTTTTTGTTTTTCTGTTTCTCAAAACCTTTTTGTTGCTACGGGCTAATTGCAAATAAAGCAACGTTTTAAAAAATTTGTTTTTGTTGTTTTTAATTTTGAGTTTTTTTTTTTTATTTCTTGTTGTTCTTATGTGCTGCGTGCTGCTGCTGCTGCTTAGATTAACAGCCAACGGGCCAAACCAGCTGAGACAGCAGAAATCACAACAAAAACTACAACAACAACATGAGGAGCAGCAACGACACAAGGACAACGTCGTTGGGAAAAACGCACAACAAACACATCACATCACAGCGATAACAACAACAAAAAAAACAACAGTAACAACGACTATAAAAAAACCAGAGCAAATGCTTCGTTTTTGTGCTTTTTTGCTCTTACGCACACATACAAACACACTCACTCACTTTGTTGTTGTTTTTTGGTTTATTTTTTTTTTTTGTTTTTTTCTTTATTTTGCTTTTCTCCGACGACAACGACGAGGTTTTTATTATTGACACCAGGCAACCCTGCGTGCGTTCGTTTGGGTGGGTGGCTCAACTCTGTGTATGTGTGCGTTGGTGCGTGTGCTTGTGTTGGTTTGGTTGTAACTCTAGTGCTGCTGATTTTGAATTTTTTTTTTTTCTAATGCGTTTTATTTTTTTTTTTTTTATTTAATATTGTTCACTATATTTTAAAAAATTTTTAAACTTGCACTATTATCCTTATTTGCTGTATTTTATTATTTTCTCTATGCCTTGCATACTTTTTTTTTAATAAATTCTTATACCCAATTTTTTTATTTCTTGCTACACAGCTACACGTTTATTTTTGCTCGCGCGCGCTTTAATTTTATGTTCCAAGTTGACCCGACGACTGGAACTCCATGACTGACATTTGAAATCGAAAAACTTGTTCAGCTTGCTCCGGAAAATCCTTTCAAGCTCGAGTCTATGTTGGGCCATGCGTGTGTATGCATGTGTTTGTGTGTGTGTTTGTGTGTGTGCATGTGATTTCGGTGTGGTTGTGACGTAAAGATGTTCGAAAAAGCTTCACGAATTTACATCGTTCCAAAGTTCCAGTTTCCAGCAGGTGAAAATTTGTTCCAGTTGTTGTTGTAGGTTTGGCGGCTTGTTGTTGGCCTTCGTGTCGTTTTCATCGTTGTTGTTGTTGTTGTTGTTGTTGTTGTAGCCAGTGATAAGGTACAAAATGTGGGTGAAAGCTTCTGTATACGTTTTTTGCTCTGTACAAGTTTTCCTTTCGCTCTCTTTCACTCTCTCTCTCTCTCTCTCTCTCTCATAGCTCACACACTCCTTGTAACTTTTATGAATGTCCTTGAGTTTTACAAGCTTTCTCAATTTTTTTTTTTTTTAAATTTGTCTCTTATTACTGGTGTTGTTTTTGTTGTTGTTGCTGTGGGTGTGCTAACAATTGTGGTTACATTTTATGTTGGCAGCACCGTCACAGCCGGCATTTCTACTTGCCGTTATGTTAGTTAAATTCTCTTACATTCAAAAATATAATTAATGCTCTCGCTTTGAGGCCAAACACATGCGTAGAAAACTAAAAAATTTCTACTCTAATTATTTAAAAAAAAAAATGTTTAATTTATTTTCTTAGTTAAACTTTCTGAGATTTCTTAATAAAGCTCTTTCATACTAATAATATATTTATATACATATGTATTTAAAATGTTAAAATATGTACCGATTTAATATTAAAATTCTTTTAAAATGCTAAAATTTTTCTTTATCTATGCCCTCATTCAATTTTTTTTTAAAACAATTCTTTAATTGTTCCGGCTTTAGTCCTTGCAGTAAGCAGTTGAAAAAAATAAATTCACCTTCTGAGCTCTAACTTAACACAAATTTTTTTAATGCCCACTTTTAATCTCAAACAACAACGACACCTTATTTTTATCAAATACAACAACCAACATGAACTCACCACAGTTGAAAATGCTACAATTTACAGTGCTTCTGAAACGTAACAAACTTCTTAAGCACATCTCACAACCAGTTGGAACACACAATTTAAGCAGCAACAATTTATTGCTGACAGACACACACACAGCTATTACAGTGCTCTTAAGCCCAATTTAGTTAGCGTTTACACTGAGAAAAATTTTAATGCAATTTAATATTTGTTAATTTTTTACTTGTAACAACATGCAAATATTTCGAAAAATTCAAAGTTCGACTATATGTTTTAAATTGATAAAAATTAGTTAGAACTCATAAAAAACTTCGTTTTTCTATTTTTTATTTTATTTTTGCAATTTTTATATACTTTACATAATTGTAATATCGATATTTTGCTTCGTAAATAGTGTTCGACCGAATATTCGGTTTCGAACAGGGTCGGTCCTTTTAATCAGTTTCGGTTATTCGGCATCAATATGGCCGAAACCAAATGTTCGGGTCATTTATTTCAATTGATGTGAGCAGTGCTGTCACTTGAAAATTATAAATAGTGCTAGATTGTATCTGAAAAAAGTGGTAGATTAAGAAAATTAGTGGTAGATTTTTTCATATCAACATATTACGTGATTACTTACCGTAATCTCATAAGAACTATGGTGTTGCTTTATTTTGACCTTCATTTACTTTGATTTAAAAAAAAAACAAAAACAGTTTTTCTTAATCTGTTTACCAAAAGAATAGCATAACATCCATTTCAGATTGTAAAAACCAGGTCATAAGGATTATTAAATGTGAAAATTGAAGGAAATGGAATGTTCTCTCGCTATTGGATCAAAACTTGAGCTAATGTGTATAAATCTTAAGACGATCTTAGTCCAAGCCTTTTTCAAATTTCCGTAATTACCGTTGTAAATCATGAGCTGTAAAGCACAAACCACCGTGAGCGAGCCAAAAGCCAAGTTGGGAGCTGCTCGCGAGCAATCAGAGAAAAGCAATTCTCGAGCAAAATTTTCATGGGCACCAAAAGATTGCTATCTAAGGTATTATATTGGATTCAAAAACTTTTATTTCGCTGTAACTTAGCTGTTTTCGTGCTGTGCAAAATTAAACACAAATTTCAAGATAATTGAAAAAGAACTGAAAAATAACTTTTAATTTTTTTGCATGGGCTTAATGCTTGTTTTTACCATTTTTTTTTTTGTTTTTTAAATAAAGTCACACATTATAAAAAAATCCATTTCCTGTTTCGGTAAAATCTTTAAAAATTTGAATTATGAAAACAACTAACAGCAATTATTATATAAAAATAGGTCGATGATAGCAATTATGATGGAAATAAAATAGTGGTAGATTTTGGAAAAAGGAAAAATAGTAGGTGGTAAAAGTGGTATATGGGGCATTCCATCGTGACGTACACGACATTTGTACGACTTTTGCTATGTTTCAAAAGAGCTTGCTAAAAATTTAAGTAATTATTCATTATTATTTTGCATTATTTTAATAATTTAAGACCTCTTACACATTTAGAAATAAGTTTAAGCAAATTTCTCTTGATGGTTAAAAGAAAAAAACGATGAAATGTTGAGTGACGTACCCGACAATGAATCAACCAGTTTTAATGTAATAACGATTAATCACAAAAATTCAGCTAAACCGGAAATGCAAAAACAAAATATGGATATAATAATAAAAATATGCATTTTGAAGATAACTATACAAAGTCAAATTTGGAAATAAACTTAAGAAAAATGTGAAAATGTATAAAAAGCAAGCGTGACGTACACGACATACTGTGTGACGTAAGCGACACGTACGAATTTAAACTATTTTATAGGTGTTTTTTACTTTTAATATTGGTGTTTCAGCATCCATGTTGTATCTTTGTGTGTGAATCTCGTCTCCAATGCACTGCAGAATGTGAAAGTTTATATATCTGTGATGGTTTGCATAGGCATCCATGCGGATATCTCATTGGCCTGTCACTATTAAAAAAACTCTGTATCTCGTTAATATTGACACTAGGGTACTGAAATTGAAATGAAACAGGGGTAGGAAGATTCAGTACAATGTTCGACGAAAAAGTGGGAAGGATTATCCATAGGGCGTGGCACTTGAACAAAAGTACTTTTTTCAATTAAAATTCATACTAGGGTGCTGAAATTCGGTGAAGGTGTGGTTAGAATTATTAAAAATCACGATTAAGAAAGTTGGTGGGACTCACATAGGGGCTTGTCACTATTAGAAAAACTCTGTAAGTTGGTTTATATTGTTTCAAGGGTAGCTATTTGGTACATTGATACATTTTTCAAAATATCTCTAAAACTGCTAAAGATTGAGATAAAAAATATATATTTTTGATAAAAATTTTCTATAAAGTTTTTAAAATGAGTTTTCCACCATATAAAAAACAATTTTGAAAATTTAAGAGATGATAAAAAGTTACAGTTTCAAAATATGTTAAAATTTTAATATTTTTCAGCTTTGAAGGGACATATTTCGCAAACTAAAAAAGATAATTCAACTTTGGGTTCACAAATTGAAATAACTTATATTTTAATTATAAAAAAATTAAATACGATCGAAATCCGTCCCCGCATTTAAAAGATATAGTGCAATTATTGAAAATAGGACAAATTTTCAGATTTTTGCCTATAACTCCTAAATTCGAACTGATGATGAAAAACGAATACCATTTTTAAAATCTGCGTTTAAAATTCAGCTAGAATTGATAGCACTTTATTCTGCAACTTTTGTTGTTTTTCCATATTGTCCTTACGCAAAAACTTCCATTAACTGTGTGACGTACGCGACAAACAATTAACTGTTAATTTTAAATACATTAAAAATTAAAAAGTCTGGAGATTCAGTAGTTTTACAATTGTTGACACTTTGTCTGTTTAGTAGTGATTTGAAAAAATTCCACCTTCACTCTTACTCTAGTGATGACAACATATATCTTTTAAGCGTGACGTACACGACATCGATTTGCCAATTATAATGTTATCGATTTTATTCAAATGAAAAAATTCCTTGGAGAAATGAATGTTGTGATAGTAACAACATGATATGCGGTATTGAATAAAATCAATTACATAACAATTAGTTACATATATCAAAAGAAAAATTGAGAAAAACTTTGTATTAATTTTTAGCATTGATCTCTTTGACGATATCATAAGTATATATATATACATATATATTTATCATTGCAGTGATGAGCCAGAAAAAAGATATTTTACCATAAGAGACTTAACTCATGTAGGTTCACTGCCCTGTTGTTAAGAATTAGAAATTTTGCTTTTTTTGTTTTTGCTAAAATATACCGCTTTTCGTGGAATGCCCCAAAAGCTGAAGTCTTGTTGAAGTCCGTAAGAAATGGCTTGTAAGATACAGAAACTTCGCAGGAATGATTTTATTACACAACTCTCTCAAACTACTGTGAGTTAATGTGAAATAGAACAGAACACTTATAGACAACTATCATTGCTGTAATTAATCTGTAAGCGCATTACTTTTGCTGAAGATAGCTATAGGACCAAATTCAAAAATAAAATTGTTTGTTCAATGCTCAACTCTTAAGGATTGTTGCTTGGGAAAATAAAAAGTCATGCAGTGTTGATGTGAGTTGTGTAACAGATATAATGAAATGAGAATTCGTGTAAAAATGTGGAAAAATCTTTAGCCGCAAGAACGATCGTCTTCTGCATTACCGATGCTTCACTTCAAGACAGCGCTTGAGCTAAAATAAAAAATCTGCTTGATGCAAACATATTTCAAATCTTGAAGATAAGATAAAGCGATCCATGGATAATGATTTTTAAAACTCCGAATTAAAAATTAAAATATTTGTTTTTTGTTCTGAAATAAACGAATTTGTTTAACAATTGACACAGTCTTACAAGTTTAAGTCCAAAAACTGTTTCCATACTTTCTTGTGTTTTTACCTGTCACTGAGGGATTTTTTTCTTATTCTCTCGCTTTTGACAGTTTTACAATTTTTAGTCCAAAAAGTACGCGAATAGACCTAGGCTTTGCAATACTGTCATAATTTAATGCGCTTCAACAACATAACCAAAATTTAGGAATTTCGTTTTAAAATTATGTTCCTGTCTGCCAAACTTATACAAGGTGTCCACACTACAAGTGCTTATATTTTCGGATGTGAAAGAAGAAGTCAAGTTGAAAAAAAATCGTATGGAAGTGTGGGCCTATTTTCGCCCCGTAAGTATTTACAGGGTTGATTAGCAATTCATGACTTTGATTCTTATTATTTTTCTTGTAGAACAACGAACTGATTGAGAACTTACTTTAATAACTTATTTGAAATGAAATAAAATGACCTTTCTAACGGTCCTTCAAATTATCCGTTCTCGAGCTGTGAGAAGATGAAATTATACATTGAGCTCAATTTCTGAAAAATTTTGCGTAATAAATCAAAAAATTTTCAAACACCAATTTTGTTTTTGATTTAATATTCTTTCTTATGACATTAAAATCATAAAAATATATTTAAAAATAAATAAGTTGTCAAATAAATAATAAGTAAATCACTCTTTTTCAAATTAAAGCTTAAAGATCGATTCTTGTACCTCTGCTCTTTATCATATTTATAAACGACTTTACTTTTACTGTATGCAAGGATATGAAAACACATTTACGTATGGAGCAAAACACGTCAAGTGTGTCCACCTCGTAAAGTTGTTGTATTATTTGAGCTTATAAAAAGTACAAAAGGAGGTGCAGAAAAATCACGGGTTGCAGTAATGTTGGCACAAGTTTAAGGCCCAAATATTTGTTATAAGTTGTAACTCAAATAATTACGAAATTAAAAAAGACAAGTTTGACGGTTTTAAAAGAAATTTTCTGCCGCAAATTAGTTTTTGTTATTTTTATTGAAAGATCAATTTACCAAAAAACATTGACAAAAACACTTACAGAAAAATCAATATAGTCTGAGATTCTTATTTCAAAGATTTTTATTTATTTTATAACTTTTTTCTTCATACTTTGCAAATTTTATGTGCAAATAAATTTTCTAGTTTTACATAATTTAATTTTACTCATGTGTAAAATTCGTCATGTAGGATAGTGTTTCCATGCACAACACCGAGTCGAGTTGAACTTGTCAATTCTTTTTTGTAATTTTTGTTATTTTTTGACTAGTTTCTGCGGCACTCCAAAAAACTCTTGCATTCGACATTTTAATATTTTTGTTAAAATAAAAATTTTCATTATTTTTTCAATATTAATGACAGCAATCACTTTGACAGATGAACTTAGTTAAATCTTACAAGTTTCGTGGAGTTTCGTAGATTTAACTCAACTCACGTTTCCATAGCGAGATAACCCCAAGTAAACACCGAGTTAACTTGCCATGGAAACTCAGCAGAGCTGTAAAAGAATGCATTCAATTTGATTGCTTCTACAGAATTTTGAATCAGTGAATAACGAAATAAGAATACATTCAATGAATGCAAAATTGATTCATGAATAAAATTTTGAATTCACAATCAATTTTTAAAAATTGATTAATTATTCATTTTTATTATTCATTTGTCGTTATTCTGAATAATGCATTCATTTTGTTATTCAAATGAATGCTATTCATAAAGAATGCTATTCACAAAGAATGCAATTCACAAAGAATCGTTATTCATTTTGCATTCATGCATTCATTTTTTATTCATTATTCATTTTTTATTCATTATTCATTTTTTATTCATTATTCATTTTTTATTCATTATTCATTTTTTATTCATTATTCATTTTTTATTCATTATTCATTTTTTATTCATTATTCATTTTTTATTCATTATTCATTTTTTATTCATGCCTGTTAATTGGTGTTAATTTTGCAACCAAAGTAGTATATTTTTAGTTTGGTGCAACAGCGCAATTACCGGGGCCTTGGGCTAATTGTTTTATATTTTTAATTGAAATACATTTTCAGTTTTAAATTTGCAACTGGGTAGCTTCGCGTGAATTGAGTGAAAAAAGTGTTCTCTCATGAATAAAAAAATTAATAAATGAATTAAAAAATGAATAATGAATAAAATATGAATAATGAATAAAAAATAAATAATGAATAAAAAATGAATAATGAATAAATAATGAATAATGAATAAAAAATGAATAATGAATAAAAAATGAATAATGAATAAAAAATGAATAATGAATAAAAAATGAATAATGAATAAAAAATGAATAATGAATAAAAAATGAATAATGAATAAAAAATGAATGCATGAATGCAAAATGAATAACGATTCTTTGTGAATTGCATTCTTTATGAATAGCATTCATTTGAATAAAAAAATGAATGCATTATTCTGAATAAAGAAAAATGAATAATCGAAATGAATAATAAATCAATTTTCTGAAATTGAATGTGAATTGAAAATTTTATTCATGAATCAATTTTGTTTTCAATGAATAGCATTCTTTTGTCCTTATTCACTTGTACTTAGAATTCTGAATATGAATGCAAATTTTACAGCTCTGAAACTCAGTATATAATCGCAAAGTGTTTACACCGAGCGAACGAACGAGGTTTCTTTCTTTCGTTCAGGCGGTCTAAACGCACGGTTATTTAAAAAACATGAAGGTCTTTCACACCTTGTCGATGACCTGTCGAATACGCAATTTAAATTCGCAAACTGTCTGAATTTTAACTGCGTATTGACGCTTGCGAGAATAAAAAAGCTCGTGATTCCTGAAAGGTGATTCGGTCAGACGTATCTCGCTGCCATCTATGTATCCTATGCATCCAGGAAGTTCTCCGATTGTTGCTGAAACTATTTTTTTCCGCTCCGAATCATTAGACCAAAATAAAAACTTTGCTCTTAATTTCTAAATGGCTTGGGAAACGCTAGTTCTAGTTCAAATAAGAATAGTTCTACCATCACCTACACCGAAGTGATGCCGCTTTCCTAATGGAGGCTCCATCCTCGAAGGATTCTGACCGGTATAAAACAATTTCAAGCTGCAATTTCAATAGAAGCTGTGCTGTATGGCAACGACTTTTAAAAATCGGATCCGCTTTTATTAAACTTAAAATATGCGTGAACTCCTGAGAACTCATTCGTACCATTTGACGAAATCTGTCATCATCAAAATTTTTCAACCTATACTTCTGCCATGCGATTGATTTTGGTACACCCACATGGATGCTTCTGCGATGGCACTCCAACAGTAGTAACTTCTGGTTCGAATTAATTATCAACTCGAGATCTTCTTCCTCATCACCTGAAGATGTATTTTATTCATTAAATGTTCAAAGAAAATTATGCAATACGTACTGGAGTTAACCTGGATTGTATACATTGCATATTTAAGGCATAAAGCGTAAATAATTTAATTTTTTCGTTCGGTTTTGGCATTTTAATTTTTAATTTAATTTTAAAAGACAAAACAGCTACTTTTAAATACGACAATGCTGACAATAGATACAACAGGGTGCTCACAAACTTTGTGCTCTTTGAATATAATACGCTGATATACGACAACTTGTGAAAAACCTAATGGTTTTTGTAAATAAATGAATATAAATATAGACAATTATTGAAAACTAACTTGTACAATTTTTATCGTTTGCTGTGGAAAAAAACCAATGTACACAAAATTTAAACACGCAACATAGTGGTACAAGTTGTCACAAAATTTGAATGAACTGCTGTAACTCCCACAAATTAAGCAATAATGCCGCTGCAAAAATTTTAATGATAAATTCAATATTTTATTCTTCAATCCTGATATGAATAACGAATATTATTTTAAAATAAATCAAAAAATTTTCTAGATAAAAAATTCAAGTCATCTGGGACAAGTAACCCCACCCGTGGGGTAAGTTAACTCAACGCGTAGTCCCCGTTGTCACACCTCTAAATCGTCGTCGCTGCCGCACTCCGAAGAACAATTAAAGCAGCAATGTATCAAACAATCACTTTCAATGCATTATGTGCACAACGTTTGAAGTTTATATTTTGACGACAATTGTCAATCGATTTGACGATTGACAACAAACTACACGTAGTGTGACAACCTGTACCATTTGGAAAAAAATGTTAACAATGTTCTGTAAATTTAAATATAAGATTTTATCTAAAAATTCATAAGTATTTGCAAAATATAACATTAATTGTATTAGAAATTTATTTAAAGTTGAATATTGCACACTTCTATTTGTCTAAAAACAAATTTTTAAAAAATATAAAAATACACAAATCCAACCTAGTTTCTTAAATCTCTTTTAATTTTTGCAAAACAAAACTAATGGCTCTTAAACTTTCTTGGGATGCTAGAAATTGCAATAGCGTATAGATGACATTGATATTTAACTCGATAACGTGTTGAATCAAAAGATATCGGCGTTGTGACAACTAGTACTTGAGACAACGCGGACGACTCTTCCCTACACTTTTCAAACCATGCTATTCAGTATTCAAATTTACACAATCGAAACTTGATATAGTGGCATAAAAAATATGATTTTTTGAAAAAATATTCGATTTGAAACAAAAATAAATATCACTTTAAAAAATACATTTTTATTTGTATAAATAAAAATCATTGTAAAATGCATGATGACAACATTTTTTTAAAATTAAAATCCAAAAAGTCGCTGAGCATTTTATAACATTTTTAAAACAAAAATAAAAAATGCAATAAAATATTGTCAGTGTGGAAAACTTATTGATTGTGTACACTTATTTTTATTAAAAACTCATTTTCAAAGCAACTGAATCAGAAACTCGTAGCGAATATTTTTAAAGTAAATGTCTTTACATTACTTTTTAGTGTGGACGCATTAGAAAACAAAATCACGCTGATTCATGAATTGTGATATGAAGTGTTCATGCATCAACCAAAACAACATCATAATTTATAGATATAACATTCATAGATTGAAAATCCTAGAATATTTGATTGTAGAAAATCAACAGCTACAGAAAAACAAAAACGTCGTCCATTTAATCATTTAATTTAATCTAAATCACGGAGAAAGCAAAACATATTAAAAATTTCTAAAAACAACCTCAAGAAGTGTGTGTGAACACTGACAGGCAATTACTTTGTATGACATACAAATGTAATAGTGGCAACTTCATAACGAACAACCCTGATAAAATTAAAAACCAGTTGCTCCCAAACTGTGACAGCTACACCAAAGCAAAACGTCAGAAATAAAACGGCCAAATCAAAAACACAAAAGAGAATCGCCAAAAAATTCTCCACCCGTGCGACAAGACAACGAAAATCAACGAACGAACGTCAGTTGAGAAATAAATGGCGGATCGATTTGTCAAATAAACGAAAGAAAAACTCTTGTGCAGACGCAACGCATAGAGCAGCGCACGGAAATAAATTAATTTTTTTAAATTTATGTGAATTGTGAATTTTAGCTACAACAGCTAAAGGTGCAAAATTAAAGAAAAATTATTTCAAACGCTGTGAAATGCAAAGCGATCATGTAATAAAATAGAAAAAGTGCGTAAAATAGGCAAGAACAAAATAAATTGAAAACGAAAGAAAATTGTTGTTGACGCAAGTGTATAAAAAAAGGCGAAAGATAGAAAAAAAAAGGTTAAAAATAAAAGAAGTCCGGGTGTGTTTGTGTGTGTGTGCGAACAAAAAAAAATTTAGCAAAGCAAATATAAGAGCAGAAAAATAATTTTTAATGATATTTTGGTCTAATAAAAATAGCAAACAAAAAGAAGGAATAACAAGAAAAATTAATAAGAAAATTAAGCAGAGTTGATAGAGCAAATACATCCTTGATGTTTTCCGATCGAAAAAAATACAAACGCAAAACCTTGTAAAGTTTGTGCAATTAATTGTTTATTTAGTCGTTAAATAATTCGACGCTTATTTACTCAATTTATTCGCACAGAAATTGTTTATAGAAAACTTCCAAGAATAGCAACCAACGACTTTGTTGCTGCTGCTGCAAAATTCAACGTCAGCAGAGCAGCTGGCGTTGTCAGCGAGGTTGTGCTTGCTAGAAAAACAAAAAATAAATATACGTATAGAAGAGTTGAAAGCAGAAGCTGCGCTGTGCTGCCACAGAAACGACTGTTTATCTATCTGTTGGAATTTCTGTCCATCTCTGTGCTGTGTCTTCTGTCCAGCTGTCTGTCTGTTTGGCTGTCTCACCGACTTCGATTTGCTGTGTAATTTATTTATTTATTCTCTTAAATTTTTTGGTGTTTTTCTTGTTATTCTTGTTTTTTTTTTATTGCTACCTAAAGAGGTTGCCACTAGATTTTATTTTGCAAAGCAAATAAATAAAATAGTTTCGCATTTTTTATTAGCAAAAATAAACTAGTGTTGAAAAGTTTGTTATTTGAAATTCATCAACAACAGCGATATCTTAATTAATGCGTTGTTATTGTTATCGATAAAAGTGTTGAAGTATTCACGGTATAAAACCAAGCTAAAAACCTCAAAAGCAGTGCTACAAGTTCGATATATTTTAGCAATAGAGTTTCCGAAATATTTGAAGGTAAGTTTAAAAAAAAAAAATGTTTTTTTGCAAGCTTAACCCAGCAAATTGAAGTTATCGATAATATTGTTTGTCTTATAGTCCATAAATAAGCAGAAAAAAATCATTGAAAAGGTTTTTTAGTGTTTGCAAAACTGTTCAACTATTCCATTCAATACTATTTTCGGCACGATTACGATTTCCGGGGCGCCGCGATTTGAAGATGTTTTCTGGTAGAGAACAACAAAAAAACATGATTCGCCGAACAAAAAATCGATAACTCTATTAGTTATCGAGTTATCGATTTTTTTAAAAAAATTTTTTGTTAAAAGATCTGTTCAAAAAAGCATCTATATCTTTGCCGTTACTCAATGGATCTTTAAGATTGATATGTCATTTCAAAGGCCATTAAATGACATTTCAAATATATTTATTATATATATCATTGCTATAATATTTTTAATTTTATAAGCGAATTTATTCCAAAGTTGAGTTTTTTAATAAAAAGAACCGTTATTTTCTAATAAATTTACGTTATTAAGTTACTAAAAATATATTTTTTTTGAAAAGCTTACAGTTAGACCTTTTGTTTGACATATAAAAATATACATTTTTTTATTTAATTTCACACTATATTACATAAAATTAAAATTTTCCAAGTGTTTTCTTTGTTAAAAAATCTGTTCACAAAATTTTCTATATCTTTGCCAATATCCAATGGATCTTAAAGATTGACATGCTATTCGAAAGGTAATTAAATGCCTTTTCAACAATATATAATACAAATAAAATTTCAAAAATGTTTTTTAATTTATAAGCGAATATATAACAGATTTGAATTTTTTAATTAAAAGAACCGTTTTTTTCTGCAGTATTTTCGTTTTTAAGGTACTAAAAATATATATTTTTTGATAAGCTGAAAGTTTTTCCTTTTTTTTCGATAGATAAAAATATTTATTTTTTTATTAACTGATCGACCAAACAATACAAATTTTTTTCACTGACTCGAAAATCCCGTTTATTCATATAAATATTGTATTGTATAGCGATATTCGTAAATATGGAGTAAGAAAGAAAAACATCTAAGGTAAATATGAGTGAAATAAGCAATTTTCCGTACAAGGGCAAATCATTGTATCATAAAAAACACGACAAAAAGTCAAATAAATTATAGATATTATATACCAAATGAAAGATAAATTTTTAAGCTTTAATAATTTACTCTTTATAATTCATAGTAATAACGGTAATTTTTGAGAAAATAACGGTTTTATGTAAGAAAATATTCTTTTATTGCATAAAAATACCTATAAAATACAAAGTACTCAACAGATTTCATTAATTTAAAACTTTTCTAAAAGCCTTATATATAACCTTTTAAATGTTACCTTAATCATTAATATCGGTTATATATTAAGAATAATACAGTCGATTTTCTTCATAGACCTTATAGAAAAAAAAAATTTTTTAAAAATCGATAACTCGGAAACAAATCGATAACACAACATTTCCTTTGGCTATTCTTATTTTTATTAAGAGAACTCTTCGAATCCATCGTCAAATCGCGGCGCCCCGGAAATCGTAATCTCCCCCTATTTTCAGCTGGCTTTATCATCTTTATATATTTAATAAACTCCCTTGTAAGATTTTATTTAAAAATCATACGAATTATTAAGATAACTACAATTTCGAACGGAACGCACACTTCAAAGCAATAACATTGTTTACCGAACGCATCTGTTTATATGTTGCGTTCAAAGTTTTACTTAAAAATCATGCTTTTCTCGGAATAGAAAATAATCGGAATAGAATAGTAGACTAGAATCATAGTACAACAAGGAAGGTAGTATTATTACTGACTGCGCTGCCGAGCTGTGGGCATAAAGTGTCAAAAACAAGTGATGTACACTAAAATAAAAACATAAAGGGAATTTTTTCTTTAAACCAATCAAAATTTGTATAGTTTTGTCTTCCCATCATTGCGCTAAATTATATTATTCTGTTGTCAATTTTTCATAAGTTCCACGTGCCTTTATCAAGCCCTAACCACTTTTGAGAGATTGAACGCATTCCTGTTCCAAATTAACAATACAAGTGTTTGCAAATCAAACTCTTCTTTTTTAAAGTCTTCCACTTCAATTTGTGTTTTTTTAAAACAATGCAAAATTAACTTATTTTAATTAACAAAATTTAAAAATTTTGCCATTTTTAAAAATTTTATTTTCCCCTTCTCACAAAAATCCTCTTTTTTGTAAATAAAAACAACACCGTCAATTGTCATTACAGCATTTTGACACTATATGCCTACGCTAAACAGCTGTTTCAGTCTGATTAATACTACCTTCCTTGTTGTACTATGACTAGAATGTAGTCGATTCAATTTTATTTTGGTATTTTGAAACTCAATCGGCAATCAAAATTGTACACTATTGTGAATTGTACATTGATTTGAAAACAGCTGCTTTTCAACAAAGTGAGAGAAAATGTATAATAAAATCTGGTTTATTGATGACGATGTTGAAGCCGCTGTCATTAGGAATTAGCAAGTTAAAGTCGGAGGCTTAGAGATCTGTCTAACCCTCTGGTATTGGAATAGCGAATATACTTGGTTTTTATTTTTTATTTAATCGATTTGCTTGAAATTTATTTCTACAGATTTTAAAGAATTTTCATTTGTCGAAAGCGGCTTTCATAGATTTGTTCGAGTCTTCAAAAGCAAGCTACAGACTGGTGTAAGAAAGACATCAATACAAGTAGAAAAAGTATTCGGGTTTATAGTAGACGCCTTACTTTCGGTTTAATTCTACTTGACCCAAGGCGAGAAGTCATGGTTTTTCGAAATCAACTCTCAACAGATTGGTTGTCAGAATTCGGTGCCACGAAATAAATTGCCTTGATTTAAATCTCACCGACAAACTTAAACAATTGGCAGTGCGATATCATTGGACCAATTCTTATTTTAGAAGTTATTTTCTCATATCCAATTGTTTTTTGGAATAAAATTAAATTTATCGACCAGGCACCCAGCACCAAAAGATTATACTGAAAAACCCTTCGTTTCAATTATTTCATGCGGAATTCAATCGAAATGACCGCCATATAAAAATTAATTATTTTCCGGACATGACCAGTGCCCTAAGGTATCAGGTTTTCAAATATTAATACCTTACCTTACTATGATTTCGGGTAGAAATACTTTACTCATCCACTGATACCATAGTACCAATATGTAGACATTTAATTTGAGGTTAAATTGCATTCACCTCCATTGGTAAGGAGCGAGACCGATCTAAACTATCTTGCATATAGGATATGCCAGCCTGATTAGACTGAGATGCAACGTCGCGCCGACTCGTTGTCAAGCTTGCGACATTAAGCTAACCACAGCCAGCATAAAGCTCCCCGAAGGGCGCCAGTCTACGACAATCCCCCGGCAAAAGGGTTTCCACCTGGAATCAGCACAAAACCGGATGTGAATTCATAATTTTAACCTTCAAGCGAATTTTGGGTCAATTTGATCCAAAAAAAAACTCCTTCAATTTGATCCAAAAAAAAACGCTTCTTTCTTCGCTTATTTATGTTCAAATCAGCTAGATATTTTGGCTCAATGTGTAATGAAATTTGTCCACACATGTCAAATTTGGCCTATACAAAAAATTTCCCAAATAAGTATTTTTGGGTCAAATTGACACAGCACTGAACGCGTGATTTTTGACGTTATTTCATTCTATTCGACATAAATTTACAAAAAAGTGAAACAAATGGATTCTTCTTGGTTCGAACAAATCGCTAGTGATGATAGTGAAAAATTTGATGATAGTGAAGAAGAATATGTGCCAGATGAAAATTAAATTGTTGTCGCCGTTTATATGGCACGACAATCAAGGGAGGAAGCTGCTTTTGAATTAAATGTTATGCTTCTCTCTAAGAACAAATAAATTCATTATACCAAAGAACCATTAACTTTGTCGCAAGGAATTCATTGTTCAAGCCAATAATTTCGTGGACGACAAGGTATTGTTATTATAATTATTGTTTTTTGTATTATTTTATTATTATTATAATTACTATAATTATTTTATTACGAGTATTCTTGAAAGTCCAACTATCTATGCTTCCGCTCAATGCGTCGACTCTGCATCAACTTTTCTGCTCTTCATCGAACCGATTGAGGAAACCATCATTCAAATGACAAATTTGTTAGGTTCTCGTATTTTCAAGGAGGACTGGATTTTGGTCGGCAGAACAACAATGCGTGCGTACTTAGGATTACTCCTTTTAGTTTGTCGTTCGAATGGTGAGAGTTTGATGGAATTGTGGAACGGCAAACACGGACGTCCAATTTTCTGCGCATTGATGCCAACAAATCGATTCAAGCAAATCAATCGCTGTCTTCATTCGATGACAAAGAACAGAGAGAAAAAACAAAAGATAACCTTGCACCGATTCGACTCATTTTCGAAATTTCGATGGGTTCAAATGTTGAAAGTGCTTTATTGCCCTGGTGATTTCATTACTGTCGATGAACAACTGCTACGTTTCCGTGGAAGATCACCTTTTACGCAATATATACCTTCAAAACCCTCGAAGTATGGTTGCAGCTGATGTTGAAACTTATTATGCCTATAATATGCAAGTATACTTTGTGCGTGATCGCAATTGTGCTCATGAAGCTCAATGAAACCATGCGGTGTTTGATATGAAAGAAAGCAGTACAAAAGAAATGCACATGCGTTCGTAGATAGTGTTAGAAAGTCCTGAGGAACAGCAGCAACAACCACAGCTGCTCATCCATCCAAAAACACGTAAAAGAGTACGTTGCCATATGTGCCCACCTCTTCCTAATTTAAATAAACACAGGGTTCGATGGGATAAATGCGTGAAGTACATTTGTCCGGATCATCGCTTCAATTTTTGCACTAAACAAAAAACAAATTAATGCATAAACACATTTTTTATTTAATTTGTTCCCCAGTTTTTCTATGCAATTACCACTTGGGAAATTTTTAGCAAGTTTTTTTGTGCAATTTCAAAATGGGTCCCAAAAATATGGCCCAAAAATTCTTTTGTGTTTCTTATTCCAAAGTTTATTTGAAGGTTAAGCACACATGACTTGATCCCAGTATAAAATGCTGATTGATACTCAACAAAAAAAAAAAACAAATTGGCCATTTCAGCCCTTGAAAGGACTTTGACCGAGATTCTTATGATCAATTGTGTTGTGTGTGTTATTAAATGTTTGCACACAATTGACCGAAAACTGGACCTACATGTTTCATGCCAACTCCGAACGGCTAAAGTTCATGTTCTCAAGAAGCTTTACATGGCATTATTTACTCTCTGAGGTTTGCCATTGTCTGCAGAGAGGTGGTGACCGATCAGAAAAATTTTTTATTGATAAAAACTTTTCGCCGCGGCTGGGGATCGAACCCGGGCTCCGAGCATGCTAAGCCACACACTTACCCTGCATGCCACGGTCACCACATAGATACTCATGAATAGACCTCGGATTTTGCATACTTTCATATTTTTAATCAGATTGATACCAAACTTTTTATCTAGACGTTTTATCGTTCAAATAAAACAAATTGTAAAGCATATCGAAAATATGCAAAATATATGCAAAAAATATGCAAAAAAATATGCCACAAATATGCAAAATATATGCAACATATGCAAAAAATATGCAAAATATGCAAAATATATGCAAACGAATTTCATCAAAATATTGAATTCCAATCGTTAAATATTAAACTGCGAGCAATGCAGAAGAATATATAATATATATGTACCACTTTACGTTGCTTTCCCTTTCCAACGCTTTACCATCGCTTTGGTAAATGAAGAAAAAAAAAGAAATTTATTTTTGGTCGACAAAACAACTAAACTGGGCCCACAACGACGATATGCATTTACTTCAGTTTGGTAAAGAAAAAAATTCTAAATTTGCATTTTAGGTTCTTGAAACACCGAACCCAGAAGATGCTGAATCTATAAAGCAAGCAATAAAGCTGATAAAAAATCCCCACCTATATCGGGATTTTATATATATTAAATCAAATTTTGAGAGAGTTGCCGAAAAATTAACTTCCTTGGAAGCGAAGGGTCTACCACTAGCTAAAAATATAGTTCACAACATAACTGGTAATTTTAGACTGGTTTTAAAAAATATATTTTAAGCCATTTTGAAAATAAATCCACATTTTAATATCATTTCAGAAATAAATAATATTTTAAAACTCAAAGATGAAGATGTGTTCTGGACTTGAAACCGTCACAAATGTAAAAATCATTAAATAAAAATTTGCTCCAATTATTTCCTGTGACGTTGAGAGAAGCTTTTCCGCTTACAAAATGGTTTTTGGAAGGAAATGCCAAAGCCTCTTAATTAATAATTTAGAGAAAATTATGGTTATGTTTTGTAATACCAATTATATCCCTGAAAACATTTTCAATCGCCTGAGAATCTCCAGCGAATCGCTTGGAAGATGAAACAATCGCCGGCGAGCTCTTCTGAGAGTCTTCCGGGTATCGCCGAATGTAAGCAGCTGAGGCCATAAAAGCGATTCGCCGGGAAGATTCGCCGACGAATAGCCGAGATGAGGCTTAGGCGAATTGCTAGGCGTCGTGAACGATTCGCCGAGAGGAGTCTTAAGCGATTCGCTGGGAAGATTCGCCAACGCATCGCCGAGAAGAGTATTAAGCGATTCGACAGGAATTCGCTCACGAATCAGCAGAAAGAGTCTAAAGTGATTCGCTGACAAGACATGTTAAGTAGCCAAGACATCACTTTTAGAGGTCATCAGCGATTTGTTGCAAAATTGTTGAATGTTTTAATTTGTTGCAAGTTTGAACTAGCAGTTCCATGAAGTTGCTTAGAAGTTAAAATTTCTGAATAATTTAAATGATTTTTCAGAGTCTGTTTCATATTTCAATGATAGATTTTGCAAGCTTTTTAAATAGCCATCTTCGAACGATCGCCGGAATGAGCGAAGGAAGATTTTGAGGATTTTTTGAATCGCGCATTCATCCATTGGGCGATCGAAAAGCGATCCATCTTCCAACGATAGCTGGAATTAACGTCAGGAAGGTTTTGAATACTTTTTGTCAATCGCGCATTCATCGTTTAGGCGATCGAAAAGCGATGCATCTTCCAACGATTGCCGGAAAGACCAAAGATCCCTTAGGCAAATCGCTAGCGCGTGGCCAAATGATCTTATCTTCTAATCGTCTTCCAAATGTTTGCAGAGATTGAATAATTTGTAAACCTATACAATATCGTATGTATTACGTTTCATTTTCTCTGCTTTAATATCTGACAATTAATAAAATTTCAATATGTATGCTATCCTCTGAGTAGCTTTTATATTATTTTTCGATTTGTTTAACATAGGAAGTTTTTGCATATTTTGCATATGTTTTGCATATGTTGCATATATTTTGCATAGTTTGCATATTTTTGGCATATATTATGCATATGCATTTTATGCAAATATGCAAAAAAATTTGAAATATGCATTTCGTTTTCCACTCTATTTTCAATGAAACGAACTTTGGTGTCATCAGAATTTATCTATCTTAATTTTTCAAAAATATGCAAATATGCAAAATCCGAGGTCTACTCATGAATACTGATAGATACTCAGCCGAGAATTTTTTATGACTACGAAATGTCTAGTCTAAATTAAACCAAATAGCAGACGTAAAGCTTTCCAGTATAGTCAAATATTGATGAACACTTATTTGGGTTTTTCCATAACTGACCGCCTTATCTAAACCAGATGAAAAAAATTTGTTCAGCTATCATACAATATTATCCAGAATGACTGCATGCCCAAACACAGGATCATATTATGAACTTTGAGACCAATTTTTACGTCATAAATGACCCTAACGGTGGAAGTTTGTTATAATTACTTTTACTTTTATACCCATAGAGATATATCAGATTATATTCATGCCAGTAATTATCAGTTGCTAAACCAGGTTTATTGATTATGCCCGTGCTAACAGTATGTTTTATATCATTTGCTACAGATACGCAGGTACAGTTAAGCGGTTCTTATGTCCTACTTCCATGATTTTGCATATCAAAGCTAAGGCTCATGACAACCTATCTTTTGACGTGAAACATACATAATTGAATCCAAATACGCATGCCACAACTATCCTCCTTTTCACTGGCTTTGGACAGTCGTAGTGGCTACCATCATCACCACTAGGCGGAGTTATCAATGCGAGCAGTTTCAAAACTAGCAACGGCTGAAAGATTCTGCGCTCAAGAATTCTACCAACTAAGTGCAGGAAACGAAAGCAATATTGGACTTGCCAATCTATTGTTCCTTGAGTTTTGACGGAAGTGTTGAAAGTTTTGGAAAAGTATATCCGTTATAATGGGATATATTTAAACTGCATTGAAGAAAAGAAACGAGAAGAAATTATTTATTTTAAGAAATAAACTACCGCTTCCAACAAGGATAAGAAGATTGTTGAGGTCTTTACAAATTGCACGGGATTCAGCAATGTTTCCAGACATTTTTCTTTGCTGTAGATTTCAAATCCGTCCAAACCTACGCGTACAAAATTATTAAATTGTTTCATTGATTAAACATCCATTTTCACTTTACCTTCAGCCACTTTTCCAACGAACACACTGGTGGCCCAAAACTGTTCAAATCAGTGGCTTGATCGAAATCTTAATGCTCCTAGATTATACATTTGAGGTGTTTGAACAATCAATTGTTTGACCAATTAATGTTGATATTCCCAGGTTCATGATGGTATCGTTCTTGTTGTTGTGAAATCCTGCGCTGTGAAAGTTTCTACAACACTTACTAAAAATTCCGGTCCTTTGTATGATGTACCCAATTATAGATCGATCAGTAAACTATCCTTAAATCTTCGAAACAATTGTCTAGAGAAAACTATATTTTAATTTAAAAACTGTTTTATCGTTACATCAACATGGCTTTAAATCAGTTAAATCGACAGTAACTAATTTAAATATATTTTGTACATATATAATTAATAACGTCTTCAAATGTTTTTAAGCAGATGAAATTTGTATATAGATTTGTATAGTTAATAATAAAACTCTACTCGCTAAACTCTCAGCATTAGGTTTCCACACGGTGAGAAGAAATGAGCTAAAATCAAACTCAAAGCGTTCGTCACTGAAATCAGCTCAGAAATCAGTACGCAGTTTATGCCAGAAATTGTGCTTGAACATTTTTTTTGATAAACTTGTTTGTCTCTGGAAGGTCCACCAGGAACAATTCAATTCTATTTGCTCACTTTTGATCCTATCTGTATTTTATATAATTTTCTTTGATTTTGCAAAAGACTTGGAAAAACACTGTGTTTCATTAACTAAGCTAATCTTGCTAGGGTTGCAGTCCTCGTTGTTTTCATGGTTGGGCAATTATGTATATTGTTGGTGGTAAACGGACGGTTCGGATTGAATATAAATTTTTCTTATTAATAATCAATTTTTCTTTTATTATTTGTTCTGTTCATTTATGATTTTCCAAATTATGCTGCTAATGTTAAGATTTTCACAATTATGAATTCGAATGAAGCCTACTAACTACTTCAATGTGACTTGGATGGTCTGCAACTCTTGTGAGGAGCCAATAAATACTTTTTTATGTTAATTCCTCTATACATAAGGAAAAGTTTTTCAAGGGTTTAATAAAGCATTGATTTAGGTTTTATTTTTAAAAAAAAATTACTTTTGTTTTCTTAAAATCTGTTATAGGTCATCATTTGAATTTGATTTCGGGGAAACCCATAAATATTGAAATTGAAAATCACGAGTATTGTTGCTCCTGTTTACAGTTGTTTGTAGTATAGTACCAACATTTTTTAAAATAAAGCAAACATCTTCCGAAACTCGAATTTTTTTTTGTTTATAATCCGAATTTCATTATATTTTCATAAAAATATCAAGAGTAAAATTAAGCTGTATCGTACGAAAATGAATATTATGTCATATACATTTTCATCCGTTTTCAATCCGAATTTCATCATATTTTTTCAGAACTATGCCACAATTTCCTAAAAATATAAAACCGAAAGCTTTATACTTTCAATTAAGAACTTTATCCGAATGGATGAATTTTCATCCGTTTTAAGTCGGTATTTTATCCGAATTTCATTACAGTTTCATAAAAATGACATAAGAGTCAATGACGCTGTGCTACAAACATGATATTTATTCTGAAAAGAATTCACTGTAGCAAGAAATTCGTTGCCATCTAAATTTTCATCCGTTTACAATCCGAATATTATGCGAAAGTATAAATATCATCCGGGATTTCTTACGAACAGATGACTTATCATTAGTTTTAATTATAAACTTCATCTGAACAGATTGAGCTGTGCTGCGAATGAGAAAATTGAAACCTGAAATGTACTCGCTACACTAAGTTATACATCTTCAATTACAAAATTTATTCGAACGAATAAATATGCATCAGTTTGCAATCGGTATTTTATCCGAATCGCAATTCATTTCATTTGATTTTAATCTAAATTTCATAACAGTTTCATAAATATTTCCTAAGAGGGAATTTAAGCTGTGCTACGATAACGAAATTGGGTCTGAAGGGGATTGATTGTTATAAGTCAAACGTTGCCATCTGAAATTCATCCGTTTTCAATTCGAATTTTATCAGATATTTTCAGAATTATGCCACAATTTTTTTTTTAAAAATAAAAAACTTGCTCTCTGTTGCGAATACGAAAAATTGCGTGGAAAGTATTCATTCCAATTAGTTATTCATTTTCTATTAAGAACTTTAACGGATGAATTTTTTTCCGTTTTCAGTCGGAATTTAATTAGTATCGATGAATTTTCATAATTTTTTTTATACGAATATCATAACAGTTTCATAAAAATGTCATAAGAGTGAACTTAAGCTGTATCGTATGAAAATAAAAATTGTTCATCCGTTTTCAATTCGAAATTCATCATATATTTTTAGAATTATCTCATGATTTCCTAAAAATGTATTAAAAAAAACTTACGCTATGCTCGAATACGAAAAATTGCCTGAAAAAGATGCGTTGCTATAAATAATCTATTTTCAATGTAAACTTTATACGAATTGATGAATTTTCATACGTTTTAAATCGGTATCCGTATTTCATAACAGTTTCATAAAAATTGCATAAAAGTGAACTTAATCTGTGCTACAAATACGTTAATTAATCTGAAATGGATGTATTGTTGTATGTTATTCGTTGCATTCTTTATTTTCATCCGTTTTCCATCCGAAATTCATCGGATTTTTTTCATAATTATACCATCATTTCCTTAAAATATAAAAGCGAAATCTTCAGCTGAATTCGAAAAATTTCCTGAAAAGGATTCTTATAATAAGTCATCCATTTTCAATCCAAATTTTATGCAAATGGATGAATTTTTATCCGAATTTTATATAAAACTCTAAATTTTCATCTGTTTCCTGCTACGAATACAAAATTTAGACTGAAAAGTATTCATTGTAATAAGTTATTCGACGTCTTCTGTACTTTCATCCGTTTACAATCTGAATTTCATCCGAAAGAATGAATTTCATCCGGGAGTACAACCAAACCGAGAAATTTCCTTCGGTTCCAATAACGAACTTTATCCGAATGGATTAATTTTCATTCGTTTTCATACGGAATTTTATACGAATCAATGAATTTTCATCCTTTTTAATTCTAATTTAAATGCAATGGGTCTGAAAAAATTCAATGTAGTTAGCATATCAATTTCCTCCGAATTTAATCCGAACCGATGAATCTTTGTCCGTTCCATTTAAGAACTTTATCTAAACGGATTCAATTTTATCCGTTTTCAAAAGGAATTTTCTCCAGATCGATGAATTTTCATAAATTTTTAATACGAATTTCATTACAATTTCATAAAATGTCATAAGAATGAGCCTTAGCAATGCCATGAATACGAAATTTAGTTTGAAAAGAAATTCTTGTAGTAACTTATCTGGCGTAATCTAAGTTTTCATCCGTTTTCAATCCGTATTTCATCCGAAATAATAAATTTGCATCCGTTTTCATTCAGGATTTCATCCGAGCAGATTAATTTATATCCGGTTTTAGATCGAATTTCATCAGAATATAAGAAAAAATATATTTTGAGTTGCTCCTCTGAATATAAAAATGTAAACAGAATTAGTATAAAAAGAATCCGGTGTAGAAAGTTTTCCATTGTTAATAAAAACTTGAGCAGATAAACATATACATATACATTTTACTATACATAATAGATATATATAATTTATAGATTAAAGTCAGCTTTTGAAGATAATAACCCAACAGATAGATTCAATAGATTCGTTCCGAAAAATCTATTCCCCTCGACCAAGGCTTCCGACTGATTTCAGCGTAGAATTTTTAACTTATCCGAAAAATCATACAAAATTTTAATTATCTCTTAAACTAAAGCAAATGTAGTTATCTGCTTAAAGTTTTAAATGAAACCAAAATGTATTTAATTAAAATTCTATTGCTTGAAGAGAATCAATTTTCAAAGCTTTAAATTACAAAAAGCCGCAAGCTAGTTCCAACAAAACAAGTTTCTACAATTCGTTACCAGTCAGTCGCGTCTTCTTTTATTTTTTTATTTTTTTCTCAATTCTTTTTTTCACTTTTCTATTTTAATGTTGTTTTGAATCTGATAACTTGCAGCTTGCTTGTTTCTTATTTTGGGTTGATTCTTCTTCTTCTTTGTCTTCTTCTTGATTCTCTGTTGTTCGTTTGCTGTTCTTGCTTAGATCGTTCTTCTCTTATTTTGAGCTTATTTTTATGTTGCTTACTTTTTGCCATTCATTAGCCGTGAAGTTTCTTAATTCAAGTCGTCCTCTTCATGATGTATCTTTTATTTTATTTTAATTTTTTTTTTTTTAATGATGTTGTAGTTGTTCTTTATTGCTGCTTATAGCTGAACTTGAATCGTTGCGAAAATGTTGTAAAACTCGTTTTTATCATAAGAAATACTAACGAAGCACCAAGAACTATAACAAGAACTATACCTGAATTATAACAGCGTTTACCTTGTGCGAAAAGGGGTGATCAGGAAGAGTCTTTTGAGCATTTGGCTACAAAGTTGTTTATACATACCAGTTTTGTTGTACAGACGGATGTTGCTTATTGTTGGCTTCTAAGTCTATCTGAGAAAAAAACACTCTTATTCATTTTCATTGAGTGAAATTGGCTTAAAACATAGAAAGTTTGAATCTTTAGAAAATATGTTTCTAAAAATTCTCTCTTAAGCTAAATTCTGTGCAGCCTAAACAAAAAAGACGAAGAATTATCATTATAATCTTTTCAAACAAACCGCAAATCCAACTTAATCTTTATCGACTCGACTGAGTCTGTGAGGCTGTTTCATCTGCAATGCACTCAAACAGTTCAAATTCGTATAACTTACTGTTTTCTTTGGCCGTGGGCGTCACTTTCATGTTGTCCTACAGCATTTCCTCCACACATAAACTAAATAAGAAGTTTTTCTTTTACTAACGCATTATTTACGTTTGTGTCTTCACCATTGTACAAGTTGATTTTAGCCCAATTAAAAGTTATTAATAGCAAGGCACACAAATGAGTACGGCCAACATTTTTATTTATTTGAACTTTCAGTTTTGATTTTATTTCAAAAGCATTTCATAGAAAATCGGCTCTACGGCTCATACCAACAACTAATAATGCGCCGCCTCTTCATTTTCAACAATGATGTCGTCGCCCTCGAAGGAATCATCATCAATTGAACTCCCATGGCTTTTGGACTTTAAAAATTCGATTCGATACAACTCACTTCTATGCACCCAACTTCCCTTTCCACACACGAACCCATATAATAAAAAAAATTCAAAAAATCACCCTCGTCTAAATAAGATACAGTGATTTAAATTGAATGAAAAATCATTTCATTTCAATTTAGAAACTTTTTCGGGGAAGGCACACACAAAACGAAAAATGAACAAAAAGAATGGAATAAATAAAATATATAAAAATAATAATAATAGGGAAAATGCTATTAATAAAAATTGCCAAAGTAGTGAGCAGGTTAAAAGCCTATAAAATAGATGTGAGCAAGCACGAGAACGAGAACTTGAATGAGATATAAAATCATTCCATTGAATGAAGTGATTTAATATGATGATGAAGTAAAAGAAGACCAAAGGACGTCGCATTAATGAGGATGCATTCAATTATATCGTTATTATGTGAATATTGTGCACAAATCCATTGAATTTTTTTTTCCTCGAAATTCTTAATGTTGCTAGGAACAAAATCCCAGAAGGCAGTCAAAAACTCGTTATCAAACTCGTCGTTAAATCCGTTTTGAGTGTTTTTGAAGTTCGTTTTCGCCAAAAGTCAAACCAATTAAAAAGCTGCTAAAAATATGTCAAGCAAAACATAGCTTTAAAAAGCCTTCCAGAAATTTTGAAATCTTGAAAACATGTTCTTATCATCTTAGCATCAAAATCTGGTTTTTCCCCTTTTCTAAACATGCCAGACACACGCACGCACGCACCAACTCACCGACTTCTTGTGATGGTTATCTTTAGTTTCCATAGAAGAAAATTACGCAGTAAAATATCAGGTGATTGCACTTAAAAGCCACCCTTTAATTGCTAATTTTTAACCCTTAAATAACTTGAGTTTTTAGGGTGAACCACCTGCTTATCGTCATAGCATTTAAGTAAGCATTTATGTTAAAAGCAGCGGCGGAGCAAAAAATATTTAAAGCAGCTATACTTGATTTTAATGAAAAAATAAACAAATTTTTTATTTATAAAAATATGAAAATGTGATAAAGTGAAAATATGAAATATAAATATGAGGGTGATATTTTTATATTTTTACATTTTTATATTTTTATATTTTTATATTTTTATATTTTTATATTTTTATATTTTTATATTTTTATATTTTTATATTTTAATATTTTTAAATTTTTATTTTTTTATATTTTTATATTTTTATATTTTTATATTTTTATATTTTTATATTTTTATATTTTTATATTTTTATATTTTTATATTTTTATATTTTTATATTTTTATATTTTTATATTTTTATATTTTTATATTTTTATATTTTTATATTTTTATATTTTTATATTTTTATATTTTTATATTTTTATATTTTTATATTTTTATATTTTTATATTTTTATATTTTTATATTTGTATATTTTTATCTAATATATTAAATCAAATGTTTGTCTGTCTGTCTGAAATTTGGATTCCTCGTGCGTTTGATAGAGAGAAAAAACATAGTGGGTGTAAAAAAGTGGGAGTTGGTTTGTGGGCGTGGCACTCCATAAGAACTGCTAAACGCCTAGTCCGATTTCAATGAAATTTGGTATGTAGGTTCAACTGCGCCCAAGATAAAACATAGGCTATAAAAATTTTAAGACTCAATAACTCTTAAATGACTTCACCGATTTTACTAAAATTTGGTATGTGAAAGTACTTGATCCTGTAACAGAATTGAAGCTATTTCAATTTCAGAAAACTTCCGTAAGAGGGCGCTTTAATCTATCAACTATATTTGGCTCTTTCACGTCAAAACGGATGAACCTATGTTGATGAAACTTGGTAGGCATTTGTTACTGAAATAGATCCTATGCTTTTAAAAGTTCTTTCGGCAAAAATCAAGGAAAGTCAAGAACCAAAGACTAACGAAAAAAAAGAAGTTTAACGAATACGAGCAGAAGCTATATAAAGATGAAAAAAATTTAACCGAACAGTATCGACGGAAACCTAAGTCGAACGAAGATAATCCACAAATCGAATCGATGATTACATTATTTTTTTGAGATGAAAATGCATATTAAGAATGCTAAGAAAAACTTTAAATGCATTTTACTCGAAATGACTTTTTTCAAACTGGATGACCATTTTCCTCAAAAACCAGACGTCAGATCGAGACGTTGAAGATGTCAATTTTTTTCTTATCATCTCATAAAAAAACGATAATTTAGAAAATTTTTAAATTTAATTGAAAATTTAAAAAAAATGAGAGCAGTTTTGTAAATCGTCCTTTTTCTGCGCTCGAGGCACAACCCCGAGTAACACTGGGTTACATGCGCTAGTATATAATAAAATTAAAAGATTTTATTAAAAAAAACTATGGTCAAAAACTTAATAATATGCTTAAAAAAAAATAATAAAACAAATGTTCAGTATAGTAATAATTATAAAAACAAGTTAAATAATTAAAAGTCATAAAAAATATTGAAAAAATAATACAAAATATTTCAAAATATAAAGAAATTGAAACATTTGAAAAATTAAAGAAAATAATACAAATTAGTTTAAAAGTAAAATTTAGTAAAAATATAACAAAAAATAGTTACAAATAATAAAAAATAACTATAAATATAGTTAAAAATAATAAGAAATGCAAAAAAACTAACCATATCATACACAATAATAAAAAATCAATAAATAAATAAAAAAAGAACATAAAATAATAAACAGTTAAAATAATAAATAAGTATGAGTACTGTTTAAAGTTTAGTAATATTAAAATTATAAAAATTATTGAATCAATTATAATAATATCAAAACTATTAAAAAATAATGACAAAATAAAAATTTTTAAAAATTTAAAGAAATTAAAAATTTTCAAAAAATATAAATAATAAAAAATATTCAAAAAATAAAAATAACAAAAAATACTCATAAAATAAAAATAAAAAAAAATATTCAAAAAATATTTAATTAATAAATAAATTATAAAAAAATAATAACAAGTAAAGATAATAACAAGTAATAAAAAATATAATAAAAAAATATTACAAAAATGATAAATAATAATAATATATTAAAAAAAAATAAATTACAAAAAAATAATAAAAAGTAAAATCGAATAAAATATTGCAACAAATAATAATAAATATTTAAATATACTGAAAAAATAAAAATAATACATCATATTAAAGCAAAAAAACTTTAAAAAATGATATAAATAGATTAGAATTAGAAGAGAATATATTATTGTGAACCTTCTCTTTATAGCAATCAACTAAATTTTTCTTATTCTCAAACCTAAATTATTCCGTTATTGTATTATATAAATAAATTATATAAATACTAATTTAATTTCAAACAGAAAACTTTCGAATAAAAAAAGTGAAACTACTTTATCTTAAACTTTTCTAATCTGACTTTACTAGCTAGAATATGTTGTGCCGTTTCTTAAAGAACTTTTTCTTCGCGTCCATGAAAAAAGAATTGAGTAGCTATAAAAAACATTCACAGTTTTTACAGCTGATATAAAGTATATTGAAATAGCAAAGTTTAGCAATAATAAATAAAAAAAAAAAACAACAAAATTTTTGTTTAAACAAAAATGGGAAGAAAAAACAACGGAATACTTGAAAATTAAGTACTTCAACTTGGAAGTGAACTATTTCAAAATATGTTTTAAATATATAAACTTTTTGAGGAAGTAGTTCTTCAATTATTTCACACGCAGCAGAACAAGTATAGCCAAAAACAACAACAACATCAAAAATATAACAGTGTAGCAACAGCAACAAGTTCAATTTTAAAGTTAAAAAAAAAATAACAACAACACAATAACTTAACCCAAGCCCAGCGCTGAGCGCGTTCATTAACGCCACTTCACAACGGTGTGAATCTCCATGACCTCCACATGCGGACCAGTTTATTTGCTGTTTCTCTCCACAAGGTGTTGGTTGGTTGGTTGGTTGCTTGCTTAAGATCCAGTTTTTTTTTTTTTTCTTCTACTGTACCAATTCTTCTACTACTCATGGCTTATTTTTTATTTTTTTTTTCGTTAGAGTGTTTCTTCGGTGTTGTTACAACAAAACTTAAGCGGTTATTAGCTGTTGTTATACCTGCTTAGTTGTTGTTGTTGTTGTTATTGTTTTTGGCTTATTTGCTGTGGAAATATTTATTCAAATTTCCAATTTGAAATTCCAAAAGAACTGCTGAGCTGAAGTGCTGTTTTTTTTTTCTTACCCTCTAAAAACTTCGTCAGATACTTTCGTTAACAAGTTAGCTTGCCTGATTGTTGTTGTTCAAACCGGCATTTTGCACTGTTTTTTTGTTATATTTTGGTTTTGGAGCAAAACAAGTTTGAATAAAATACATTTTAAGGTTGCAGTTTTTAGGTAGCTACTAATTTTTGGTCATTTCCTTTTGTTAATCTCATACGTTGTTTTGAAAAATGTCTTTATGTGTTGTTATCTTTTAAGCAACAACATTCACCAGTTCTTTTTTTTTTTTTTTTTTTTTTGTGTTGCTCTGTTTTTGTTTGGTCTCAAGTTAGTTGTATTTTTTTTGCCGTTTTTTTTTTATCAAGAGACTTAATCGCTTCGCTTGTGTGCAGTTCTTTCGTAATAATAACACTAACTAACCTAAACCAATCTTGCATTATAATTTGTTGAATTTTTAATTGGTTGAACTAAATTTTATGCCATTTACTATTTTGCTAATAGTTTAGTTTTTATTTTTTTTTTTGTAATATTTCATTTTCGATCTTAAAGCGCGTCGAAATGCTTCGCTTATTTAATTTATTTTCTCAATATTGGTTGTTTACGACATCTCAATTCGCCAACATGGTATCAAGGTCGTCCATTGTTTTTGATTTTTTTTTTTTTTTTTTTTTGCTTTGACTGTGACTGACTTTTTATCAATTTTAGTTTTTTATTGTTCATAAACTGGTTTCCGCAAAGCTCTATTGATTACTTATCTTATCGCCCAGCCTTATAGTTTTCGGCTCTAAAAAAAAACGTTGATAACTTTGGTCACACGTTACGAAAACTGAAGAACTTTTGCTAAAAAAGAAAGTTATAATCTATTAACATGGTTAAAATATGCAAGATGACAGAACAATGAAAATGTAACCCAGTTCTTCGAACCAGTTGGGAGTCTTTCTTATATAACTGAGTTAAGTGAGGTCTACTTTGCTTTAACATATTTTTTTTTGTTTGCTTTAGTTTTGTTGTAGATGGACCTCAATTTAAGGTAACTAATTGACCTTAATAACCAGTTGATTCTTTTAATATTTGACCTACTTTTGATCAAACTTGTCCAGATAACTTTTTTGAATCATACTTTAAAGTGGGTTTTGCCTCTTCCTAATATTTTCGAATTCTTCGACTTGATATTTAAGAGCAATTTTTCTTTAAATTTTTGAATTACTAAAATTTTCATATTTTCATAAATATATGGAGAGGAAAAATATAAAACATATAAAAAATATAAGAAATATAAAAAATATAAGAAATATAAAAAATTTAAAAAATATAAAAAATATAAAAAATATAAAAAATATAAAAAATATAAAAAATAAAAAAAAAATATAAAAAATATAAAAAATATAAAAAATATAAAAAATATAAAAAATATAAAATATATAAAAAATATAAAAAATATAAAAAATATAAATATATAAAAAATATAAAAAATATAAATAATATAAAATATATAAAAAATATAAAAAACGTAAAAAAAATAAAAAATATAAAAAACGTAAAAAAAAAATAAAAAATATAAAAAATATAAAAAATATAAAAAATATAAAAAATATAAAAAATATAAAAAATATAAAAAATATAAAAAATATAAAAAATATAAAAAATATAAAAAATATAAAAAATATAAAAAATATAAAAATATAAAAAATATAAAAAAAACAAAAAATATAAAAAATATACAAAATATAAAAATATAAAAATATAAAAAATATTAAATATATAAAAAATATAAAAAATATAAAAAATATAAAAAATATAAAAAATATAAAAATATAAAAAATATAAAAAATATAAAAAATATAAAAAATATAAAAAATATAAAAAATATAAAAAATATAAAAAATATAAAAAATATAAAAAATATAAAAAATATAAAAAATATAAAAAATATAAAAAATATAAAAAATATAAAAAATATAAAAAATATAAAAAATATAAAAAATATAAAAAATATAAAAAAATATAAAAAATATAAAAAATATAAAAAAATATAAAAAATATAAAAAATATAAAAAATATAAAAAATATAAAAAATATAAAAAATATAAAAAATATAAAAAATATAAAAAATATAAAAAATATAAAAAATACAAAAAATATAAAAAACATAAAAAAACTATAAAAAATATAAAAAATATAAAAAATACAAAAAATATAAAAAATATAAAAAATATAAAAAATATAAAAAATATAAAAAATATAAAAAATATAAAAAATATAAAAAATATAAAAATATAAAAAATATAAAAAATATAAAAATATAAAAATATAAAAATATAAAAATATAAAAATATAAAAATATAAAAATATAAAAAATATAAAAATATAAAAATATAAAAATATAAAAATATAAAAATATAAAAATATAAAAATATAAAAATATAAAAATATAAAAATATAAAAATATAAAAATATAAAAATATAAAAATATAAAAATATAAAAATATAAAAATATAAAAATATAAAAATATAAAAATATAAAAATATAAAAATATAAAAATATAAAAATTTAAAAATATAAAAATATAAAAATATAAAAATATAAAAATATAAAAATATAAAAATATAAAAATATAAAAATATAAAAATATAAAAATATAAAAATATAAAAATATAAAAATATAAAAATATAAAAATATAAAAATATAAAAATATAAAAATATAAAAATATAAAAATATAAAAATATAAAAATATAAAAATATAAAAATATAAAAATATAAAAATATAAAAATATAAAAATATAAAAATATAAAAATATAAAAATATAAAAATATAAAAATATAAAAATATAAAAATATAAAAATATAAAAATATAAAAATATAAAAATATAAAAATATAAAAATATAAAAATATAAAAATATAAAAATATAAAAATATAAAAATATAAAAATATAAAAATATAAAAATATAAAAATATAAAAATATAAAAATATAAAAATATAAAAATATAAAAATAGAAAAATAGAAAAATAGAAAAATAGAAAAATAGAAAAATAGAAAAATATAAAAATATAAAAATATAAAAATAGAAAAATAGAAAAATAGAAAAATAGAAAAATAGAAAAATAGAAAAATAGAAAAATAGAAAAATAGAAAAATAGAAAAATAGAAAAATAGAAAAATAGAATAATAGGAAAATAGAAAAATATAAAAATATAAAATTATAAAAATTTAAAGATATAAAAATAGAAAAATATATAAATATAAATATATAAAAAGAATGTAAATAAAAAAATATAATACTTAAAAAAAAATGTATACAAAAGTATAAAAATGTAAAAATACTTAAATCTTATAAATATTTAGAAAAGATACATTTATAATTTTTAATTTCATCGATTTTTTCATTGTTTGATGTAATTAATAAATAGCATTCATTAAATTCCTTCACTTATTTTTGAAATACATACATAATTCTGTATACATTTTTACATATTTGCTTACTTTTTTATTTTGTTCACATATGTCGAACATAGCTCATAAAACTTTCTCCAGTGAAAATTCAACGCAGTCCTGTTATTTTAATCTGCCAAAACATGTTTTTCTAATTAATTTCTGTTCATCAGCGAGTCCTTAGCGGTTTTCCCCAAGCAGTGTGTTTAATTTATTTTTATAACGCCTAAATGTATGCTACATTTATTAAAACCTACGCTCAAAAGCGTGTCTAACGCTACTTAACCCACTCAGGCTATTTTGTTTTTCTTAATACTGATGTTTTTTTAGCACAATAACACAAATACAACGAATACCGAAAAAAAAAAATTATGCATTCACTAAGTGCCACGTTTTAAACCACTTTATTCCATCCAACATCCGGTTTATTTCTCTGTAAGTCCCAACAAAACTTCCGATCCGGTGGCAACGCACCCACGTCGAAAACACACGCTTTTAACTCTCTTTTGCTTTTGTATTGATTTTGCCAACATTAGACTTCAGGCAACACGACCCGCTTAGTTGGCAGTTTTTATGAATGAATGAGCGTGTGGAAGTGGAAGTGGAACGCATGTCACAAGCACAGAAAGAGACAGCTGAAAATAAAACAAAATAAGAAAAGAAAAATATGTATTTACATACTTAGAAGGTAGCGCAAGAAAAACACATGTTTTCTGTCAGTCAATTAATGGCTGAGTTAATTTCTTTGTTTATTTCAAAAACAACCGAAAAGAAAATAACAAAATTGAAAAGCTCGGAACAATATCCAGCAGAGCTAAATAAATTCTCAGATATTTTTACGAATTTCTTTTACGGTGACCGCTTCATGCGGCTAACAGTTTGCTGTCTCTCTCTCTCTCTCTCTCTCTCTTTCTCTTCCTCCGCCTTTGCTCTATAGAAAATTATGCAAGCTTATGGCGCCCTTATATGATTCTCCTCTTCGTTAGGATAGCCGTTTTTATTTTCATATTCATTTTTATTTATGTGTTTATTTCACGTAATGCCTGATTAGTTGCTGATAAAGTCAGACACGTGCCCACCAATGTTGGCTTTGCCATGGTATTGGATTTTATTTACCTAACCTCGACCATCAGCAGCCACCCACCCTGACGACGGGAAGTCTAGCAAACAAGTTTTTACATTTTTCATAAATATTCTTTTACATGCTAATATTATCGGAACTATTATATTCTATTCAAATATAATATATACTTTACGGTATTCCTGGTAAGGTCATACAATGGAATTATAAAATTCAATAGATGTTACACGAATTCCATTCGATGCTCTTATTGTGTTTTCATGTTGATTTCAAAGAATTATCAATATTATTACAAATTGATGAGAGCTCGAATTCTAGAAATACACAAATAAATAAAAACATGATTTTATCCTTACATTTTGATACATACATAAAATCATTTAATTTAAATTATAATTAAAAAAATTGCAATTTAAATGAAAAACCTATTAAATATTAAAATAAAATATAACCAATCAACTGTTGGCTGTTTTTAGTTATTTCGCATCAAATAAAAACAGCCCCCTCAAAACTTAAACTGAGTCCCACCTGGAACCACTTTCGCATTACTTGAAGCATTTTTCCGCGTCCGGGTTTGGCCTGTTTTTTTTATCCTGGTAGCTTATTAGCTTCTAGCTAACATTTCCTTTTTATTAGAACTGTTTCGATGAATCGTGCTACTCATTTTCAGTTCTCGTCGCTGCGGACCATTATGTCGAGAAAGCAATCTTCCTATACATTAAAATCGTCGATCACTACTATGAGAGCGTTACGCTCCGAGTGCCAGCATGCACTTTGAAAGAAGGTGTGCTCTTACATGTCTGTAAGTACAGATAATCTGTACTATCTGTACATTTTTTCTTTATATATGTCTGTAAGTATAGATAATCTGTACTATCTGTTAATTTTTTCTTTATATACAGCGTCATTAAGATGTGCTTATCCGAAGTTTGGATCATATTTTTCCGACCAGCGCTGTTGAAAGCGTTTCTCACGTCCACGGAGGCCAGCAAGACGATTCCTCTGGAATAATGATTCCTGCTCTGCAATTTGTCAAAACTTGTCAGAAATTCTTCGATAGCTCGAATTTTAGATCAGCCAGATCTAAAGCCATGCAGACTAAGAGACAATCCCCGCCATTAATAATTGCAGTTGCAAGGCGAGGCTTATTCAGTCTTTCTTATAAAGGGTGATCCAATACGAGGCTCCTTTTTCCACGAGATTGTTTTGACTTCTGTTATGTGTCAAATGGCTTGTCCATATGACGTTTGTGTTTAGTATTCGATACGACTCAATCATGAATAAACTAACTCTTGAACAACGTTTATTAATTCTCGAAACTTACTGCCAAAATCATTCATCAGTTAGAGAATATTATGGAGTTCTTCAACATAATTTTTATCATTTTGGCTATTCGTAACATCATCATCAAATTTCTAACCAATTTTACGCTATTGGACATTTACCATTCAACTAAAGTGCATAGAGCCCGTTATTTTGAGAATATTCCTGCAGTAGCAGAGAGTGTGCGTGAAAGCCGTGAACAGTCGAATGGTCGCCGATCTCAGGCTTTGGACATTTGGGCAAATTGGATCCACAGAATGAACCATTTAAGAGCTAGTCATCGGTAAGATTTTAAGGAAATAATTTTTAAAAATTAAGCTGTAGGAACCGACATATTAAATAAATTAATAATATATAATAATATAATAATAATAATTCAAGACAAAAAAAATATTAAAAATTTGAAAATATGTAAAATATTAAAAATATCGACAATTTTAAAAATATTGAAAATATTAAAATATTGAAAATTTTAAAAATATTAATATATACATAAAAAAAAATAAATAGAATAATAGATCGAAAAACATATAAGAAAATATATATAAATTTAATATATATATAAAATCTAATATTTAAAATCAAATTTTTGTCCTTCTGTCTGTCTGTCTGTCTTTTCCGTATAGGCCCGAGCACTGTTTATCCGATTGAGCTGAAATTTAGACACTGAGTACGTTTCATAGAGAGAAAGATCATGGGTGGTGTAAATACTCGACTCAATAACTCCTAAATGACTTGACCGATTTTACTAAAATTTGGTATGTGAAATAACCTAACCCTGCAACAGATTTAAGGCAGATATTTAAATTTCAGAAAACTTCCATGAGAGGGCGCTTTATTCAAACAACTTTGTATGGCTCATTCACGTCAAAATTGATGAACCTATTCTGATGAAACTTAATAAGCATTTGTATCTGTTAATGAAATAAATCCTATGCTTTTAAAAGTTCTTTCGACAAAAATCAAGGAATGAGCCTAAGGCAAACGAAGTTTAGAACCAAAGACTAACGAATAAAAAGAAGTTGAACGAATACGAGCAGAAGCTATATAAAGATGAAAAAAAAAATAAAACAGTATTGACCAAAATCGACCGAAGCTGAACGAAGACAATACAAAAATCAAAACGATGCCAAAAGGATTTTTGCATTCCAAGGATTTTTTTAAAATTGGAATTTTTTTTTGAGATGAAAATGAAGAACACTTTAAACGCATTTTTCTCGAAATTGCTTCTTTCAAACTGGGTGACCATTTTCCTCAGATACCAGACGGCAGACATCGTGACGTTGAAGATGTAATTTTTTTTTTTGTTATCATGTCCGGCAGTTTTGTACAGCAAGTACAGTTTTATTGAAATTTGACTAAACACATCGACGGAGGGAGGGGGCAAAACCCCCAAAAAACGATAATTTAAAAATGTAATTGATATTTTAAAAAATGTTAAATGAGAGCAGTTTTAAAAATCGTCGTTTTTCTGTGTTCGAGGCACAACCCCGAGTAACACCGGTTTATATCCGCTAGTAAATACATAAAATATATATATAAAAAATTAAAAATATTCAAAAAGCTTCATTCGAAGAAGCAATGAAGTAGAAAAGATCTCTTATTGCTTAAAATATAACGATTTGTTCATAATAAAACATAATCCAAATAAATACATTATTGAATGTTTTTCTGAGCAATAGAGTGGACCACAACTAAAATCACGTTAGACAACTGATGAGTTGGTTTAGCAGCCACGAAACCGACTGTCTAGTCATTGCTTTTTTATTTGCTCTATACAGAGTTGTTATTGTTGCTGTTTGTTGTTGTCTTCATTCAATACTTGACCATTAAGCTCAATACTAAAATTTTAATAATGTAAAAAATTAATTAATTTAAAAAATTAACAAATTAAAAAATTAACAAATAACAAAATAAAAAAGAAAATCTTTAAAAAATATAAAATCTTGTAACACTACAAAAAATTTTTAATTTAAAAAAAAAAACTAAACTTAGGAAATATAACTGATTAAATTACTCGTTTTAAAATGGGCTACTTCGATGATTTCCATGTGGTACGTGCCACCAAGATAACACGTAAAAAAAATGTACCGAAAACTGTTAAGTTTTACAAATAAAAGACAATACGTGCGAAATACAGATTATACGCGAAATAATAAAGAATTTTAAATAATTTTTTTAACAAAAGAGGCAGAGTTTTTTTGTTTGTATCCAACAAAAACCACCAAGAAGAAAAACATCGTGTCTCAAAACAATCGTGACTCTGAGTCAGGCAGCAGACAAGCAAACATATCACATAAGTATATACCTACGTCATTCAAAATCGACGCACATAAAACGGCTGTTTTTGACATTGTTATAAAATTTTGTGGTATATGTTTTTGTTGTTTTTTTTTTTGTGTTTTTCTTTCTGTTAAAACTGTTGCAATTTCTATTATTGATGCTGACAATGTTCATGAAGTTGACAGGCGACAAGAAATAAATGAGAGACGTCTGACTAGTGAACACATATTGAGGAAAAGCTGACAGTATAAAAAGTTAAATGCACACAAAAATTTAATCAATGAAATCAACATAAGAAATAACTTAGTGTCAAAATAATTTGGTAAAAATCCAAAATAACCAAACTGTATAATGCGAGTTGTGCATTTTAAATATGCAAAATTTACATTGTTAGCCTTTTGGGAAAACATATATGATGTAACCTTGCTTGCTTGCTAGCTGACTTGTATTTGGAGCACACGCAGTGTTGTTTTTGGGTTAGTTTTTTTTGGGAAATGCGACATGCATACAAATTTGACCTGATTCGCAAGAAGAATTTTAGTATAACCAAAATTTGCGTGCTGGGTTGGGCACATTGCCGGAGCACACTAGACCACATGTTGATGGCATTGACGTGAGGCTAAAGCTTAACTAGAATATATGTGTTGCGACATTGGCACGACTCTGTCTCAAGGTGGTGCAATATTTACTTGAAACTAGCTTATTGTAACAAGTTAACCGGAACAGGAGTCTGTTCAAGAGTTGACATTAACTATTTCAGGCTAGAGTCAAGTAAGAGTCAAGTGAGAGTCAAGCTGGAGGCAAGTTAGACTGAAGTAAGAGTCAGGTAAGAGTCAAGTAAAGAATCAAGCTATAGCTGAGTTTTAGTCAGGTTAGAATCAAGTTAAAGTCAAGTTAGAGTAAAGTTAGAGTCACGTTAGAGCCACGTTAGAGTCAAGTTTGAGTCAAATAAGAGTCAAGTAAGAGTCAAGCTAGAGAACTGTTAGGGGCAAGTTAGAGTCAAGGTAGTGACAAGTTAGAGTCACGTTTGAGTGCTGTTAGAGTCAAGTTAGAGTCTACTAAGAGTCAAGTTATAGTCGAGATAGAGTCAATCTAGAGACAAGTTAGAGTCAAGTAAGGGACTAGTTTAGGTTAAGTTAGAGTCAAATCAGAATTAAGAGTCAAATTAGTATCAAGTTAGAGTCAAGTCGAGTCAAGTAAGAGAGTCATATAAGAGTTAAGTAAGAGTCAAGCAAGTCAAGTTGGCGTTAATTTCAGCCAAGTTAAAATAAAATAAAACCAAGTCAAGTAAATTCCAGTCAAGTCGATTCTAACCATGTCAATCCCAAGTCAAGTAAAGTCAAGTCAAGTCAAGTCAAGTCAAGTCAAGTCAAGTCAAGTCAAGTCAAGTCAAGTCAAGTCAAGTCAAATCAAGTAGAGTCAAGTGAAGTTTTGTCAAGTCAAGTGAAGTCAATTCCATTCAAGTCAAACCCAAGTCAAGTTAGAGTAAAATCAACTCAATTCAAGTCAGTATCGGTCCAGTCAAACCCAAGTCAAGTCAAGTCAAACCCAAGTCAAGCCAAGTCAAGTCAAGTCAAGTCAAGTCAAGTCAAGTCAAGTTAAGTCAAATAAAGTCAAATCCAGGCAAGTCAAGTCAAGTCCAAGTCAAGTCCAAGTCAAGTCAAGTCAAGTGAAGCCAAGACAAGTC